>OZ012740.1:36561516-37160611 GCA_963859935.3 Lathyrus sativus | reverse complement strand
AGATATTTTTCTTCACCGGTCCAAAGTTTTAATCTTTTTATCAGCATTCAAAAAACATAATAGACTATAGTAGAATTAAAAAATTACCTATATTTTATTTTTCTACTCCATCACAAAATTTTAGGTTTTTCCCCACTAAAAAACAAAGTTAAAAGACTATAATCCATGACATATATTTCTTATCAAATAGGTAATAAATAAATAAAATAATAAAGCTATAATTTATTTATATTTAGCATAATTCACATTGAACTATGGTTAATTAGATGTAAATTTATTCAACATGTTTCTTCTCCATCACCAAATTTCATTTTCTTCGTCAGTAAGCCACAGAGAGTTAAAAGACTATAAACAACAATAGATGTAATCAATTTCTATATTTTTCTTCTTCTCCGTCACCAAAATTCTGGTTTCTTAACCTCTAAGAAACTAACATAAGAGAATACAAATGAATGACCCATGATTTATACACATGCATAACAATCAAAATTAAATAATCATGCTCAATATTATTTATATTCCTCGTATTCACATTGACTTATGGTATATGACATCTAAAAATATTAGATATTTTTCTTCACCAGTCCAAAGTTTTAATCATTTTATCACCATTCAAAAAACATAATAGACTATAGTAGAATTAAAAAATTACCTATATTTTATTTTTCTACTCCATCACAAAATTTTAGGTTTTTCCCCACTAAAAAACAAAGTTAAAAGACTATAATCCATGACATATATTTCTTATCAAATAGGTAATAAATAAAATAAATAATAAAGCTAGAATTTATTTATATTTAGCATAATTCACATTGAACTATGGTTAATTAGATGTAAATTTATTCAACATGTTTCTTCTCCATCACCAAATTTCATTTTCTTCGTCAGTAAGCCACAGAGAGTTAAAAGACTATAAACAACAATAGATGCAAACAATTTCTTTATATTTCTTCTTCTCCATCCCAAAAATTCTGGTTTCTTAACCTCTAAGAAACTAACTTAAGAGAATACAAGTGCATGACCCATGATTTATACACATGCTTAACAATTAAAATTAAATAATCATGCTCAATATTATTTATATTCATCGTATTCACATTGACTTATGGTATATGACATCTAAAAATATTAGATATTTTTCTTCACCGTTCCAAAGTTTTAATCTTTTTATCACCCTTCAAAAAACATAATAGACTATAGTAGATGTCAAAAATTACCTATATTTTATTTTTCTACTCCATCACAAAATTTTAGGTTTTCCCCACTAAAAAAAAAGTTAAAAGACTATAATCCATGACATATATTTCTTATCAAATAGGTAATAAATAAAACAAATAATAAAGCTAGAATTTATTTATATTTACCATAATTCACATTGAACTATGGTTAATTACATGTAAATTTCTTCAATACGTTTCTTCTCCATCACAAAATTTCACCTTTCTTCGTCAGTAAGCCACAGAGTTAAAAGACTATAAAGCATAATAGATGTAATCAATTTCTATATTTTTCTTCTTCTCCGTCACCAAAATTCTGGTTTCTTAACCTCTAAGAAACTAACATAAGAGAATACAAATGAATGACCCATGATTTATACACATGCATAACAATCAAAGTTAAATAAGCATGCTCAACATTATTTATATCCATCGTATTCACATTGACTTTTGGTATATGACATCTAAAACTATTAGATATTTTTCTTCACCGTTCCAAAGTTTTAATTTTTTTATCACCGTTCAAAAAACATAATAGACTACAGTAGATGTAAAAAATTACCTATATTTTATTTTTATACCCCATCACAAAATTTTAGGTTTTCCCCACTAAAAAAAAAGTTAAAAGACTATAATCCATGACATATATTTCTTATCAAATAGGTAATAAATAAAATAAATAATAAAGCTAGAATTTATTTATATTTACCATAATTCACATTGAACTATGGTTAATTAGATGTAAATTTCTTCAATACGTTTCTTCTCCATCACAAAATTTCACCTTTCTTCGTCAGTAAGCCACAGAGTTAAAAGACTATAAAGCATAATAGATGTAATCAATTTCTTTATTTTTCTTCTTCTCCGTCACTAAAATTCTAGTTTCTTAACCTCTAAGAAACTAACATAAGAGAATACAAATGAATGACCCATGATTTATACACATGCATAACAATCAAAGATAAATAATCATGCTCAATATTATTTATATTCATCGTATTCACATTGACTTATGGTATATGACATCTAAAAATATTAGATATTTTTCTTCACCGGTCCAAAGTTTTAATCTTTTTATCACCACTCAAAAAACATAATAGACTATAGTAGAATTAAAAAATTACCTATATTTTATTTTTCTACTCCATCACAAAATTTTAGGTTTTTCCCCACTAAAAAACAAAGTTAAAAGACTGTAATCCATGACATATATTTCTTATCAAATAGGTAATAAATAAAATAAATAATAAAGCTATAATTTATTTATATTTACCATAACTCACATTGAACTATGGTTAATTAGATGTAAATTTATTCAACATGTTTCTTCTCCATCACCAAATTTCATTTTCTTCGTCAGTAAGCCACAAAGTTAAAAGACTATAAAACACAATAGATGCAAACAATTTCTTTATTTTTCTTCTTCTCCGTCCCAAAAATTCTGGTTTCTTAACCTTTAAGAAACTAACTTAAGAAAATACAAATGCATGACCCATGATTTATACACATGCTTAACAATTAAAATTAAATAATCATGCTCAATATTATTTATATTCCTCGTATTCACATTGACTTATGGTATATGACATCTAAAAATATTAGATATTTTACTTCACAGTTCCAAAGTTTTAATCTTTTTATCACCATTCAAAAAACATAATAGACTATAGTAGATGTAAAAAATGACCTATATTTTATTTTTCTACTCCATCAAAAAATTTTAGGTTTTTCACCACTAAAAAACAAAGTTAAAAGACTATAATCCATGACATATATTTCTTATCAAATAGGTAATAAATAAAATAAATAATAAAGCTAGAATTTATTTATATTTAGCATAATTCACATTGAACTATGGTTAATTAGATGTAAATTTATTCAACATGTTTCTTCTCCATCACCAAATTTCATTTTCTTCGTCAGTAAGCCACAGAGAGTTAAAAGACTATAAACAACAATAGATGCAAACAATTTCTTTATATTTCTTCTTCTCCATCCCAAAAATTCTGGTTTCTTAACCTCTAAGAAACTAACTTAAGAGAATACAAGTGCATGACCCATGATTTATACACATGCTTAACAATTAAAATTAAATAATCATCCTCAATATTATTTATATTCATTGTATTCACATTGACTTATGGTATATGACATCTAAAAATATTAGATATTTTTCTTCACCGTTCCAAAGTTTTAATCTTTTTATCACCCTTCAAAAAACATAATAGACTATAGTAGATGTCAAAAATTACCTATATTTTATTTTTCTACTCCATCACAAAATTTTAGGTTTTCCCCGCTAAAAAAAAGTTAAAAGACTATAATCCATGACATATATTTCTTATCAAATAGGTAATAAATAAAACAAATAATAAAGCTAGAATTTATTTATATTTACCATAATTCACATTGAACTATGGTTAATTAGATGTAAATTTCTTCAATACGTTTCTTCTCCATCACAAAATTTCACCTTTCTTCGTCAGTAAGCCACAGAGTTAAAAGACTATAAAGCATAATAGATGTAATCAATTTCTATATTTTTCTTCTTCTCCGTCACCAAAATTCTGGTTTCTTAACCTCTAAGAAACTAACATAAGAGAATACAAATGAATGACCCATGATTTATACACATGCATAACAATCAAAGTTAAATAATCATGCTCAATATTATTTATATTCATCGTATTCACATTGACTTTTGGTATATGACATCTAAAACTATTAGATATTTTTCTTCACCGGTCCAAAGTTTTAATCTTTTTATCACCATTCAAAAAACATAATAAACTACAGTAGATGTAAAAAATTACCTATATTTTATTTTTATACTCCATCACAAAATTTTATGTTTTCCCCACTAAAAAAAAAGTTAAAAGACTATAATCCATGACATATATTTCTTATCAAATAGGTAATAAATAAAATAAATAATAAAGCTAGAATTTATTTATATTTACCATAATTCACATTGAACTATGGTTAATTAGATGTAAATTTCTTCAATATGTTTCTTCTCCATCACAAAATTTCACCTTTCTTCGTCAGTAAGCCACAGAGTTAAAAGACTATAAAGCATAATAGATGTAATCAATTTCTATATTTTTCTTCTTCTCCGTCACCAAAATTCTAGTTTCTTAACCTCTAAGAAACTAACATAAGAGAATACAAATGAATGACCCATGATTTATACACATGCATAACAATCAAAGATAAATAATCATGCTCAATATTATTTATATTCATCGTATTCACATTGACTTATGGTATATGACATCTAAAAATATTAGATATTTTTCTTCACCGGTCCAAAGTTTTAATCTTTTCATCACCACTCAAAAAACATAATAGACTATAGTAGAATTAAAAAATTACCTATATTTTATTTTTCTACTCCATCACAAAATTTTAGGTTTTTCCCCACTAAAAAACAAAGTTAAAAGACTATAATCCATGACATATATTTCTTATCAAATAGGTAATAAATAAAATAAATAATAAAGCTATAATTTATTTATATTTACCATAATTCACATTGAACTATGGTTAATTAGATGTAAATTTATTCAACATGTTTCTTCTCCATCACCAAATTTCATTTTCTTCGTCAGTAAGCCACAGAGTTAAAAGACTATAAAACACAATAGATGCAAACAATTTCTTTATTTTTCTTCTTCTCCGTCCCAAAAATTCTGGTTTCTTATCCTTTAAGAAACTAACTTAAGAAAATACAAATGCATGACCCATGATTTATACACATGCTTAACAATTAAAATTAAATAATCATGCTCAATATTATTTATATTCCTCGTATTCACATTGACTTATGGTATATGACATCTAAAAATATTAGATATTTTACTTCACAGTTTCAAAGTTTTAATCTTTTTATCACCATTCAAAAAACATAATAGACTATAGTAGATGTAAAAAATGACCTATATTTTATTTTTCTACTCCATCAAAAAATTTTAGGTTTTTCACCACTAAAAAACAAAGTTAAAAGACTATAATCCATGACATATATTTCTTATCAAATAGGTAATAAATAAAATAAATAATAAAGCTAGAATTTATTTATATTTAGCATAATTCACATTGAACTATGGTTAATTAGATGTAAATTTATTCAACATGTTTCTTCTCCATCACCAAATTTCATTTTCTTCGTCAGTTAGCAACAGAGAGTTAAAAGACTATAAACAACAATAGATGCAAACAATTTCTTTATATTTCTTCTTCTCCATCCCAAAAATTCTGGTTTCTTAACCTCTAAGAAACTAACTTAAGAGAATACAAGTGCATGACCCATGATTTATACACATGCTTAACAATTAGAATTAAATAGTCATGCTCAATATTATTTATATTCATCGTATTCACATTGACTTATGGTATATGACATCTAAAAATATTAGATATTTTTCTTCACCGTTCCAAAGTTTTAATCTTTTTATCACCCTTCAAAAAACATAATAGACTATAGTAGATGTCAAAAATTACCTATATTTTATTTTTCTACTCCATCACAAAATTTTAGGTTTTCCCCACTAAAAAAAAAGTTAAAAGACTATAATCCATGACATATATTTCTTATCAAATAGGTAATAAATAAAACAAATAATAAAGCTAGAATTTATTTATATTTACCATAATTCACATTGAACTATGGTTAATTAGATGTAAATTTCTTCAATACGTTTCTTCTCCATCACAAAATTTCACCTTTCTTCGTCAGTAAGCCACAGAGTTAAAAGACTATAAAGCATAATAGATGTAATCAATTTCTATATTTTTCTTCTTCTCCGTCACCAAAATTCTGGTTTCTTAACCTCTAAGAAACTAACATAAGAGAATACAAATGAATGACCCATGATTTATACACATGTATAACAATCAAAGTTAAATAATCATGCTCAATATTATTTATATTCATCGTATTCACATTGACTTATGGTATATGACATCTAAAACTATTAGATATTTTTCTTCACCGGTCCAAAGTTTTAATCTTTTTATCACCATTCAAAAAACATAATAAACTACAGTAGATGTAAAAAATTACCTATATTTTATTTTTATACTCCATCACAAAATTTTAGGTTTTCCCCACTAAAAAAAAAGTTAAAAGACTATAATCCATGACATATATTTCTTATCAAATAGGTAATAAATAAAATAAATAATAAAGCTAGAATTTATTTATATTTACCATAATTCACATTGAACTATGCTTAATTAGATGTAAATTTCTTCAATATGTTTCTTCTCCATCACAAAATTTCACCTTTCTTCGTCAGTAAGCCACAGAGTTAAAAGACTATAAAGCATAATAGATGTAATCAATTTCTATATTTTTCTTCTTCTCCGTCACCAAAATTCTGGTTTCTTAACCTCTAAGAAACTAACATAAGAGAATACAAATGAATGACCCATGATTTATACACATGCATAACAATCAAAGATAAATAATCATGCTCAATATTATTTATATTCATCGTATTCACATTGACTTATGGTATATGACATCTAAAAATATTAGATATTTTTCTTCACCAGTCCAAAGTTTTAATCTTTTTATCACCACTCAAAAAACATAATAGACTATAGTAGAATTAAAAAATTACCAATATTTTATTTTTCTACTCCATCACAAAATTTTAGGTTTTTCCCCACTAAAAAACAAAGTTAAAAGACTATAATCCATGACATATATTTCTTATCAAATAGGTAATCAATAAAATAAATAATAAAGTTATAATTTATTTATATTTACCATAATTCACATTGAACTATGGTTAATTAGATGTAAATTTATTCAACATGTTTCTTCTCCATCACCAAATTTCATTTTCTTCGTCAGTAAGCCACAGAGTTAAAAGACTTTAAAACACAATAGATGCAAACAATTTCTTTATTTTTCTTCTTCTCCGTCCCAAAAATTCTGGTTTCATAACCTCTAAGAAACTAACTTAAGGGAATACAAATGCATGACCCATGATTTATACACATGCTTAACAATTAAAATTAAATAATCATGCTCAATATTATTTATATTCCTCGTATTCACATTGACTTATGGTATATGACATCTAAAAATATTAGATATTTTACTTCACAGTTCCAAAGTTTTAATCTTTTTATCACCATTCAAAAAACATAATAGACTATAGTAGATGTAAAAAATGACCTATATTTTATTTTTCTACTCCATCTAAAAATTTTAGGTTTTTCACCACTAAAAAACAAAGTTAAAAGACTATAATCCATGACATATATTTCTTATCAAATAGGTAATAAATAAAATAAATAATAAAGCTAGAATTTATTTATATTTAGCATAATTCACATTGAACTATGGTTAATTAGATGTAAATTTATTCAACATGTTTCTTCTCCATCACCAAATTTCATTTTCTTCGTCAGTAAGCCACAGAGAGTTAAAAGACTATAAACAACAATAGATGCAAACAATTTCTTTATTTTTCTTCTTCTCCGTCCCAAAAATTCTGGTTTCTTAACCTCTAAGAAACTAACTTAAGAGAATACAAGTGCATGACCCATGATTTATACACATGCTTAACAATTAAAATTAAATAATCATGCTCAATATTATTTATATTCATCGTATTCACATTGACTTATGGTATATGACATCTAAAAATATTAGATATTTTTCTTCACCGTTCCAAAGTTTTAATCTTTTTATCACCATTCAAAAAACATAATAGACTATAGTAGATGTCAAAAATTACCTATATTTTATTTTTCTACTCCATCACAAAATTTTAGGTTTTCCCCACTAAAAAAAAAGTTAAAAGACTATAATCCATGACATATATTTCTTATCAAATAGGTAATAAATAAAACAAATAATAAAGTTAGAATTTATTTATATTTACCATAATTCACATTGAACTATGGTTAATTAGATGTAAATTTCTTCAATACGTTTCTTCTCCATCACAAAATTTCACCTTTCTTCGTCAGTAAGCCACAGAGTTAAAAGACTATAAAGCATAATAGATGTAATCAATTTCTATATTTTTCTTCTTCTCCGTCACCAAAATTCTGGTTTCTTAACCTCTAAGAAACTAACATAAGAGAATACAAATGAATGACCCATGATTTATACACATGCATAACAATCAAAGTTAAATAATCATGCTCAATATTATTTATATTCATCGTATTCACATTGACTTATGGTATATGACATCTAAAACTATTAGATATTTTTTTTCACCGGTCCAAAGTTTTAATCTTTTTATCACCATTCAAAAAACATAATAGACTATAGTAGATGTAAAAAATTACCTACATTTTATTTTTATACTCCATCACAAAATTTTAGGTTTTCCCCACTAAAAAAAAGTTAAAAGACTATAATCCATGACATATATTTCTTATCAAATAGGTAATAAATAAAATAAATAATAAAGCTAGAATTTATTTATATTTACCATAATTCACATTGAACTATGGTTAATTAGATGTAAATTTCTTCAATATGTTTCTTCTCCATCACAAAATTTCACCTTGCTTCGTCAGTAAGCCACAGAGTTAAAAGACTATAAAGCATAATAGATGTAATCAATTTCTATATTTTTCTTCTTCTCCGTCACCAAAATTCTGGTTTCTTAACCTCTAAGAAACTAACATAAGAGAATACAAATGAATGACCCATGATTTATACACATGCATAACAATCAAAATTAAATAATCATGCTCAATATTATTTATATTCATCATATTCACATTGACTTATGGTATATGACATCTAAAAATATTAGATATTTTTCTTCACCGATCCAAAGTTTTAATCTTTTTATCACCATTCAAAAAACATAATAGACTATAGTAGAATTAAAAAATTACCTATATTTTGTTTTTCTACTCCATCACAAAATTTTAGGTTTTTCCCCACTAAAAAACAAAGTTAAAAGACTATAATCCATGACATATATTTCTTATCAAATAGGTAATAAATAAAATAAATAATAAAGCTATAATTTATTTATATTTACCATAATTCACATTGAACTATGGTTAATTAGATGTAAATTTATTCAACATGTTTCTTCTCCATCACCAAATTTCATTTTCTTCGTCAGTAAGCCACAGAGTTAAAAGACTATGCATCAGTGTTTATGTCCTTAGTTTATGTAGTAATGTTGGGAATCGGCGCCGACACGCGCTAATTTTCCCTTTGTTGAGAAAAGGTTGTTATTAGGCTCTTACTTGATCGACTTCAGGTAGGGAATCGAATCATAGATATAGTTCCCGTTACCCGATAAATGTTAGGGACAAGGTTTTTCTGTGTAGGAATGAATGTGTTATATCGTCAGTGTTGTACGATGCTTTATGGTGCTCTTAATGAGGCAAGATTAGTTGCCCCGTATTTAACGAACCTTTTCAGGAACTATAATTAATTTAGTGAGTAAAAGTTGTAATGTTGTTCTTACGATAATGTGCTGAATTCTTAATTGTAGAAAGTATGTTGTTATTGTTCCCCTACATGAACAGATTGAAATAATGAATACTTGATGCATATGAAGTTGTTATGTCACTGTTGAGAAAATGTTATTATAATATTCTCCTTGGATTATGTGGGTAAGTTGTAGTTATATTACCCGTATGAAGGTATATGAAAATGTGTTGAGTTCTTATTTGTAGTAATGATATTGTCAGTGGTTCTCTGACATGAAAATGCTGTTGAGTTCTCAATTGTAGAGACGAGGTTGTTTTTAATTGTTCTCTGCGAAAATGTGTTAGAGTCTTATTCGTAGGAACGATACTGTTGGTAGTTCTCTGATATGAACAAATTGAAGTGGTGAGTACATGATGTATGCGAAATGTGATGTTTCTGTTATGGATAATTGGTTGTAGGCGTGATGCCTTGTTGCACGGTTGTTGCACAGTTGTTGTTGTTGTGTTATAGTCCATAATAGTTGCATCTCATAGCATATCATTTGGCCTGGATTGGCGACGGTTGTGTCTTTAATGACAAAATAAAATGATTGTGGAGAGTTGTCTCCCGAATTATTGTGGAGTGTTGTCTCCCGAATTATTGTGGAGAGTTGTCTCCCGAATTATTGTGGAGAGTTGTCTCCCGAATTATTGTGGAGTGTTGTCTCCCGAAATGGTACCACATGCATATGCACAGTTGAGTTGCATTGTTGAGTCGCATTGTTGAGTTGCGTTGTTGAGTTATTTTGATGAGTTGCTGAGATATGATGATAAAAGTTGTGGTTATGAATAAAGGGTGGTTGTAGTTTATTATTACTAATATTTATGCGAACTGCTGGAATTATAATGCTGTGGTAATATTCTGGCATGACTTTTATCATGACTTATGTTATGTTGTTGATATCTCACCTTTTACGTTGTATGTTACCTCCGTTGGTGGTAATTTGCAGGTAATCTGGAATAAAGTGTAGCTTTTTGTTTAAGGTTGTTGGTCGCTCTGATACGTAGCACTCTTGGGGGGATGAACGATTGATGTTATTGCTTTTATTTAATTTCCTTGTTGCTGAATTTTATCAAGTATTTTTCATTAAATTGGTGGCTGCTGTTAAGTGCCAAATGTTGGTTGGATGCACTATACCGAGGAATTAGTAGTGCTGATTTTTATGGTTGAAACTCGTTGTTTATGTTGAATTGATGCAAGATAATTACTTGCTAAATTTTAATGAAGTTTTGTTGCAAGTTTCATGGTCTTGCTTTAATCATGCTAAATGTTGGAAATGTTTTATATTTCGCTGCAAATTAATAAGATGCCTTGTAATCAAAATGTTAATCAAGTTATTGTTGTATGTTCATCCAAGCTTCTGTGCTATGTATCATTACTAAATGCATGCTGTCTAATTGAGTTGTGAAATGTATGTTTCTGTGAGTTGAAATTGTAACGCCCAGAATTTGCTGATGTGACGGTCGTCACACCTTCATTACGATCGTCTTGACCGTTACGGTCGTGACAGCCCCTTACGACCGTCATGTTTACAAAATTTGTTGCACTCTGATTCTGTTTTCCTTAATTATCCGTCGGGTTAGATTGGGGTGTTACATTAGTGGTATCAGAGCAGGTCGGTTCGTCCGGCCAAGTTGTCTAATGTTGTGTATTCCCTGGTATGCGACATGTGTGTGAAAACACTGTCGGTACATGTTTTGTTGTAGAACCTTTGTCTGCAGAAGTGAGAATGATTCAAGTGGGGGAGAAGCTTGTGCTTCTCCAAGATGCTGCAAGTGTGGAATTGTAGCTCGGTGTGTGGTTGAACGCTCTTATAGTTCAGTAAGGATGGTTTGTACCCCATCATGATCTTCGGCTGTCTATTGACAAATTGAGGAACTGATCACCCTTAATCTCTTGTTGATAGTAGTTGAGATTGTGTTGGATGGGATGGACGTGTCTTGCAAGCTTAGATGGCGTGAGCAGAGATTTGTCTTGAGTTAAGCTAAGTGCTTAAGAATTGTTTTGACGAGTCGGCGCAGGACGGTGTTGAAGTGTTTAATTTGATGGGAATTTTTGAGTTATAATGAAAGTGAGAAGTTGGTGGTTCACCAGTTAATTGAGATTTCCTGGAAACCTTCCTGGTGAGATAGGGATATATAGCCAAGACATGAAGTGGAGTTGTGACCGACTTAGTTACCACAACTAGTCTGAGAGTGAGAGCTCCATACTTCATGTCTGTTTGGATGGTCAACGGATTAAACTGACTAAGTAGTGTTGAGACTTGGGTCTGGCGTGTGTGCTAAGGCAACAAAGTGTGAGGTTGAGTATATAAAAGGTGGATAGTGACTCCAAATGATTAGTAAAGAAAGTAAGATTTGGAATGCAATATTAGTATAATTAAACCTTTAGACATTCCAAGAGTTGAAGATGTGTCGAATGACCTTCTAAGTGTGAAATTGTTGTCGTACGTCGAATTCCGAGATCGCAGCTTTTACGGAATCAATGTTTTTACGGATGAAAGTTGGAATAGATTACGTCGTTGTGTCGGGTAATGTTAGACCGTGATCGAGTATGCTTGTTTTATCGAATTTGATTGATTTTTGTAAGTTTTTGCATTTTTGGAGATTTGAGGATTTAAGATGCGGATTGAAATTGAAAGTCGTAGAATTCACGTTTGATGGTTCTAAATCACTAATATATGTTTGGTGTGAATGAGTATGTGGTTGTTTCGAAGAAAATGATTGAATCGGTCGGATTTTTGGGCGAAAATGCTCAAACCCGTAGCAGTCTTTATGCAGAAAAATTCTGTTTTGGAAAAACTTCGAAAATTCATAACTCTTGAACTGTATATCAGTTTTGACCCTCGTTCGAAGCGTTGGAAAGCTAACGAGATGCCCTTTCTAGGAAAAATTGTTTTGAGGCCGGTATCTGGTTCAATTATAGCAGAAAATTGAAAATGTATCGTGTGTTGATTTTTGCCGAACCCGACATGACCATTTGTTGTGTTTTGTGATGCATTGTCGATATGATTGGGAGATATGCTAAGTGAAACTTCAGCGAGTTTTGGTTATGCTTTAAGGGAACTTGAAGTACATAAGAGGAATCATCTAATAAGTGATTTAGAGTTGGTTGCTGTTGTGGTTGTGCCGGAGTTGGAAGCTTCAATTAGTTAGTTTGAGATTTGATATGTTTGGTGACCTCAAGAGCTTAAGGTATTTATTTGATTTGGAAGAGTTGAATATGAGGCAGAGGAAATAATTGGAACTCCGGAAGAATTATGGTTTTGTGTTGAATCATCATTCGGGTGAAGCGAACGTGGTAGCTTATGCATTGATTTGGAAATCTTTGCATATGCCGAGGATGGTGGTGAAAAGAGTTAGGACTGATTGAGCAATTTTGTGGTATGAGTTGGTTTGTGAAGAGACTTCTTATGGAGTTAAGCTTAGTATGTTGGACCTTACTAGTGACATTCTTGACGAGATTCGATAAGGTCAGAACTCTGTTTTGAGTTGGTAGATTGGTTGAATCTAAGGAATTAAAGTCGAAGGGATGATTTTCAGATTAATGGAAATGGTATCATGAGATGTCGTGATAGAGTTTGTGTTCTAGATATTATTGAATAGAATAAGAGTATTGAGGTAGATGGAGTATCCATCCCGGTGCTATGAAGATGTGACCGGATTTGAGGAAATTATTTTGAGGGCCATAGTTGAAGAGATAAGTGGTTGAGTTTGTATGTGCTGATTAGACTTGTTGGAAGTCGAAGAATAAACGTCAGAGACCGTTGGGTCCGATGCAACCGTTGAATATTCCAGAGTGGAGATCGGATAGTATTCCCATGAATTTTGTGTTGGATTTTCCAGAGAATTTGAGGGATATGGTTTTACTTGGGTGATTTTGGATAGAATGACTAATTTGGCTCTTTTCCTAACAAGTGAGATTAATCATTCTATGTTGAAGCTAGCTGAGATTGTGCAAGAGACGACTGAAAAGATCCAAAGGATCCAAGAAAGACGTGTTTTGAGAGTTACGATAGTAACTGGTATTGGTCAAGCTTGAAGTCTCGGAAGCACACTGTGTTTTGTGATCTGTACCAGAGTGGCGCAGCAGAAGCGTGGGAAAAATAGCAGGTTAGACTGTTTTACCGCTGTCACTCGTGGGAATTTACATGATGTGGCATGTGCCTAAGTTGAAGGAGTAAATTCGGGTGGATGGTGTACAAGTGAAAGGTAATTTGACTGTTGAGGCGTTGCTAGTTCAGGTGGATGAACGAGAAGCAACTTCAAGGTGAAGAGATTGCTTTGGTGAAAGTGGTCTGGTTGGGAGCTGTTTGATTGAGGTAATTTCGAGGACGAAATTATTTTAAGTAGGGGAGATTTGTAACGCCCGTTTATTTTAATTAAATTATTTATAAATTGTTGGTGTGCCTTTATGTAGGAGTGTGTCTGAGAGCGTTGGTGGATGTCCTTAAAGTATAGGAAACCATTTAATAAATCATTGAGTTTGATATTAAATAATATAATTAATAATGATGATAATTTAATAACTAGTATTATTATTATTATTATTATTATTATTATTACTATTACTATTATTATTATTATTATTATTATTAGTAGTAGTAGTAGTAGTAGTAGTAGTAGTAGTAGTAGTAGTAGAGAGAGTAAAGGGAATTAGGGAGTTATTAGAGAAGTTGTGGGAGAAAGAGCAAAAGAACGATAAACTGCTCAGAAAACCAAATTGGAGGAGAAAGGCTGAGAAAAGAGGAAAAAGGACGTGGCTGTGGAAAAAGGAAGAACAGAAGAATTATCCGCCGGAGAGAATTGAAGGTTGTTGCAGAAGAGTCACCGGGAGAGTAAACCGGAACCGGAAGTTTAGAGTTGTCCTCAATCCAAAGGTAAGGGTGAGGTTCAATTCTATAACTGTGGGTATGATGGATTTCATGAAGGGTATGGAATCATAGGATTAATGTTCCTGTAGATCGATAAATATTAAGGATTGATGTTCCTGTAGATCGATAAATATTAAGGATTAATATTCCCGTAGTAACGTTACCGTAGTAATGTTCCCATAAGTTGAAGAAATATTAAGATTAATGTTGTCGTAGTAATGTTCCCGTAAGTTGAAGAAATATTAAGGATTAACGTTCCCGTAACATTACCGTAGTAATGTTCCCGTAGGTTGAGAAATATTAAGAGAATATTAAGGGTAAATGTTCCCGTAGGTTGAGAAACATTAAGGGTTAATGTTTGTCTACGCCTGCATCAGTGTTTATGTCCTTAGTTTATGTAGTAATGTTGGGAATCGGCGCCGACACGCGCTAATTTCCCCTTTGTTGAGAAAATGTTTTTATTAGGCTCTTACTTGATCGACTTCAGGTAGGGAATCGAATCATAGATATAGTTCCCGTTACCCGATAAATGTTAGGGACAAGGTTTTTCTGTGTAGGAATGAATGTGTTATATCGTCAGTGTTATACGATGTTGTATGGTGCCCTTAATGAGGCAAGATTAGTTGCCCCGTATTTAACGAACCTTTTCAGGAACTATAATTAATTTAGTGAGTAAAAGTTGTAATGTTGTTCTTACGATAATGTGCTGAATTCTTAATTGTCGAAAGTATGTTGTTATTGTTCCCCTACATGAACAGATTGAAATAATGAATACTTGATGCATATGAAGTTGTTATGTCACTGTTGAGAAAATGTTATTATAATATTCTCCTTGGATTATGTGGGTAAGTTGTAGTTATATTACCCGTATGAAGGTATATGAAAATGTGTTGAGTTCTTATTTGTAGTAATGATATTGTCAGTTGTTCTCTGACATGAAAATGTTGTTGAGTTCTCAATTGTAGAGACGAGGTTGTTTTTAATTGTTCTCTGCGAAAATGTGTTAGAGTCTTATTCGTAGGAACGATACTGTTGGTAGTTCTCTGATATGAACAGATTGAAGTGGTGAGTACATGATGTATGCGAAATGTGATGTTTCTGTTATGGATAATTGGCTGTAGGCGTGATGCCTTATTGCACAGTTGTTGTTGTTGTGTTATAGTCCATAATAGTTGCATCTCATAGCATATCATTTGGCCTGGATTGGCGACGGTTGTGTCTTTAATGACAAAATAAAATGATTGTGGAGAGTTGTCTCCCGAATTATTGTGGAGAGTTGTCTCCCAAATTATTGTGGAAAGTTGTCTCCCGAATTATTGTGGAGTGTTGTCTCCCAAAATGGTACCACATGCATATGCACAGTTGAGTTGCATTGTTGAGTCGCATTGTTGAGTTGCGTTGTTGAGTTGTTTTGATGAGTTGTTGAGATATGATGATAAAAGTTGTGGTTATGAATAAAGGGTGGTTGTAGTTTATTATTACTAATATTTATGTGAACTGCTAGAATTATAATACTGTGATAATATTCTGACATGACTTTTATCATGCCTTATGTTATGTTGTTGATATCTCACCCTTTACGTTGTATGTTACCTCCATTGGTGGTAATTTGCAGGTAATTCGGAATAAAGTATAGCTTTTTGTTTAAGGTTGTTGGTCGCTCTGATACGTAGCACTCTTGGGGGGATGAACGATTGATGTTATTACTTTTATTTAATTTCCTTGTTGCTGAATTTTATCAAGTATTTTTCATTAAATTGGTGGATGTTGTTAAGTGCCAAATGTTGGTTGGATGCACTATACCGAGGAATTAGTAGTGCTGATTTTTATGGTTGAAACTCGTTGTTTATGTTGAATTGATGCAAGATAATTACTTGCTGAATTTTAATGAAGTTTTGCTGCAAGTTTCATGGTCTTGCTTTAATCATGCTAAATGTTGGAAATGTTTTATATTCCGTTGCAAATTAATAAGATGCCTTGTAATCAAAATGTTAATCAAGTTATTGTTGTATGTTCATCCAAGCTTTTGTGCTATGTATCATTACTAAATGCATGTTGTCTAATTGAGTTGTGAAATGTATGTTTCTGTGAGTTGAAATTGTAACGCCCAGAATTTGCTGATGTGACGATCGTCACACCTTCATTACGATCGTCATGACCGTTATGGTCGTGACAACCCCTTACGACCGTCATGTTTACAAAATTTGTTGCACTCTGATTCTACTTTCCTTAATTATCCGTCGGGTTAGATTGGGGTGTTACATGCAGTTCTACCACCGGGTAACAACGTTGCAGCTATACCAGATGATGCAGTTGCCAAAACAATTTCTCCTCTACTTCTTAAACTTGCCATTAATGCTCTATAAAGGAATGTTTTACCTGTTCCTCCTGGACCATCAACAAAAAATACCCCACTGTGTTTTTGATCAATTACATTCATAATGGTTTTGAATGCAATTACTTGGTCATTATTTAACTTTGCAACAGATTCAATATCTTCATTGGGGATATCGACCGCTAACTCCTCCTGTATGACACTTGGAATCAAATCTCCTTTTACTGTATCAAGGGGTAAAAATGGGAGATCATAATATTCAATCTTTTTACCGTGCAGGTTTAAGAGTTCATTCAAGTCCTTCAACAACATATTAGTCAAGACCGATTCCACAACAACGTTTGTTGTTTGATAATCCTCTGTTATATGTGTAAAAAACTCATTTCAAAGGCTTCTAACATCAGTAGGTTCACAAAATATGAGAATCGTCACGAATAACCTCCTTAAAGCATATGGAATTCGGAGACTCGTCGCTTCAACCAAACAATCATGAATACTATGATCAGTCTCTAGAAATCCTCTATCCTCGGCTGATTTTTTGAATGTACTGAAAGAAGTACCATTATTTGTAAGAAGATATTCCCAACTGGTTGGACCTCTGACATGAGATAACAGTACTCGCAAGTAAAACTTCTCTCCCTCCAAAGGTGATACCGTATAGATTCTCCCGATAACTTTTCTTAGTGACCATCTGCGATGCCATTCCTTCTCCCTATTATTCCAACAATAATGCTCTGCTATCTCTCTATACAGATAATTTCTTGCTTCTGGATCTCTTAGGTTTAAAGCAAAGAATTGTGTGAGCATTGTTTTGGAATTGTGTTCATTATTTAACAAATCCATAATTCGTTGATGATCATAAAAGCGCACTTGATGGCGGTTCGGCAAGTGGATCTGTAATCTTTCAACAGAAGGATATAATCGGTAAAGAGTGAAGCAAAATATTTTCCATAATGCCCCGGGAGCATAAATCCATCTTGCATCAACATATTGTTGAACTTCATCCATGTATGATCCTTTGTGAACCTCCATAGCCACACGATCAGGGCCCTTGTACACATATTTGTATAGATACTTAATACTTTTAATGCTACTACAAATCTCTACGTTGATGTGGAAGTCGTACTTTAACAGTAACCAAGGGTTATAAGGAACCACCCATCTATTATCGACATACCTGCCTCTACCTAACGATATAGGTTCATCAAACCTTCTCATGTACTCAGGATATGAGTCAGTGCCTTTACGTGTTTCATCCAAGAATTGTTTTGGAAATCTTTTTTTACAATGTCCGTCTTTCATACATGGGGACTTCCGGTTCATAACGCTGCAAGGTCCGTGGATCATATGTTTTAGAACCGCTTCATGCAACTGTGGTTCACATTCTAACTTAGGTATTTCTGCTCTTACCCCACTATCATACTCTTCTGAGCCACATAATTTTTTGTTACTTTCTAAGACCAACATATATGCACATGCGGCAGTCCTCATTTTTGAAATTCAGTGACATACATGTAGCTTTTAACCTTTCCTAAGACTCCTTTATTAATAAAATCATCCTTTAATTGCTCGAATTTTGAACGAAATATTCTTGTTAGCAAATCAGGACGATCTTGTGGTGTTTGAAAAGGCAAAAGTTCTGATGTTATCTCACTCCAAGAAGGATTGCATGTCATTGTCAGAAAAACATCTGGTTTACCGCCATGAAGAACAATAGCCATGCCATCTTCATAGCGCTGTGTCATGTCTCGACGACCTCCAATAAATGATGATGGCAATATTGTTCTTTTTCCAATGTTTTCTATGGTGATTCATGAAATGTATTAGTTTCAGAATACATGAAAGATTATCATTATAAGTACAACAACTAATTAATAATCTAAAAATATATATTTATGCTACATTATTTAGTACCCGCATTAGTTTCACCGACATGCAAAGCATCCTGTAAACCTTGGTACACTTCAGCACGTATATCACGTTGGTGCTCTCTAATCCACCTTAACCTCCCTAATTCAATTTTAACATAATTGTCTACAACATATTATTGCAACAGTCGACTCGTATTTAAAAACATTGATTGGTCATTTGGGAGAATCTACAATTGATTGAAAACATGTCGGTGTTAAAAGTGATGTGTTTTAAACTACGCTTATCTAAGTATACTATTTACTAAAATTAATCTAAATTTACCTGAAGCATGTAACTGTCATATGCTCGACATGAAAATCTTCGTCCATTACAATTTGTTGTGTTAACGTCCCAACCATGTGTCCCAAAAAGAAACAATATAGGATACTGCAGCGGGTTGTAATATCCCTTTGTCTCTTGAACTTTCTTTAGATTTCCATCACGACGATTGGCATTAATATCCCTTCCATATTCCATAGAATCTGAATCTCCTCCAACAATAATTGTCGCAACTTGTTCTGCAGTTGGAAGATTATATTGATGGTGATTACATGGACGCTCTTTAAGTATGAAGCTACATTCACCGATATTTGGAAGTTGTGACAGTTGTCTAAACCTAATTACAAAAGGATTAAACTGATGGAGCATTTTTTGTAACTTTTGAACTACATTTTGGTGGAGTTGTGGATTTTCCTACATTCTATTATGTAGTTCATTATCTGTGTCGTAGATGTATAGCTGTAAGAAACGCGGTCTGACACCCTCATTTGGATAGAAACCTCCTATGTTATGGTAAAAAGCACCTTGAGCACGAAATGTATATATACCACGACCAGATGCAAGAATATTCTCATCAACGTGAACACCAATTGAAGTGAATGAGAGCACATGGTTGCAACTTCGAATATGTTGCTTAAACTGCCTTCCTTCTATTGAACCATCGAAAATAATTGTTGCAATTCTATAGGAGCATTAACTCGTGAAAATGATACCTTTCCACCACTACAACACATATCACGTGATTCATGAAGAAACAATTTTGCATTGCAATATCTACAGGAAATTGGATTAGGCAACCGGGATTTTGCCATCATCAAATTATTTTTGAAAATTCGAGCAATATTGGGTCTTGCTCGAAAAGCGCGTCCTGATTCTACAGGAAGGAGTTTGATATTGATTACTAAATATTATTTAAAATCTAAAATACAAATAAATAATTAACGCAATATTCCTAAATTAGAAGATTTAGCATTGCATAATTTTCAATTTTATGTCACTTGAGTATAAGCTACATTATTTGGCATAAAAATGTTTATGAACATACCTTGAGGCCGACATGATGCACCATCATTTATGGCTTCCATGTTAACATCTGATATTACTGCATCCTCCAAAGCTTCATCAACATCCATATCGCCTGATACAAAAATAATAATTAACACACACACACACACACACATATATATACATACATATATATATATATATATATATATATATATATATGTTGAAATTACTACTCGTATATGTAGAACAATATCTTGTATACCTGTAGCAGAGTGACTATTGTTGATACGTTGGTTAGGTGATGTGAAATTATGATCTGCGGGTTAAATACATAAAATGAGAGATGACAAATAAACAATATTATACAAAGTATGATTATAATGTCTATATTGATCATCACCAACCAAGTGCAACATCATTATCATGTGTAATTCTACTTGGGTCGACTTCATTGTCATGAGTTCCTTGAAAGTGTGATATTGGAGATCTCATATTTGTAAAATTTTGAAATGGAACTTTCCTCCGACTGTTCATAGTGCGAGATGTTTGAGCTTGTTTATCTTGCTCTTTTAGCCACCTATAATTGTCACGTCGTATCGATAAATGATTTTCTCTTTGTTCGAGGTTCATATTTTGTCTCCTCTTCCTTTCATTTCCGGCCCTTCTTGCCCTTTGTTGTTGACTTGATATTTGACGGGTATTATTTTCCATTTTGTTAATTTAACTGCCAAACACATATGCAATTTATAAGCAACACAATTTCACTAATTATGTTGAAAAATATTGGTAAATATAGACGGGATTTAAAATAAATATATTTGTTTTTGAAAAAAAGAAGTTTACACCAAAAAGTATTATTTGTAAAACATATGTTAAAAATATAAATCAAAACTAAAATATAAAAAAGACGAAGAAGAAATGGGCAATCAATAAAAAGAAACATAAATTATGTTGGACAAATAGTTGAAAATATTGCATATTAACTAAACATTAAAATATAAAATGCGGTAAGAAATGAAATTAGTGTAACTTAATTATATGAAAAACTACTACTACAAAAAAAAATTATATGAAAAACTGAGTTAATTTAAGTTATAGATAAAAAAAGATATATTAATTAAAAAAATAATGAGAAAAAATAGTGTTATAGTAAAGGGAGTTTAATATATTTCAGTATGTTCCAGTTGCTCCTTGTAAGTTCATAGTAATATTTCTATGTTACTCCAAATTATTTTGTATTTTAGTTAACTCATAATGTAAGTTCATAGTAATATTTCAGTATCTATATTAAATATTTCTAAAAGGATATTATATATACGGGAGTTTAAAGTATATTCTTGAGCAGTGTAATTGAGTGCACGATAGCCTGTGTTCTATTAACATCTCTATCTTTTTTGCAAAATTACTCCTCTCTCATTTTTAACGCATCTTTGATTCTTCTCCCCCCTCTCTTTATATGTTATTATTACTTTATACTTTCTTTCATAATTGTAATTGTATTTTTAAATTCGACTACCATGTCTTGATTTGTGGTTTATGTTTCCTCACCTAGAGTTCTTTCAAATATGTAAAATAGAAAATAACATGTGAGTGACAAATTGTTTCATTGCATGCCTTGATTTTAAATTTTGAATAAAAGAAGTGAATAAGGTCTAGAAGTTAAGAAGACTTATAAAAAAGAGGACATAAGAGAGATAGTGTTACAGATTTCGACAAAAAATTTGATAAACATGCATAATAAAATTTGTAATTTTATTATAGCTTCCATTCCTAACAGCTTCCATGCATGTATTAAACAAAAGCCACGTTATTGAATTTTATATATGATACAACCGATATTTTTTTTATCTTTTATTTTCCATACACGTTCAGAGGATTAGGGTGGGGAATTGGGATGCTATACCTAACAGTCATGGGCGTTGTGACGTTCTACTCTTATTGCCTCATGTATATCTGGAAAAAATCGCATGTAATTTATTTAAAATAAAAGTATTACACCAATGAGGTTGAAGAAGAGTAACAACCAATTACAGTAAACTTAAACAAATTATACTGATACCAAATTAAGGCTAAATGAGAATTATACATAAGGCTAAATCACAAAGCATATGATATATAGTTTCTGAGATATATAGTTAAACTTATTTATTTATAAATAATTAGGGAATATTTTCCCAAGAGTAAATATCCTGAACTATATACTTCAAGCTTAAATATTAGTATATTTTATAAATTACCTAAGTTAGTATACCTAAGTACTTCCATCTGATTTCTATTACGGTAGTTCTGATATATATAGGTATACCTAAAATCATGATAATTGACACAAACCACAAAGCATATAATACTACTTCACACTTTTATGTGTACGATGATGATAGTCTGATACGTTAATGAACAATACATGTGGTTATAAATATTGTGTCGGAAACATTTTATGGCAGTTTATGAATTTTGTATTTTAATAGAGACTTCCAATGTAATGGAGTAATAATTACGTGTAGTGTCATATTTCGCCAGTAACTATACCAAATATATCAAATACCCATTGAAAACTTCCAAACAATTTCTTAGTATAATCTACAAAACATCACTGTATCATATAATTTCCAATTTATACTGGAAGTGCGCGTCAAAAGTTATGCAATATTCCAATCTATACGACAATTTCTTAGCAACTATTTCATAGTTACAGTAATTATCAAGTACAAAAAAAAAACTTCCATGTATCAATTAAAAACAAAACAAAAAACGCACGCAAGTGTAAATGTTAGTTTCCATCAATATTCAGAAATGATGTCCATAAAAGAATGTAAACCAATAGAAATATAAATAGGAGGAGATGTGATCAATGTTTAATAAAATCATTCAATTATATTTTAAAAAAATACCTGACAAAAATAATATCAGAATGAGTTTGTTGAGAGTCTTGATCTACACTAATAGAGGTATGCACGGTTTGACAAAGAAAGGGAGAGAGGGATATGATTAATTTGCAAATAGCTTGACAAATTGAGAGAAATAGTTTGTAAATGGCTTGGAGAGAGGCTCACTTTGCATAGAGGAGTTAGTATGAACGTTAATAATAGGAAGGACTATTGAAAATAGTGGGAAGTTATTTTTTACGGTTATTATTTAATATTATTATTAAATAAAATCATATGAGAAATTAAGCATCAAGGTAAAGGGTAAATATGGAATAAAAATATAGAATTAAGCATTAATGAAGGGTAATTGTGGAACAAAAATAGGCCACACCAAAAAGTTGTATCCTCTTTATATATAGTTATAGATAATTAGGGAATATTTTTTCAAGAGTAAATATACTGAACTATATACTTCAAGCTTAAATATTAGATATTTTATAAATTACCTAAGTTAGTATACCTAAGTACTTCCATCTGCTTTCTATTACGGTAGTCCTAATATATAGGTATACCTAAAATCATAATAATTGACACAAACCACAAAGCATATAATACAACTTCACACTTTTATGTGTACGATGATGACAATCTGATACGTTACTGAACAATACATGTGGTTATAAATATTGTGTCGGAAACATTTTATGGCAGTTTATGAATTTTGTATTTTAATAGAGACTTCCAATGTAATGGAGTAATAATTACGTGTAGTGTCATATTTCGCCAGTAATTACACCAAATATATCAAATACCCATTGAAAACTTCCAAACAATTTCTTAGTATAATCTACAAAACATCACTGTATCATATAATTTCCAATTTATACTGGAAGTGCGCGTCAAAAGTTATGCAATATTCCAATTTATACGACAATTTCTTAGCAACTATTTCATAGTTACAGTAATTATCAAGTACAAAAAAAACTTCCATGTATCAATTAAAAACAAAACAAAAAACGCACGCAAGTGTAAATGTTAGTTTCCATCAATATTCAGAAATGATGTCCATAAAAGAATGTAAACCAATAGAAATGTAAATAGAAGGAGATTTGATCAATGTTTAATAAATTCATTCAATTATATTTTTTTTAAAAAATACCTGACAAAAATAATATCAGAATGAGTTTGTTGAGAGCCTTGATCTACACTAATAGAGGTAAGCACGGTTTGACAAAGAAAGGGAGAGAGGGATATGATTAATTTGCAAATAGCTTGACAAATTGAGAGAAATAGTTTGTACATGGTTTGGAGAGAGACTCACTTTGCATAGAGGAGTTAGTATGAACGTTAATAATATGAAGGACTATTGGAAATAGTGGGAAATTATTTTTTACAGTTATTATTTAGTATTATTATTAAATAAAATCATATGAGAAATTAAGCATCAAGCTAAAGGGTAAATATATAATAAAAATATAAAATTAAGCATTAATGAAGGGTAATTGTGGAACAAAAATAGGCCACACTAAAAAGTTGTATCCCCCTTATATATAGTTATTGATATTAAATTATGCAATTTTAAAGAAGATAGTAACAACTTTCAATGTCGGTGAAAGAGACACAGTTAATTCATATAATTTTTTAAATTATGAAATTTTGATTTATGAATCTTTTAGTTGGTTGTTAATTTGTGACTACAATAGAGAAATGAACATTTGTGCTTACTTATTTATCAATATGGTGAAAGGTACATAATTATATTGATCTGACCTGATCAGGAGGAAATCACGATCTGGGCCGCACACCGTTGGACTGCTACCTGTTCAGTGTTGATAGGGACAAGATGGAGGTGTACCTGAAACACACTCTGATGCCAAAGTGAGAGATGGGTAGAGTGGAAGCAAGTACAGAAAAAGGGTGAGAATAGTGTACCTGACCCTCTTGTGGAAGAGGGTATTTATAGAGATAGACCCCAGTGCTGGACCAACAGTCATTTGAGGTGGGCTGGATGGCCAGGCCCAATCCAAATGTCTGTTAGGGCTTACGTGGTGTAGCGAAGACCAGAACGTGGTCTTCCCCCTAGTTCAACTGCTCCGTGATCTCCGGAAAGTGGGTTTGACCTTGACCTGCTCTTTCGGAGGTGGGCAGTTGAATGGTGACGTGTCCATGAGGAGGGGAGCACGTGGAGAACGTGTGAAAGACACGTTTATCCTGCTCGACAGGGGGAGGAGATCCTTCCTGACGGAAGGAAGGTCCTGCCCGACGAAGGGAAGGTCTGCCCGACGGAGGGAAGGTTTTGCACGAAGGAGGGAGGGTCTGCCCGACAGAGGGAAGGTTCTGCCCGACGGAGGGAAGGTCTGCCCGATGAAGGGAAGGTTTTGCACGAAGGAGGGAGGGTATGCCCGACAGAGGGAAGGTTCTGCCCGACGGAGGGAAGGTCTGCCCGATAGAGGGAAGGTTCGCCCGACGGAAGGAGGGTTTGATAACGCGAAATCATATCATTTATTTGGTTTGATTTACATGCATCTATTATATGATTAATTTACTTCGTTTTGCAGATTGGGGAGAATTTGGATTAAAGAAAGAAAAGAAGAAGAAATGGAAGGAAAAGAGAGAAGAAAAACAGAAAAAATGGATTTTGCTGATATGACGGTCGTCACAGGTCCATTACGACCGTCATGCGTATGACGAGCGTCACGTTCCATTACGAGCGTCACGCAGACGAAATATCATTTAACATTCAAATTAGTTTTTTTGCCACGATCACTCTCTCTAAGATTTCTTCCTACACTTTCTCCACTCACTGCCCACTACTGGAAGTTACTCTCATTCCCTCCATAACTCACCCATGATCTCTGGAAGTTGAAGAAGGAATTATCTCCTATAAATAGGCCTTAGATTCACAGTTTAGGGGGGAGGCTTCGAGGTATCGAAGTGCTGCCAAGATTTCTACTGAAGCTATTTCTCCCAGTTTTATTGTTTTCTTTTATTTCATTTCCATTTTCCTTTAGTTCAAAACATTGTATTTTCTTCCTGTACCTTTTAATTCTCGCCAAAGTAGAATCATGCTGACATTGTGGAGGACTACTCAAGGATTCGAGATCAGTACGATTTACAGGTTCTTATTAATTGAATTATTACTTTATTTTCTGTCATAATGTATGTTTTATTATTTTGCTGTTTATATTTATTCCCGTTTGCATCAATTATCATGTCTAGCTAAATTAGTTTTATCGGTATGTAACCGAATTAGTAGGACAGGATTCGATAGTAACCGGCACCTTCCCTTTTTACAAACAACCTTTCTGGCCGTAGTTTTTAATCTTAATTTCTAAATAAACCTTCGTCGCGACAGCGAGAAATTATTTATAGTAGTTTTTCCACGACAGTGGGAAATTCATTAAGGCATGAATCGGCACACGAAAGCTGGGATTCAAACCAGATAGTAAAAACTAGGCATTGATTTTAAACACAGCGAAAGCGCTTTAAATGAAATCATAATCTATTTGTTTTCAAAAAGTAGTTTTAACCCCGAATGGGACTGCGGGAGCATACATTCCGCCTTAGAATTATGACCCAAGTCAACAACCATCATGAGGCAGAGGTCTTTAAACGAGTATTTTCTCCTGAAAAGTGTTTGCAAAGAGTAAAAAGCACCGGCGACCTGTCGAATCCCCGATAACTAATTCCTTGCATACCGATATCCCTTTTACCTCTTTTTCTTTAAACCAATTATCTTTATTTCCTTTGCATTTAATTTCATTCGCATTCAGCTTTCCTAATTCCATTAGTCTTACCTTTACGCCGTAATAATAGATAACGGTAGATTGACATTGGTCTCTGTGGGTTCGACAATCTTTTATATTACTTCAATATTTCCGTGCACTTGCGGACGCATCAGGGTTCTGCCCGACGGAGGGAAGTTCTGCCCGACGGAGGGTCTTGTGCTCGACACAGATGAGGAAGGCTCCTTTGGGGCTTCTCCCAAGTGTATGTGGGTTGGGCCTTCCCGGTCAGGCCTGGGCCCAGGCCAGAACACATATTAAATAAATATGACATTTATATGATGTTTTAAATTCATGTAAAATATGTTAAAAATAATATTTATTTATGTTAAGTCTAACATATGGAATAAATTTAAATATGCATGATTTATAAATTATTCAAGTATGTGAATTTGAATAATTAAGAATATGTTTGGTTTATGGTGTATACTTGAATATAAGAAACATGTTAAGTATTATTTTTGGTGCAAGTAATTTGTTTTAATTAATAATGCATAAATTTTAGATAAAATAATTTGGTAGAAAACAAATCATGAATTTGAATCTATAGTGCACGTATTAGTAGCATAAAATGCTAAAAGCATCAAAGACTGTTGAAAGCTGTTAAATTCTGAATTTAACAGCATAGCCACTTTAGTTGGTTTTTGTTTTTTTGGATTATTCTTAAGTGTATAAATACATTTTGTAATCTCCAATTCCAATTAATGTCAATTTTAATTCATCCAATAATACTTTCTACCCTAATTCTCTTTCTCTCTCAATTTCATCTTCTTCCCCAATTTCTTTTCCACCATTGTTACTACCTTCAATCTCTGTTTTTGTATGTTGTTCTAACATTTGGCATCAAGAGCTCCGGTTGTTGATCCTAATCCGCTGCAACAATGGCTACCGTTTCTAATGATCAAATTCCCACCAATCTCCCAATTCTTGATTCGAAGAACTACGACAAATGGGCGAAACAAATGAAGGTTCTGTTTGGTTATCAAGAGGTTCTTGAGATCGTCATCAATGAAGTTACACCGTTAGGGACAGATGCTACCAAAGCTATTAGGGCTACACACAAGGAAGAAAAGAAGAAGGATTACAAAGCCCTATTCTTGATTCACTCTTGTGATGATAATGACAATTTCGAGAAGGTTGGAGATTGTGAATCTGCGAAGCAAGCATGGGAAATCTTGGGAAAGCATATGTCGGTGTCGTCAAAGCAAAGGTGGTAAGTTTACAAGCTTACAAACGTCAAATTGAGTTAACACAGATGGAGAACAAAGAAACGATCAATGATTACATTACGCACATTACCCGGTTAGTCTCAAAATTCGAAGAATTCGACGGATGGAAAGGGTGAGAGCAGCTCCAAGGAGAGTGATCATAGCAATGATATCAAAAAGGATTTGAGTAAAGTGCAATGTTTCAATTGTAAAAAGTTTGAACACTTTCAATCTATGTGTCGTGTTAGATCGAATAAAACGCGAAATGATGAAGCCAAGGTTACTAGAGAAGAGGGAGATGATGAAGACACCCTTCTAGTGATGATCACAGAGGAGAACTATGGCACTGCTGATGCTCAGAATAGCAGCTACTGTGGTGATAGTTTGCGGGACAACAACTGTACTATTTCGAAAAGTGGTGAGAAAATGAATTCGGATCGAAATGCATTAGTTACCGTGCGTGATGAAGTTCAAAGTAAAGATGAATGGTACTTGGATTTCGATTATTCAACACATATGACGGGTCGGAAGGATTGGTTTGTGGAAATCAATCAAGCGGCAAAGAGTAAAGTCAAGTTTGCCGATGACGCCACTTTAAGTGCTGAAGGGGTAGGAGATGTTTTGATCGGAAGGAAGAATGGTGGACATTCAAGAATCAAAGATGTCTTGTACATACCGAGAATTTAGTGCAATATTTTGAGCATTGGCCAATTACTTGAAAGAGGGTACTTAATTTGGTTGGAGAACAAGATGTTACGCGTTTTAGATTCAAGTGGTGTGTTGATTCTAAAAGCACCGATGGTTGCCAATAGGACTTTTAAGGTTGAGTTAAAGGTTATGGAGCATCGTTGTTTAGCTACCGCGGCAAGTAGAGATGAGCGGTTATGGCATTACCGTCTTGGTCACCTAAATGTTAGGGATCTCAAAATGTTGCAACAAAGTGAAATGGTAACGGGGATGCCACATATTAGTGTTCCGACAGAATTGTGTGAGGAATGTGTGAAGAGTAAGCAACATAAGAATGTGTTTAGAAAGGATGCGGGTCGAAGAACCAAAGGCTTACTTGAGGTGGTGTATTCTGATGTTTGTGGACCGATGCAAGTAGAGACTTATGGCGGCAATCGATATTTTGTTAAGTTTATTGACAACTTTAGTAGGAAGCTTTGGACATATCTTATCAAGAGGAAGGATGAGGTATTTGGAGTGTTCAAGAGTTTCAAATCCATGGTGGAGCGTCAAAGCGTTCGGAAGCTCAAAATTCTCAAAACGGATGGTGGAGGTGAATATACCTCTAGTGAGTTTGGGAAGCTTTGTGATCTTGAGGGTATTGTGTGTGAGGTGGTGCCTCCATATACGCCTCAACAAAACGGAGCTGCCAAGAGGAAAAATCGTACAATAATGAACATGGTGCGTAGTATGCTTTGTGGGAAGAAGCTGCCTGAGGAATTATGGGGTGAGGCCGTGTCTACAGCCACCTACTTGTTGAATAGGTGTCCTACTAAGAAGCTGGAGAAGATCACACCAGAAGAGGTTTGGAGTGGTTTCAAACCGAGTGTGAATCATTTGTGCATTTTTGGATCGATTGCATATCGTTATGTACCGAATCAACTTAGAAAGAAGCTGGATGATAAAGGTGAGAAGTTGATATTTGTTGGATATCACTCTACTGGAGGTTATAAGATATTTGATGAGAAAAATCGGAAAATCGTGATAACCCAAGATGTATTTTTTGAAGAAATAAAAACTGTTGAAACAACAGGTGTAATCGATTACCTGATTGCTGCTAATCGGTTACACCCTGCAGAACAACAGCAGTTCTTTGAGTTGTCTGATCCGGAGGGTTCCAATGCCGCTATACCGGCACCTACAGTAGCGAAAAATGTTGTAGTGAGTAATGGTAGAACAGTGAGGCAAAAAGTCTTGCCTCATAGACTCTGAGACTACGAGAGGTTCCAAGATAACGAAGTGAATAATGATAGTGATTTTGTTCATTTCACGCTTATGGCCGAATCTAAATCGGTAAATGAGGAGGAAGCCTTAAGCGATCCTAAATGGATATGTTCAATGAAAGAGGAGCTGGAAACTATTGAGAAAAATTGTACTTAGGAGTTGGTCGATTTACCACTCGGAAAGAAATCGATAGGTGTGCGATGGGTCTATAATGTTAAAGTAAATCCTAAAGGTGAAGTAATCAAGCACAAAGCTCGATTAGTGGCGAAAGGGTTCTTGCAACGTGAAGGTATAGATTACGAGGAGGTATTTGAAGGTGAGATAATACTTAGAAGGGGGGTTGAATAAGTATGAAAGATTAAGACTTAAAAAATAATCACACAATTATTTTTATCCTGGTTCGTTTAAACAACTACTCCAGTCCACCCTTCCTAGAGTGATTTGCCTTTCTCAACAAGGACTTAATCCACTATTAAATCAAACTGATTACAACAGTAACACCTAAGAACAATTGTTCTTAGTCTTCTCAAGAGCTACTGATTCCAACTGAATCCTCTTAAGGAATAACCTTTACAATCAATGTAAATTAAATACAAGAGTATTAATGCTTCTATAAAGCTTTTATCGCAACAGTGATTTTTCTCTTAAGTTTAAGTACAAGAGATTCTAAGAAGAATATGAAATAATGAGAGCTTAGAATAATATGATTTCTTTTCAGCAAATTGTGTAACTGAAGAATGTGGTGGAGTTCTCCTTTTATAGGCAGCTGATCCAAGGATGCTGAGCGTTGAAAAGAGAGTCCCAAAAAGGTCTGAGCCTTTTTGTCTTCACATCAAGTGACCTTTCCTTGAAGTAGATAACACAGAAAAATCCTTTTTGTTTGTGTAATTGTGTCTAGCACAAAAGAGGAAAGAGACGTTGATTTTCTCCAACGGATATATTCTTGAATATTTCTTCTTCAGTTTTCAGCAAGTTCTTCAGAGTCTGAATGGATCAGAGTCTACTAATGATATTCAGAACTTTGCTGTATCAGATTCTTCTGCATCATGTGTGCTTTCAACGTGTTGATCATCAAAGCATATTTGTCACAGAACTTCAGTACTTGGCAGCGTTGGTACTTTCAGAACTTTCTGTAGAATTAAGCTTTGAGAAACTCTTCAAACAATATTCTTCTTTGCTTCAGATGCTTCAGCATCAGATGCTTCTGACTATCTTCAGATGCTTCTGACTCAGAATGTTCTGGAGCTTCTTGCTACAGATCCTTCTGGAGACTACGCTCAGGATCTTCTGTAAAGAGCAATCATAATCTTCTGTAAGGTGCATCTGGCGCTTCAGAGTCAGGATAACTTCTTGTATACCATACAGATTTGCTTCTAGAGAGTTAATTTCATTTCAATCTGCAGCAAAACTCTCAAACAAATTTTAAAGTATATAATTCTTAAATATAAAATTTCCTAACAGTTATCATCAAAACAAAGAGTTATTATTAAGAACCAATCTGTGTTCTAACAATCTCCCCCTTTTTGATGATGACAAAAAGTATCAGAAATTTTATTTAACTAAACATATAGAATTATAACTCCCCCTGAGATGATGAATCTCCCCCTGAGTTAAATATGAAAAAGGAATAGAAACTTCCCTTTTGTCTTGAGTAATCTTCAGAGTTAGATCTTGTTTGTTCTTATAACATTTTAGGGTCAGAATGTCTTGCAGATATAAGATTCAGAGTATGATAATAGACAAATGATCTGAGAGACTCAGAGTTTCTTTTATAGAGTGTTCTTATCAAATGTTCTGAAATAGGCAAGTTAAATGTTAGATAGAATAGATATGTCTGAAGATTCATTCTGGTGAAGTTATATTAAACAGTTCAGATCTATATTTTCTCCCCCTTTTTTGTCATAAGCAAAAAGTAAAAACTTTTAAAAAGACAAATAAACGGAACAATAAAGAAGATAATTTAATGGAGAAAACTTGATTCATTCAAAATAACAGTGCAAGAGTACATAGGTAATCATCAGAAGATATAACAATAAGGTACAGATGCAAACAACAGATGCAAACATTAGAATAAAAAAAATCTAAGAGTGTTTGGACAAAAGCATCTTCAATAGATCTGTAATCTCAGAGGATGATTGCTCTTGCTTGGACATCCACTTAGTCATATTTTCATTTTTCTCATCTTGCTTTGACATCCATTCTATCATATCCTCAGACTTCTTATCCTGCTTAGCCATCCAGGATTTTATCTCTGACTGTCCAGCCTCCAGAGCAGCAATCTTGTCTCCAAAGTCTGGATGTTCTGTCTTTATCTCAGATGAAGAAGTTGGAGGTTCTGTAGCCTGAACAAAGTCAATTGCCATTGGTTCTGTAGATCCTGAAGAGGGTTCTACCAGAGTCATAGTCAATGCATTAGCAGTAGATTCTGTTGGAGGTGGAGGAGCATCTAAACGAAGCAGAGGTTCAGTTTTGTTGACAGTCCAGAATAGATTCCTTTCAGCTCTGAGCTTTGCATCATCAGAATAGACGTTCTTCAGATTTGAAGCTACAGTGTTAAATCTGTTTATGAATCCTTTCCAGATGATGTCAGATTCATTTGCATCCATTGTTTCAGAGCATTTCTTCTGAACAGTACCTAAAGACATCTGTATTTCTTGCAAAAAAGTTTGAAATAAATGATCAATATTAAGTCTGGGTTGTGGTTTAAGCAAGGTTTCCAGAGTTATATGTTTAGGTTTGGGAGGTGGTGGAAGAAGTGATTTTTGGACGGAAATCAGAGGAGGAGGATAATATGGAATGAAAGGAATTTCTGGTTTTTGAGGTAAGGATCTTTTTAAAGCATTAAGCAAGTGAGGTTTTGGTCTTGTGCGAGGGTAAACATCATCAAAAGGTTCATTTGAGTATGGTTGAAAAGCAAATTTTGGATGTTCAGCAGATGCAACTGTGTTATCAGATGCAAGTTGCAGAGCTGAAACAACAGCTTTACCAGATGTTGCTGATATGGTTGCTAAAGATCCTACATTGTTCATTGATTGAATATATGATAGAATCACAGATGGAAGAGCCTGTCTGAGTTTTGGTTTCAGAGGATTGAGGGGTTCAGAAGGTTCAACTCTATCATAAAAATCTTTCAGTTTGAAACCATAAGATAGATTATGATAAAGAGAAGAAACTTGGGCACAAGATATACAAGATGATGTTGGATTGGAATTGGGGATTAATAACTCAGATGATGGTGCAGGTGGAGGCATAGGATCTGGAATGGGAGTTTTAGAAGGTATGGTAGGTTCAGGTTCAGGTTCAGGTTCAGATTGGTTTACCTCAGAGTATTTGGCAGATGGAGAGATAAGAAAATCTGGGTGGATTTCTGATTCTGATGAGTTGGAGGATGTTGTAGGTGTACAAGAGGTAGAAGATACTTGAAACACTGTTTTTAAAGGAGTGACATCAAGAACTTCTGTCTCAGGGATGTGAGGTTCAGAAGTGTTGGTAGGTTCTGAAAGAATGACAGATTGTTTGGATGGTGGTTCTGATGAAACAGGAGCAGAAGTTACTTTTGTAGGTTCAGAAGTAACAGGTGCAATAGGTTCAGAAGGTGGATTATTTGATGGTGGATTGTCAGAGGCTTTTTCTGGTTGAACTTCTTTTGGTTGGTTCTCTGGATGTTCATAGGTTTGTTGTTGATCAGATTTTTGTTTTTCAGATGGTTGTTGTTCTGATGGTGGTTGATCTGATGGTTGATGATCTGATGGTTGTGGACATGGAACAAAGTGTTTGATGTGTAATTTGGGTTGAGAAGATTTTGATACAGAAAATGTTGTTTGTTTTTTAGGCGAAATAGAACTGGGGGCAGTAACAGAAGTGGTTTGAGTAACAGGAGGTTTTGGAATAGACTTAATATTAGAATCATTAATAACAAGATTTGCAGAAGTTACAGATGACTTAGTACCTTTTACTTTAATCCTCTTGGCAGGTACAGAGGCAGCTTCTTCAGAGTCTTTTCTCTTCAAGAGCTTCTTGGGCTTCTCAGCAATCTTGACCTTCTTCTGGACAGGTTCAGATTCTTCTGCAGGTTGAGTCCTTTTCCTCTGAAGTGGTGCTTCTTCTTCTCCTGCATCTGGTAGTGGTTGTTTAACTAGCTGAAACACATTGGCTGGAACAGGTATTCCTTCCTTCTTGCATTCCTCAATATACATAAGCACTATATGTCTGGGTTCTTCAGCAAAGAATAGAGGAAAGTCAGCTACAGGAACCCTCTTATTCAATTCAGACATATTCAGCCTCTTTGGAGCAGTAGTGAGTTCATCAACAATTTTGAGTCTCAGAAGACTTTTAGCGTTCAGAGGTTTTCCCATAATAAACTCTAATTCCTCTGTAACTCCAGCAGCTTACAGAGCAGTTACCAAGCCATTTTCAGTAAGAAGATCTGAGAGCAACCTTCCAAAGGGGATCCAAGTTCTGATCTTCTGTCCTTTCTCCTTCACAGATTCTCTAGATGCATTGATATGATTCCACAGATGCATAAACAGAATGTATGGAAGATCTACCTTGGTGCTCTGACTAAGGCAATACATGAAATAAATCTGTTCATTATTGACATAGTCTGGAGAATTGGTTGATTTCCTGTGGTGGATGCATCCTATGAAGATCTTGGCCCAGATCTTGTAATCAGGCTTCAGATCTTTGAATTTGTTAGAAGCTTGACCAGCAGTCATAACTTCTTCATAAACCTCATCCATGTCCACACGCCCAGCTGGCAAGTGGGAAACACCATCTGTTTCTTCATATCCTATCAATCTTCTTATCAGATCCTCTGTGATGATAATCTCTTTTCCCAGCACAGAAGATAATATGAACTTGGGATAAACTGATGCATGAATCCAGAATTCTTTCACAAGGAGAGGGTAAACTGGTCCAAACAGCCTATCAAAGTACTTAACCCATCCTTGAGCTCTAATTATGGAACGAAATTCAAACCCATTATCTGCCAGAGAATCAAACTCAACCATAGATTCACACAGAACTTCTAGTTTATCAACAGGCGTTAGAAGTGTTCTTTTGGGAGGAGAATATGGAGCAACACCCAAGTTTTCTGAAGTCACAGCAGCCATAGTAGATTGGAACTGAGCAATTGTTGAATATGAAGACGCCATTGAAGAATGCTTAGTCAGACACTTAGGTTTTGGGTTTTTATGCAGAGAAAATAGGAGATGAAAACGCATGTAAATTCTGAGAGAGTGAAAAGTGTGAAAGTGAATACAAGACAAGTATTTATACTAAACACTTGGTGCTGATCCTATCCCTTTCTTCATATTTATTGTTAATATTGGACATTGAATTATCAGCCATGGTAACAAATAAATATATATCAAAGTATTTCTCTCTGGATCTTTACTGACACTGTTAAGTGGTAGCACACTCAGAACCGGAGCTCTGATGCCAACTGAAGGTGAGATAATACTTAGAAGGGGGTTGAATAAGTATGAAAGATTAAGACTTAAAAAATAATCACACAATTATTTTTATCCTGGTTCGTTTAAACAACTACTCCAGTCCACCCTTCCTAGAGTGATTTGCCTTTCTCAACAAGGACTTAATCCACTATTAAATCAAACTGATTACAACAGTAACACCTAAGAACAACTGTTCTTAGTCTTCTCAAGAGCTACTGATTCCAACTGAATCCTCTTAAGGAATAACCTTTACAATCAATGTAAATTAAATACAAGAGTATTAATGCTTCTATAAAGCTTTTATCGCAACAGTGATTTTTCTCTTAAGTTTAAGTACAAGAGATTCTAAGAAGAATATGAAATAATGAGAGCTTAGAATAATATGATTTCTTTTCAGCAAATTGTGTAACTGAAGAATGTGGTGGAGTTCTCCTTTTATAGGCAGCTGATCCAAGGATGCTGAGCGTTGAAAAGAGAGTCCCAAAAAGGTCTGAGCCTTTTTGTCTTCACATCAAGTGACCTTTCCTTGAAGTAGATAACACAGAAAAATCCTTTTTGTTTGTGTAATTGTGTCTAGCACAAAAGAGGAAAGAGACGTTGATTTTCTCCAACGGATATATTCTTGAATATTTCTTCTTCAGTTTTCAGCAAGTTCTTCAGAGTCTGAATGGATCAGAGTCTACTAATGATATTCAGAACTTTGTTGTATCAGAGTCTTCTGCAGCATGTGTGCTTTCAGCGTGTTGATCATCAAAGCATATTTGTCACAGAACTTCAGTACTTGGCAGCGTTGGTACTTTCAGAACTTTCTGTAGAATTAAGCTTTGAGAAACTCTTCAAACAATATTCTTCTTTGCTTCAGATGCTTCAGCATCAGATGCTTCTGACTATCTTCAGATGCTTCTGACTCAGAATGTTCTGGAGCTTCTTGCTACAGATCCTTCTGGAGACTACGCTCAGGATCTTCTGTAAAGAGCAATCATAATCTTCTGTAAGGTGCATCTGGCGCTTCAGAGTCAGGATAACTTCTTGTATACCATACAGATTTGCTTCTAGAGAGTTAATTTCATTTCAATCTGCAGCAAAACTCTCAAACAAATTTTAAAGTATATAATTCTTAAATATAAAATTTCCTAACAGTTATCATCAAAACAAAGAGTTATTATTAAGAACCAATCTGTGTTCTAACAATCTCCCCCTTTTTGATGATGACAAAAAGTATCAGAAATTTTATTTAACTGAACATATAGAATTATAACTCCCCCTGAGATGATGAATCTCCCCCTGAGTTAAATATGAAAAAGGAATAGAAACTTTTGTCTTGAGTAATCTTCAGAGTTAGATCTTGTTTGTTCTTATAACATTTTAGGGTCAGAATGTCTTGCAGATATAAGATTCAGAGTATGATAATAGACAAATGATCTGAGAGACTCAGAGTTTCTTTTATAGAGTGTTCTTATCAAATGTTCTGAAATAGTCAAGTTAAATGTTAGATAGAATAGATATGTCTGAAGATTCATTCTGGTGAAGTTATATTAAACAGTTCAGATCTATATTTTCTCCCCCTTTTTTGTCATAAGCAAAAAGTAAAAACTTTTAAAAAGACAAATAAACGGAACAATAAAGAAGATAATTTAATGGAGAAAACTTGATTCATTCAAAATAACAGTGCAAGAGTACATAGGTAATCATCAGAAGATATAACAATAAGGTACAGATGCAAACAACAGATGCAAACATTAGAATAAAAAAAATCTAAGAGTGTTTGGACAAAAGCATCTTCAATAGATCTGTAATCTCAGAGGATGATTGCTCTTGCTTGGACATCCACTTAGTCATAGTTTCATTTTTCTCATCTTGCTTTGACATCCATTCTATCATATCCTCAGACTTCTTATCCTGCTTAGCCATCCAGGATTTTATCTCTGACTGTCCAGCCTCCAGAGCAGCAATCTTGTCTCCAAAGTCTGGATGTTCTGTCTTTATCTCAGATGAAGAAGTTGGAGGTTCTGTAGCCTGAACAAAGTCAATTGCCATTGGTTCTGTAGATCCTGAAGAGGGTTCTACCAGAGTCATAGTCAATGCATTAGCAGTAGATTCTGTTGGAGGTGGAGGAGCATCTAAACGAAGCAGAGGTTCAGTTTTGTTGACAGTCCAGAATAGATTCCTTTCAGCTCTGAGCTTTGCATCATCAGAATAGACGTTCTTCAGATTTGAAGCTACAGTGTTAAATCTGTTTATGAATCCTTTCCAGATGATGTCAGATTCATTTGCATCCATTGTTTCAGAGCATTTCTTCTGAACAGTACCTAAAGACATCTGTATTTCTTGCAAAAAAGTTTGAAATAAATGATCAATATTAAGTCTGGGCTGTGGTTTAAGCAAGGTTTCCAGAGTTATATGTTTAGGTTTGGGAGGTGGTGGAAGAAGTGATTTTTGGATGGAAATCAGAGGAGGAGGATAATATGGAATGAAAGGAATTTCTGGTTTTTGAGGTAAGGATCTTTTTAAAGCATTAAGCAAGTGAGGTTTTGGTCTTGTGCGAGGGTAAACATCATCAAAAGGTTCATTTGAGTATGGTTGAAAAGCAGATTTTGGATGTTCAGCAGATGCAACTGTGTTATCAGATGCAAGTTGCAGAGCTGAAACAACAGCTTTACCAGATGTTGCTGATATGGTTGCTAAAGATCCTACATTGTTCATTGATTGAATATATGATAGAATCACAGATGGAAGAGCTTGTCTGAGTTTTGGTTTCAGAGGATTGAGGGGTTCAGAAGGTTCAACTCTATCATAAAAATCTTTCAGTTTGAAACCATAAGATAGATTATGATAAAGAGAAGAAACTTGGGCACAAGATATACCAGATGATGTTGGATTGGAATTGGGGATTAATAACTCAGATAATGGTGCAGGTGGAGGCATAGGATCTGGAATGGGAGTTTTAGAAGGTATGGTAGGTTCAGGTTCAGGTTCAGGTTCAAATTGGTTTACCTCAGAGTATTTGGCAGATGGAGAGATAAGAAAATCTGGGTGGATTTCTGATTCTGATGAGTTGGAGGATGTTGTAGGTGTACAAGAGGTAGAAGATACTTGAAACACTGTTTTTAAAGGAGTGACATCAAGAACTTCTGTCTCAGGGATGTGAGGTTCAGAAGTGTTGGTAGGTTCTGAAAGAATGTCAGATTGTTTGGATGGTGGTTCTGATGAAACAGGAGCAGAAGTTACTTTTGTAGGTTCAGAAGTAATAGGTGCAATAGGTTCAGAAGGTGGATTATTTGATGGTGGATTGTCAGAGGCTTTTTCTGGTTGAACTTCTTTTGGTTGGTTCTCTGGATGTTCAGAGGTTTGTTGTTGATCAGATTTTTGTTTTTCAGATGGTTGTTGTTATGATGGTGGTTGATTTGATGGTTGATGATCTGATGGTTGTGGACATGGAACAAAGTGTTTGATGTGTATTTTGGGTTGAGAAGATTTTGATACAGAAACTGTTGTTTGTTTTTGAGGCGAAACGGAACTGGGGGAAGTAACAGAAGTGGTTTGAGTAACAGGAGGTTTTGGAACAAACTTAATATTAGAATCATTAATAATAAGATTTGCAGAAGTTACAGATGACTTAGTACCTTTTACTTTAATCCTCTTGGCAGGTACAGAGGCAGCTTCTTCAGAGTCTTTTCTCTTCAAGAGCTTCTTAGGCTTCTCAGCAATCTTGACCTTCTTCTGGACAGGTTCAGATTCTTCTGCAGGCTGAGTCCTTTTCCTATGAAGTGGTGCTTCTTCTTCTCCTTCATCTGGTAGTGGTTGTTTAACTAGCTGAAACACATTGGCTGGAACAGGTATTCCTTCCTTCTTGCATTCCTCAATATACATAAGCACTATATGTCTGGGTTCTTCAGCAAAGAATAGAGGAAAGTCAGCTACAGGAACCCTCTTATTCAATTCAGACATATTCAGCCTCTTTGGAGCAGTAGTGAGTTCATCAACAATTTTGAGTCTCAGAAGACTTTTAGCGTTCAGAGGTTTTCCCATAATAAACTCTAATTCCTGTGTAACTCCAGCAACGTACAGAGCAGTTACCAAGCCATTTTCAGTAAGAAGATCTGAGAGCAACCTTCCAAAGGGGATCCAAGTTTTGATCTTCTATCCTTTCTCCTTCACAGATTCTCTAGATGCATTGATATGATTCCACAGATGCATAAACAGAATGTATGGAAGATCTACCTTGGTGCTCTGACTAAGGCAATACATGAAATAAATCTGTTCATTATTGACATAGTCTGGAGAATTGGTTGATTTCCTGTGGTGGATGCATCCCATGAAGATCTTGGCCCAGATCTTGTAATCAGGCTTCAGATCTTTGAATTTGTTAGAAGCTTGACCAGCAGTCATAACTTCTTCATAAACCTCATCCATGTCCACACGCCCAGCTGGCAAGTGGGAAACACCATCTGTTTCTTCATATCCTATCAATCTTCTTATCAGATCCTCTGTGATGATAATCTCTTTTCCTAGCATAGAAGATAATATGAACTTGGGATAAACTGATGCATGAATCCAGAATTCTTTCACAAGGAGAGGGTAAACTGGTCCAAACAGCCTATCAAAGTACTTAACCCATCCTTGAGCTCTAATTATGGAACGAAATTCAAACCCATTATCTGCCAGAGAATCAAACTCAACCATAGATTCACACAGAACTTCTAGTTTATCAACAGGCGTTAGAAGTGTTCTTTTGGGAGGAGAATATGGAGCAACACCCAAGTTTTCTGAAGTCACAGCAGCCATAGTAGATTGGAACTGAGCAATTGTTGAATATGAAGACGCCATTGAAGAATGCTTAGTCAGACACTTAGGTTTTGGGTTTTTATGCAGAGAAAATAGGAGATGAAAACGCATGTAAATTCTGAGAGAGTGAAAAGTGTGAAAGTGAATACAAGACAAGTATTTATACTAAACACTTGGTGCTGATCCTATCCCTTTCTTCATATTTATTGTTAATATTGGACATTGAATTATCAGCCATGGTAACAAATAAATATATATCAAAGTATTTCTCTCTGGATCTTTACTGACACTGTTAAGTGGTAGCACACTCAGAACCGGAGCTCTGATGCCAACTGAAGGTGAGATAATACTTAGAAGGGGGTTGAATAAGTATGAAAGATTAAGACTTAAAAAATAATCACACAATTATTTTTATCCTGGTTCGTTTAAACAACTACTCCAGTCCACCCTTCCTAGAGTGATTTGCCTTTCTCAACAAGGACTTAATCCACTATTAAATCAAACTGATTACAACAGTAACACCTAAGAACAACTGTTCTTAGTCTTCTCAAGAGCTACTGATTCCAACTGAATCCTCTTAAGGAATAACCTTTACAATCAATGTAAATTAAATACAAGAGTATTAATGCTTCTATAAAGCTTTTATCACAACAGTGATTTTTCTCTTAAGTTTAAGTACAAGAGATTCTAAGAAGAATATGAAATAATCAGAGCTTAGAATAATATGATTTCTTTTCAGCAAATTGTGTAACTGAAGAATGTGGTGGAGTTCTCCTTTTATAGGCAGCTGATCCAAGGATGCTGAGCGTTGAAAAGAGAGTCCCAAAAAGGTCTGAGCCTTTTTGTCTTCACATCAAGTGACCTTTCCTTGAAGTAGATAACACAGAAAAATCCTTTTTGTCTGTGTAATTGTGTCTAGCACAAAAGAGGAAAGAGACGTTGATTTTCTCCAACAGATATATTCTTGAATATTTCTTCTTCAGTTTTCAGCAAGTTCTTCAGAGTCTGAATGGATCAGAGTCTACTAATGATATTCAGAACTTTGCTGTATCAGAGTCTTCTGCAGCATGTGTGCTTTCAGCGTGTTGATCATCAGAGCATATTTGTCACAGAACTTCAGTACTTGGCAGCGTTGGTACTTTCAGAACTTTCTGTAGAATTAAGCTTTGAGAAACTCTTCAAACAACATTCTTCTTTGCTTCAGATGCTTCAGCATCAGATGCTTCTGACTATCTTCAGATGCTTCTGACTCAGAATGTTCTGGAGCTTCTTGCTACAGATCCTTCTGGAGACTATGCTCAGGATCTTCTGTAAAGAGCAATCAGAATCTTCTGTAAGGTGCATCTGGCGCTTCAGAGTCAGGACAACTTCTTGTATACCATACAGATTTGCTTCTAGAGAGTTAATTTCATTTCAATCTGCAGCAAAACTCTCAAACAAATTTTAAAGTATATAATTCTTAAATATAAAATTTCCTAACAGTTATCATCAAAACAAAGAGTTATTATTAAGAACCAATCTGTGTTCTAACAGTATTCGCACCGGTGGCTAGATTGGAGACTATTCATTTGGTTGTTGGGATTGCGCATAGCAACAATTGGGTGATTTACCAACTGGATGTAAAATCTGCGTTTTTAAATGGTCCTCTTGATTAGGAAGTTTATGTGGGGCAGCCACCCGGATTCATGATTAAAAATCAAGAGAGGAGGTATTACAAGCTACACAAGGCGTTGTATGGTTTGAAACAAGCTCCAAGAGCTTGGAACAAACGTATAGACGACTTTCTTGTTGACATCAGTTTCAAACGACGTGTATCCGAACATGGTGTTTATGTGAGAACGGATAATATTGATGGTGTTATTATACTATGCTTGTATGTTGATGATCTCTTGATTACGGACAAAAATGACAAGAGTATTTCAAGGTTCAAAGGGGAGCTCATGAGTGAGTTTGAGATGACGGATCTTGGGGTCATGAGTTACTTTCTTGGCATAGAGTTTCACAAATCAAAAGTAGGGTTGCTTATGTATCAAAGGAGGTATGCTCTAGATATCTTGAAAAAGTGTGAGATGGAGCATTGTAATGCTTGTATTACACCTTGTGAGGCTAGAGTACAGCTGTCCAAAAGTGATGATGAAGATGATGTTGATCCAACACTTTACCGGAGTTTGATTGGATCGTTACGGTATTTGTGCAATACTCGATCAGATTTGGATTTTAGTATCGGTATTGCGAGTAGATTCATGGAGAGACCTAAGGTGTCTCACTTGGCAGCGGTCAAGAGAATCCTTAGATATGTGAAAGGCACTCTTGGTTGCGAAATTCTTTTTCCCGCATCGGATATGGGTCGCAAATGTACTTTACTTGGCTACACCTATTCTAATTGGTGCAGAGATAAAGATGATCGAAAATCGATGGCGGGTTACATCTTTATGTTCGGTAGTACACCAATCTCATGGTGTTCGAAGAAGGAACCGGTTGTAGCACTCTCTTCTTGTGAGACCGAGTACATTGCGGCGTCGTTGAGTGTGTGCCAAGCTATGTGGCTTGTGAATCTTATGAAGGAATTGGGATGTGGTGATGATGATGTTACCACACTGTTTATGGATAATGTTTCCACGATAAATCTTGCGAAGAATCTGATTGCACACGGAAGGAGAAAGCATATTGAGATGCGGTTTCATTACTTGAGATAATTGGTCGGTGATGGAAAGCTTAGATTGAGCTATTGTCGAAGCAAGGACCAAGTTTCAGATTTGTTGACAAAGGGTGTGACAAATGAGGTGTTCAAGAGACTGTTGAAGAGCTTGAGCATGATGAACTTGGAGCAACTAAAGTGAGGTGGTGTGTTGAAAGCTGTTAAATTCTAAATTTAACATCATGGCCACTTTAGTTGGTTTTTGTTTTTTTGGATTATTCTCAAGTGTATAAATACATTTTGTAATCTTCAATTCCAATTAATGTCAATTTTAATTCATCCAATAACACTCTCTATCCTAATTCTCTTTCTCTCTCAATTTTATCTTCTTCCCCAATTTCTTTTCCACCATTGTTACTACCTTCAATCTCTGTTTTTGTATGTTGTTCTAACAAGGACATGCTTAAATAGTATTTTATTTGTGCAAGAACTTATTAAATTTAAAAGGATTTATCTCATATTATATGTGTATCATAATATGAAAATATTATTTCTAATTCATCTTGACTTTAAAAGTAATTTGAGTATATTTTAGATTAATGTAAGTTGACAAATATTTATAGAAAAACATTATAGATGTGAATTCATCATTTATTTTATATAATGACTTTTAATTGGATATACCATGTAACATTGTTAAATATGAAACATGAACTTATCACATAGAATTAGTGATACCTATGTTTGTATGCAAGAAAATTGTTTATTTTAAAAAGAATAAAAATAAATTCTATGGTGTTGTATTTATATGGAGTTTGTAAATTACATGTTTGAGTTCACTTCATGAAGTAAAAGTTAGTCATGACAATTTTATTTGATCGTGATTGACGATTGCTATAAATGTACAATGAATTAAATATACTTCAGATATATTTAAGTAGAAGTAAAACTTCAAATTAAAAAACTTAGCAAATGAAGAATGATATAAAATTTGTGCATATGACACAATAAATGACAAAAGTATCATGATGATAATTTATCGAAACTATCAAGAATATAGAACATATGTTGTATATGGAAATTATACTAATATGACAAAAGCGTTATAATTTGATGATAAATGGCAAATACTACCAAGAGTACATAAAATAATCATATGCATGATTAGTTGAAAAATTGAATATTCATAATTTATTAAAGTTTGAAAAATCTTGCAATTCTTTAACGAAAGAATTGACAAAGATATGATGTCTTTAGATATAATTGAATATAATGAAAATATCATTAGGGATGTGAAAAAAACTCATATTTAATTAATCATCAATAGTGGAAACTCAACTCACACTTGATTAACGTTAAGTCTTGAGTTCAATGATGAAAATACACTATTAGAGTTATTGAAGTATTTGACAATAGATATATTCCAAGGGGTAAAAGTACTTTGACCATAAGAGTAAGCATGATAGGATGGGGTTTTTCTCTCAATAGACATATAGTATATGTTTGTTGGAATGCATAATTATGGATGCATTTTTGATATAGTCTACCTATATGAAAATGAAGTGGTGCCGCTTCATAGGGTTCAAGGGCTTGACTCTTAAATTATCATGAAAAATATATGAGACACAAGACCTTATTAAATGTGTCATATTAATAATTCGATCAATGATACCGAGATTTCATATGTGAGTTATGCACGCTTGTTCTAATGAATAATTGATTCAAAACTTGTCTACCAATCTATTCGGGGATGAGTGAAAACTTAACTTACTAAGTACTAGTTCAAATTATAAGATACCTTTATCTGAAACCATGAAATTTCATGAATAATGGATTTAGATATATTTTGAAAATGGTGGGGGCTTGTTGGAGAAGTTTCCAAAATATTACATTGAGAAATAATAATGGTTAAATTATCAAAATAAATGGTCAAAAGTTGCAACTCTCTAGAATTGAACCAAAAACTTTATTGTGATAAGGTGTGTGATCATAAGGTGCAACCATCATATCAACACAACTTTTCATGAAATAATTTGCTATTATTGATATATAATGATTCATGAATGGTCATGTTTAAACTATTGAAACATCGTTTCTCCTCAATAATTAGTACAAGTTTTATATAAATAGAGATACTTATCATCCATAAAAGATATATGAAAATAATATATTTCTGAGACAAAATTTATATCTAAGTCATTTTTTTTATTTTTCTAGTACACGAGAATAGATGAAGAGACTTTATTCAATAAAATATTATTAATCGATATACTTAATGTGAATGTGTGATTCATGTTAAGGTTTTAAAAGTATCGTGAAGGAGATTCGTCGGTTAACTCTTTTGCATCCAATTTGTATAAATTGGTGGGGGCGAATATAACCTAAAGATTAGTGTAAACACACATTTTAGAATTATTTTGTGCAATTTTTATCATACCGTCTTCATCATCATCTTCTTGTTCGTGTTTTGCAACAGACCCTCAATACAAGATCTAACATTTTGTATTATCTTAGACATTCCCATAAAACTAACCCCACCAATATTTCTCTACCAACAACAAACATATCTTGCAAAAGGATGTAAAATTATAATATTCAGGGGTGGCAACCTTTATAAAAATGCATCTTTAAAATTTGGAGATGTATTTTGAATTTTTTTTTGAACAAAATAAAAATATTTCACTTGTAACGTCTTTATTTATAATATTTTAAATGCGTTTGAAAATATACTAAAAACAATTATAACTTTTCACAAAGAAGGAGCATCCCTAAAGATGGGAAGAACAATACCCCTGTCCCATACATCCGAGAGTCTTAGGCATCAGAGCTAACACTTGGCTATAGATGCTTAGGCTTTTTTTTTTAATAAATATTTGATACATTTATAAAAATTCACTTTCACAGCTATTATAACTAGCATATATTTTATCAATTTCTAAATTTTAGAACAAACATTTTTTTTAAGACAAATCTTTGAGTGATATTGTGAGATAAATGATATTGAAAATGTTTTATTGAAAGTGTTTCCATACCTACTTGTTTTTATTACAATATAAAAAATTATATTTTTAATTCTTGTTACATAAGAAATTATGATAATTTCTTATGGTCATATGGTGAGTATGTATAAGTAAAGAAGATATCTAACTCAAGAGGACTTAAAAGAAAATTGCATACCTAAGTATTATTATTTATTTTGTAAGTATATGAAGATCATATGCTAGTATTAGTATTGTCAAATCATGATCGATCCTTCAAGATACAAGATCATATGATATGGTAGTTATAAAACTTTCATTAAATGAAAAAATGTTTTGAAGAAACATCAACATTGATAATCAACTTTTACATCAAAATCTTTAAGATAAATGTCTAATGAAGCGATTAGATGATATATATTTCCTATGTTACCACTTCCCTATCTAGTTTTTCTTCTTTTTGGTGATGTCAAAATATGATAAATAATAAGCATTGTACTTGTCATTGCTCATAATATTTTTATAAGAGAAAATCTTAAATTGTAAAAGAAATGGGTTGATATACAAGATAGGGGAGATTCTAATTGCTCCACAAAATTTGCAAAACTCATATATTGAATCAACTCAATAATGAATAAGAAACTTTGTTTGTCATCATCAAAATAGAAAGATTGTGAATAAAAATTCTTCTTGACTTTGGTTATAATTTTGATAAAGACAAACACATTAACAAAAACAAGACAAAGCTTGAAGGCTAACGCAATCAAACTCAAATGATCATAAAATTTTAGAAATTAAAAGAAAGAATTAAGATAGTTAGAGTATGCATTACAATTCATATTATATATTTCAATGGCTCAGAATAAATCATGCATATTCATCTCAAACCTTTCATACAACTTTCAAAATATTTTAAAACCTAACCATGTTGTTACAAAATTGTTTTTCACATTTTCAAACAATCGTAACTGATTACACAAAATCTGTGACTGATTACATGCGCGAAATTTTTAGAAAATGCTATAGTTCTAATCAGTTACAACATTATGTTAACCAGTTACTATTGAAACAACATGATTATTACAAATTTTTATAGAATTTTTCCAAACATATGCATCAATTCATAGAGGTATTTCAATATATATATATATATATATATATATATATATATATATATATATATATATATATATATATATATATATATATATATATATATATATATATATATATATATATATATATATATATATATATATATATATATATATATATATATATATATATATATCTTATTCTGAACAAAAGATTAAAAAGAAAAAAAAGTTAAATATAAATCAGAAAAATTCAACAAAGGAAAAACATTAATTTTTTTATGCTTTGCAAAATTGATCAAATCTAACTCCTTTCTAAATTTAATGGGTCTCATTACTAACAGACCAGGAAATTTAATTTTGAATGAATTTATTATAAGAGAATTGAGTTTAGTTAAAAGTAAATTGAAGATAAAGTAATTTATATTCAGATAAATTTATTTATAAATGAGTTGAATAATAAATTTCAATGTAAAAATCACGTTTAAACTCAAAAATTATAAATTTTAACTTTAAGTTGAATCAATTATCGGCGCAGAATCAATTCTACTTTAGAAGAATCATAAAATTCAAAATAATTCCAAAATCAATTTGACATCTCTGGAATTCTCTTTACCACTTCTAAAAACTAAACCAAACATATCGGTGGTAATGGAGGAAAAAAGAAAGGACATTACATTTCCTACACATTAAATGAGGATGGGCATACTGAAAATTTAAATTTGTCTTTTCATATTTTAAAGATGTATCTCCTAACATATTTAAAATATATACATTAGTACTTCGTGAGTGAACCACCTCATTTTTCTCAAAGTTAATTCAAATATACATTTCCAAAATATTTTAGAGGTGCACCTCCATAACCTACTTTTTAAACTAATATCAATTGAATAGTTGAAAATGCAAATGCTAAGCAAGTGGATGATAACTGACTGTCACTTGTTAACTAAAAAACTACTCCAGATAGCACCTTTGTTACAAACTCTTGCACCTTATCATTTATATTCCTTGAAAGATGATGCATTTCCTAGTGGACAATATTGACAAAGTTCTAACACATTTTCTTATAACCATTAAGACTTAAATATGTAATGCTTTTGCTAATCAAAGTGTCTTCTTGAACAATAAACAAGACAACAGTCATAACATAACATGTAATTAAGTCAGAGTAACTATTCATTTTGAACCTATCATGCAAACAACAAGTAGAAGGCAATCTCCTCTCCTATCAAATTTCCTAGTTTTTAACAAATATTAAATAAGTTGTTTTGTCAATATTGTAAAAGAGATTGAACAAATATACATGTAAGTTCTATTTCCAACTTGTTTTAAGGGCAAAGTGGAAGGGACTGTACTAAGTTTTTGCTTTCTTTTTTTTATATTTATTATTGTGTCTTTCTTTTTTTATATTTATTATTGTGTTAGAGACCGTACTCAGTGGTATAATCAAAAGTGGTATAATCAAAAGTAGAGAAATGAACTCAAGAATATTTCAAAGATGCATATCTAGATTAAATTTAAATAAAATAAGGGTGGCTCATACGTTGGGTGAACGTAATTTGAATGAGTCTAAAGATACATCTCCGAACTAAATTTTAACAAAATAAAGATGGCTCACCAATTTGCGCTCAGAGTATGTAAAAAGGATGCGACCGGAGATGCATTTTAGACACTAGGAGCAGTGCTAAAGGTGGAAAAGGTAACCAAAAAAAGGTGCTAAAACTAAGGATCATTTAGTGTAGGTGTTTTAATTTATTTTGCATGTTTGACAAAATTGAGAAGATTGTGCAATTTCATTGTAGAAAGTAGAAGCATCCACAGAAGAATGATCTTATCACCATGTTAGGTAGTGATATTAGAATATACTAATTTGATCATCACGCTTGCCTCATAAACAATATTTATGACTGTAATAGTTTTTTCCTAGTGTTCGCCTAATCGTAAATGGTACATGTTTCTTATCCTCAGTCAATATCACACCCTAAAAAATGATCAAGACTACATGTAAATGGCCTGGGGAACAAGATATTTAGACTTATCTCCCAGCATAAAATGCATGTTACTTGAAGTGTAAGGATGATATGAAAGAAATGGCTTAAAACATATCCATGATAAGCACAAAAAACATCTTCCGATGAAAACAACTCAGCTGGTAAGATTACAATTAAACGATATTTTTTCTTTAAATGATAAAACACCTTTCATTTGTGTACTTATATAATAAGCATTTATCATATAAACACTTAATTAAGTTATTTATCAAAATAATCTCTAAGATGATACAACTCGCAGCCCTGATACTACATCGAATCCTTCATACCACACCAATGACCAACTTTGTTTAGCTTAATTTCTCTTTTACTTCCCACCAATTTAAGTATTATACATTGGATGTTTTTCCATGTTTATTAACTTGACAGAATCCCACACCTTTAGTATTTTTTTAACTCGATTATTGCAACCTTCACATACAGCTATTATTCACATTTTAACTAGGGAAAAATACAAAAACAATGCCAAGCCGGATCTCTGCATATAATAATGAACTCTTAACCTTCATATCTCCAATGACTACTAAGTAGAAAGGAAATAGAGTACATTTCTTTACCAGGTATTTCAAGCTAATACAGGCAATCCAGATTCTCCGGAAGATGAAGGTTGTAATGACCAAATGCGGATGTCATATTTCACACTCCTGGCCGCTTTGGAGCTAGGGGATAATTCTGCTCCGTCTGACACTAGTGGTAAGGAAGAAGTGAAACCATTGTATGCATTTCCAATATGGTTTCCACATTTTCGACAGAGAAGCTTAGTTCTTCGACGGAATAAGCCCCATGAATGCTTATGAAAATGAGGAACACATTGTATCTCATCAACCTGGGTAAACCTGTTATCATCAATATTGAAGAACGATATGATACCTCGCTTTATGGACTTCCCATATTTTGATCCGATGGATGTTGTATTCCGGTTTGAGGAGGATAGGTTCAGCTCATAACCACAAGAGCCACAGCTGCAAAAAATATATATAAGGATAAGGTATTGTAATGGCAGCCAAAAGAAAACAAAAACTGTTACACCACTATGATAATTCATGATCAAAATAATAGGCTCAGTCTTCAATTCATTGATATTGATAAATAAAAAGTGAAATTGATTGATGACAGTTAACAATTTTGATTGTTATATCAGAGAATTCCTTTGATAATGCAATTTACTATTATCCAAATTTGTGTGATACCTGTAACAAACTCCAAAACCCTAAAAATCAGAGAATTAAGGAATTGGATTAAACTTAATCGAGAATTATGAGAATGATACCTATAACGAACATCCCTCTGTGAAGCGGAAGAATAAGACGAGAATGTTCGGTTAAAGTGGCCATCTCCGTTGGACATAGAATTATCCATAAATACTATTCTCCGGCGACGGTGGTGGTGGTGGCGGTATTGGCTGATTGCGGAAGAGCCACCTTGGCGGCAATGAGCGCGTGAGAGAGATATGTGATATAGGAAGTTGGAGGGGTTGGGAGGACAGCGTGTCCCGGACAAATCGTAACCGCGTGTTTGACTGAATCCAGAACAAGATCGAAACGACGCCGTTTTACAAGTTGCTGTATTTGTTCATAGAAGAGGCTTCGGTTTCGGTTTCGGTTAGTGACAGCAAAGAAAGTATCAAGATTAAGAAAGGGGAGAAGTGTTTTGAAAAAATAAACTATTTTATCAATAAAAGAAAAAGAAATAAAAATTATATAAAATGAAAATTTGCTTTTTGAGTCGGCTTTAGGAGAAAGCTCTAGTCTTCTACATACTATTGAATGGAATATGAATAAGAAAATTTCATTAAAAATTTAATTTGTTTCTTAAAAGATTATCGGATGGACTTATTATTGGAATAGGATTCTCTACCTTCTATGACTTTAGGCATTTTTATAGAAAAGAAAGTGAGAAAAAAAGAGAGAAAAAGGAAACATGATGGTTTTTTTTAATATGTAATAAAAGAGAGATAGAGATAAAGTTAGAGGGATCATAATTTTTAAATTAAAAATTTAAAATCAATGGTATATTTTTAGTATTTTGTTTAAGTTTTAATTAACTTGTATAATGAATATTTTGTTATTTGACATGTTTATTAATGTTATTGTGGATTTATAGTTTTTTTATTAAAAAAAGAAAAAAAAGATTGGTTCTACTGTATTTCGTGATGATCAAATGATTATAGATTTAATTATTAAGAATGAAAGTGTTAAAAGGTTCTTCGAAACCGTTGAGTAATTATTGGCTAAAAATGATAAGGTCGAGACAAATAATACCTTGTCTGAGTTCATTTCAATAAGTTATAAAGGTAAAGGGAACATAAGGGAGTACATAGTAGAAATGTCTAATCTCACATCAAAACTCAAGGCATGTTAGAACTTTCTATTGATTTGATTGTGCACTTGATTTCAATTTCTCTCTTGACACACTATGGAAAATTCAAAGTCAGTTACAATACTCAGAAAGACAAATGGTCCTTAAATGGGCTTATATCTCAATGTGTGTATGAGGAATAGAGATTGAAGAGAGAGAAGATTCAAGTGTTCAAATGGCTACTAGTTCTCAAAATAAAAGGAAGAACCATGCATAAAACGTTTCTCAAAAGAAAGGAAAATGAACAACCTAAGAAATCCACTTTATTCTTCTGCAAGAAAGTTAGGCACATGAAAAAGAAATGCCACAAGCATGTACCGTGTTGTGAAAAGAATGGGTTACTTACGGAGTCGTCTGCCAAGTAATTATTATTAAATACTGGTTTTCATTTGAATTTGATTAAGACTTTTGTTGCACTGTCTATTGACGAAAGCTAATTTCTATTTTTATTTAAGACAAATACGATAATTCTTGATTATTTAGAAATAATAAATTTAATCTCTCATATGATTCAAATATCGTTAGTTACATTTCTTTAAATGATAATATTTATATGTTTGATATTGAACGCCCTTATACCATAATAATGCAAACAGAGTCGCATGGTACAAAGCGAAAATTTAATGAGTGTTCTACCACTTTATGGCATAAGCAATATTAGGACATATTTGTAAACAGAGGACTCAAAGGCTTATGTATGAGGATATTGTTGGATCCCTTGATTTATCATACTTTCAAATATGCATTCAATGTATCAAGGTTAAACAGATAGGCAAAAGGAATTTCCATGTCGGAAGAGCTAAGGATGTCTTGGAATTAATACATACTGATATACGAGGTTCTTTATCTACAGCTTCTTGGAATGGACAAAAATATGTTATTACATTCATAAATGATTACTCAAGATATGACTACCTATATTTGATTCATAAGAAATCTCAATCTTTGGATGTGTTCAAGTCATTCAAAGTTTAAGTCAAACTTCAGTTTGAAAAGAAAATAAAGGTTGACAAGTCTGGTCATAGACGTGAATACAATGGTCAGTATGATGGATCAAGGGAAAATTTTCCAAGTCCCTTCGTGCTTTTTCTAGGCGGGTGGAATTTTTCCACAACACACAATATCGAGAAAACCAAGTATGAATGGATTTGCAAACGGCGAAACTAAACTCTTAAGGATATCGTAAGGAGTGTGTGAAATTTCCCTCAAGCGCGTTACCAATTATTTTTGTTCTGATGCTTTGTGTATAATATTTTATCATATTTTTTGAGTTCTTCATTGAATATCGTCGCAACTGCGAAAAACAATTGGCAAAAAAACAGAGTCGCCACTGAATATTATTCATCCCAACAGGGGAAAGGAAACAATCGAAGAAACCTCAAAAAGGGAAAAGACATGGTCTCGCAACCAAATCCTGGGTTTGAGAGTCGATTACATGAGAGGAAGGTGTTAGCATTCCTCGTGTCTGTTGTACTCAATGGGATATACTCTTGTTGTTCTAATCAAAGGGTGTGTTTATCTAAAGCCTACTTGCTAAACGGAAACGAAAAGAGGAAAAACAAAAGGAGGCAAAAAAGGAGACTCGATAGGACTTCGTCGTTCTAGGCCTACGTATTCCCTCGTGCAATGGGAAAGTCAAAGTCAACATAGTTTAGAGGACTACGGGTGAAAGGGGGAAGGGTTTCTCGCCAAGACTTCGTTGTCTTGTGCCTATGTATCCTCATTCGGACAAGAATGAAAAAATCAGAGCGTTCGTAGTTCGGCCTACAAATTGTTAAGTGTTTTTTATTAGCGATGTTAAGTTCATGCTCCAGCAGTTAGGGTCGATATCTGTTTGCGGTAGAACAGAAATAACATGATCTTTCTGAAAAGAGTTTGACAAACAACCCCAAAGGACAAAATGATTTGCAGTTTGTTTAAGAGTTTTAACATAAGTGAATTGAAGTGATTTGAGATTCGTATTGCACTAAAGTCTATAACATAGGAGCGAACGCGTCGCAAGATCGCCCTCAAATGGGACGTATGATAAACACTCTAGAAGAAGTAAGGAGAGACTTCCCACTCATCATTTCCCATATACTTAAGGCTCGTGACGCACAATACTCATCGTATTTATTAAGTGTTTTAATTTTGTTTTGAGAAAGAAGAGAGACTCAAAGGGCACGGAGGAAATCTAAGAGAAACTCACCTAGATGTTATCATGCAATATGACCCTATAGTTGAGAATGAGAAAGGAAAATCCACCTATGTTATCATACAAAGATGGACCTAAGATTGAGGTTAAGAGGGAGTTAACCTAATATTGTCATACAAAGGATTGAGAGCTTAATGTCTATCATACTCCAAACTTAATCATCAATTAAGTTGGACTATGAGCCTTAATGGAACATGTGATTAAGCACAATTAAACATTAAAAAAAATCAATCTTAAATAACAAAAGGAATCCAAAACTCAAAGGAGAAGAAAGGGGATGAAAAGGAGAAGGGTGTCAAAGCAACACAATGTAAAAAGAAACAAACATCAATGCTTAAGTGTCAACATTAAGGTTAAAGTCAAAGTATGCTTATCATATGAATCAAAACATTAAATATGTATAAAGAACACACTTAACATACACATTCTCAATCATCACAAAACATGCTCATACATTCAAGCTCAAATAGAAAAGCAAAGGCAATCAAAGAAGTGCACAAGCAAACACGTCTTAGAGTCATAATCAAGCACCATTGATCAACATACAAAGACAACATGAGTCAAACAAGACAAGGATCAAGAAAGGTCATAACTCACATCACATCATGATTAACTAAATTCAAAGACAACAAGAGAAGCACAACATCATCCAATATGAACCACAACAAAGACTATGCATTAGTAAACCATTATCTCATGAAAACAAGTCACAAATGGTTCAAGCAATAAGGTTAGGGAATGGAATTAAGATGGGGCAGTAGCATGAAAATTAATATCAATTAAAAAATCAATTTTTGAATAACAAGAAGAATCAACAAAGATCAAGTTCAAAACATGCATCAAAACTAGGCAAGCATGCACCATTATCATCCTCAAAAGAAAGCAAGAATTCAAGCAAGGTGTAAAGACCAAAGGATAAAGTAATGAACATTAAAGCATGAAATTCAGAAGCATACTCAAAAAAATCAATTCAAAAACAACTTGAAGTTATCAAGAAATCTCAAGAAGAATCATATTCAAATCATGAACAAGAAACTAGACAATCATCAACTCAAGTCATCCATAAAAGAAATAAATGATCATGTGAGGCAAGTAAAGCAAAGTGATCATACAATGGACATCTAAACATGAAGGTTAGAACCTTAAACAATTCAATCAAAGAAATCAAGATTCATTGACATCAAATGATCACCCAAGAAAACAATCTTAAGAAACTAGGTCAAGAACATTCAAGAATCATACTCAAAACATCATCAAATTGAAAATTCAACCAAAAATAGAAAAATTCCAAATAAATATGGATCCAACGTTATAATTCAAGTAAAGAAGATCAAGATTAATCATGAAAAAATCCCAAAAGGATTGCATAAATGCATCATCAAATCAAGTCAAATAAACTCATGTAGGTCACTAATCGAGCATGCATCAAGGATCAAATAAAACCAGTTGAAAAGCAACCAAAAATTCATCATCCAAGCATCAAAATAGCATCAAAAGATTAATCATTTAAGTTTCAAAACATAGTAGAGAAATTAGTTCAAGAAGTCACACAAAAGGCATCAAAAGATCAAACCCTAATTCAAAGGGAAAACATGGAAACACCTTCACAAATTAATTCCAAATAAAATTGAAAAAATAATTATAAAATAAAATAAAAATCACCAAAAATATCTCAAGATGTCAAAGTGTTAGAAATGTATATTTTTTTTTAATTTTTAAAATGATTTTAACAATTAAAAGTAAAATGAAATTGAAAATAAAATATAAATAAGAAAAATAAAAAGAAGAAGAATGAGAGGGGTGCAGAAGTAAAACTAAAATGTACTAGAGTCAAGATGTCAGCGTGTTGGGCTCAATATACTGGGGGTGCCAATATCAAAAATGACTCAGCCCATCTTAATCAAGACACAATCAGTCAGCCACACTGACTTTCATTAAATGACAGGGCAAGCGAGTCAGCAGTAAAGACAAATCATAAGAAGCCAAGCAATTCAGTTTAAATTTATAAACTTGTGCCAATGATATGTCATCCTTCTTCAACCTTAGAGATACGTAGCCCTAGCTCCGGTCGTCTTCTCTGGCCAGCCACCACCAGAGCAACACAAAACCACCAAAAAAACAAGCAATCAAACCACTATTCCACGCTGAGTCCAAATCTAACCTTAGTTTTTTCAAACAATCATTATTTCATAGTGAAAATGAAGCACGAAATCAAACACACAAAACTGAAACTCCATGAAAATGCAAATATATATATATATATATATATATATATATATATATATATATATATATATATATATATATATATATATATATATATATATATATATATATATATATATATATATATATATATATATATATATATATATATATATATATATATACACACGCAAACATAGCCTACACTAAAGTAAGACTTCAAATGCACTAATACGAGCCTAAAGCATTTACAGATCTAGCATGAGAGTGAGAAAATTTAGAAGTTACCTAGTGGAGTATGTCCACTGCACCTTGTTTTTGTGAGCAAAAATGAAAATAAAATCAACCTCCAAGCTTGTTTGATGAAGAAGAGGACAATAGAATGAAGCAAAAATGCAGAGAAAGCTTGCTTCGAAGATGAGAAATTTTGAGAGGATTTGAGAGTTCAAATTTGGAACTTGATGAATGGATGAGGTTTGGTATTTTTCAGCTTATATATGACTTTTTTTTAGGTTATGGATTGAAGCTGAGGTTTGGAAGTGAAGCAACATGGTTTGGAGTTGGTTGTTGTGGTTTAGCAACTGAAAAAGTGAAAAATGGAGCACATGTGTGTGGCACGGAAGAGTTTGTTTTGTAGCTTTGGAGAGAGTTTTGGAGAGTAGAAAAAGTGTAAGGATGAGGTATGAATTAAGTGTGAAGAGGTAAGCACGTGTGAAAGATTTTGAGATCAAATTTGTTGACACAAATTGGTGCAAGTTATTCCTTCTTATTTTTGGCAAAAATAGCATGAGGTGTGCATGTTGCTTGGTCATTTTAAGCAACCAAAATAATGGTATGTATGTGGTGTGGTGGATAGTGATGGCATACTGCAAGATCAATTCCAAAACATGACACGAAGATGCACAAAAACATGTCAATGTAGCTACTTTGCCTTGACCGTAACATGGTGGAAAAGAAACCAATTGATGAAAACTTGGTGTCAAAAGAAAATTTGGAGCATGATGAACAAGTTTTATTTTTAAAACAAAATTAAATGAAACTTGGAAACATGTGAGAAAAATACTTGAAGTTGTGCAAAAAATTTGTCTAGGCATCATGAGAAATTTCTAAGTTATGAAGGCACTTTGCCCATCATGAATCATCAACTTGGCAACATCATAACTTAGGGAGTCTTTGTCCAATTGAGGATATATTTAAATCAAAAGAAATATTAGAAGAATCTATACAACTTTCATGTTTAAAATGTTTTGAAATGAAGCTTGGACCATGATGGAAATTACCCTTGAAGTTAGCTTTAAAATCTGCCTAAAAACTTGATAAGATTGGCAACTTTGTGATACCAACTTTGGAGGATCATAAATTAAGCTCTAGGTATCCAAATGACGTGTTTTTGACATCACTGGAAAGTTTAGAAGATGCTTAACAACTTTTATGTTGGAAGAAAAATGAGATTGAACTTGGATCATTAATAAAATTGGACTTGAAAACATGCTCCTCAAGATGAATTTCTATACCTAGACAAATTCAAGTATTGAAACTTGAATTTCTCCTTTTTCCAAACTTTAACTCTCCATATATCTTAATCTAGACATACTTTGGACTTGCTTTCTTCTACAAACTTGTATTTCACAATGTCCTCTTCAATTTGATTACAAGTTTGCCTCATATGGATCAAGGATGAGGAAGTTATGAATCTTGCAAGATAGGTACAATTTCTGATTTTCATACTTAGTGGAATTTCACAAAAACCCTAATTCAGTCAACTCTCCTGATTTTATAATTCTTCTTGATTATTCTTAATATCCATAATAACACTTATGATGAATTAAAACGCCCAAGATTCACCAAAAAATTAAGAGTTTGACTTTGTGATGCAACAATTGAGTTTCTTGATCAGATGAAACCATAATCCTCTTTCCATTGATTGTGGCCTATGCAATGTCTTGTGATAAAACATGATATATGTAGGGAAACCTTGGGATGTAAATTGATCCATATAAAATTTCCTTGCTCAAGAAGATAGCCATAGGTTCCCTTTGACCAAAACCCAAACTCTAGCCCAAAAGATAGAAAGGGCAGCCAATGCTTGAAAACCCTAATCCAGATGATTGTGAGAGATTGTTAAGAATGCCTTGGTGAATAAAAGGACTTTGTAACTCAATAATAGCATGATATTGAGATTATCTCCTTACTCCCTGTTTTGAGAACCATCTCTTTCTCTTGAGAAAAACCAAGAACCCTTGATCTCATACCTTAGGAACAATGTCATGCATAAATGAAGATGCAAATGAAATTAAGCATAAGCCAACAAGGTTAACAAAAGGGATAGAAAATTTTGGGGTGTTACAAATATCACATTACTCACACAAATAATAGGTTTTCCATGTGTATAGTGAAAATTTGACTAAAGTCAACGTTGAATGAATCCATTCAAGATAATGCATGATCCAGTTAAAAATCACAGTCTGTTGGAATCGATTTAAACAACAATTGGGATTTATTAAAAATGATGTTTTTCAAATTTGTGATTTGATTTTTTTTCTAGAACCAATCCACACATCACTTGGAATTGACTTAATTATATTTTTGCAAACTCTTGTTTTCCTCCTGTTCGCTAGAACTGGTTCACATACCTATTGGAATCGATTCAATTAACAATTTTGATAATTCATGTTTTTCCTATGTTTATATAAATCGATTCACATGTTGGAAGAATCTGATTCCACGTTTTTCTTTATAATCGATTCCACTACCTTTTGATTGTGACCATTTAAAGCAAACTTCTAACATTAGAATTTATTCATTAAAAACTTTGATATGATTGATTTAAGGCTATCCCATGCAGTTATAAATAGTTTTCATATTTCATAAACTCATAGCTTGATGAGAAAACTCTTATCAATGGAGCAAAATCAAATGATTTTATGTGCGGAGAAGCTTTTAAACTACAATTTCCTTTATCTTTCAATCTTCATCTTCATCATTTTCATGGAGACTTATATTGTTGTTTGTGTGTATAATGTGAGAAGTTGTTGTTGTTGTTGTTTTATTTATGCATTTTAAAATGTGTGTAATTTTTGTTCTGGGTCAACCAAAGGCTCAAAGAAACAAGGTACAACTCAACACCAATCCACTCAAAAATGACCTACATATAAAAGCCTTCACACATGATATTCAAGGTACACATTTTTATCTCCATTTTTTCACTACACTGATCTTAAAATTCTGGACTGACTTTGGCATTGGACTGCTAAACCTTGCAGGTCCACCAGGTGTTGTCGTATCGAAGATCAACATCATTAGTCCATGATCATTCATCATCGATACATACTAATTTTGTTTCATAAATGGAACAGTGGCTCCATTTGTGAGAATTGACTCTTAATTCCCTCGAAATTCCACAAGTAGATTATTCTTGATCCTAAGTTAGACCTCTACCAGAACCGAGAGAAAGACAACCAGTAAACACATTTTTATGAGAAGATCTATTAAATACTCTAGTTTTATTCCATTGTATTCGATCGTAACTGTTGAGATCCACAACATCGTGCAACTCCATAGTAATTCATCATCAGAACACCTTTCCCAACCAACAAGTGATAGTGAATTGTGAAACGTGGATTGAGTTGCACTAGGTTATTCGATAAAGAAGAAGATAAAGGGTAACCTGGAGTGCGGAGTTACAGGTGTTCTTAAAGTCTCCATCTCTAGAGAAACACCTATGGGAAAGTCGAGCAATAAAACCTCTTAAAGACAGATATGAATACCTATAATGAAATAGATTCATTGCCTTTTCATAATAACAGATCTCTCACCCTCGATAGGAAAGAATGTGCGAGAGAAACATGTCTCGAGTTTCTGGTAACTTCGGGAGAGAACATCATCCCATGCGTCTTCATTATCTTGACATTGCGAGCTAAGTGCCTCGACTTTGACGCAACCCACAACGACTAAAAAGGATGTTTTAGAAAAGCTCTCAAGAAATCTAATCACTTAGCCAACAATGGTTTTAGGGAAGTTGGCATCATCCCTGAAGTAAAGAAACACGACGGATTAATAACTTAGTCGATTGTTCAAAAGAAACAGACGATGGCAACCACTCAGAGATGTTCAGACCTCGACGATTCTGGAAGAGCAAAACAGCTACAAGGACATTGGTTGCCCTATGTCACTTCTCAGAAAAAGGTACGTGAACCGAACCCCTAAGAGACAAGTGCAATCATCAAGCATCCGAAAAGGAGGACTGCATCCACGCCACCAAAAACATATATCTATGTAAAGTGAAGTTGACTAATTGACATCCCCAGCTATGCAGTTAGGCAAAGAGAAAGTAAAAAGAAGTATATGATACTTTCCTTGTTACTTTCTCAATGAATTATTCTATAAAATTTTGCGCAATTTCAATAATTAATTTGATAATCATGAGACAATGTGAATATAAAAGGTCTTATAATCCTCTGCAGGATGATGTATAGCTTGTGCCTCCCCTCTTAGGTACTAGCCACTCCAAAAGGGTAGACAATAGATCTCAGAGTTAACCACCCCAAACCAGATCAAACATGGGGGTAAGGACAAGAACCTTACCTTTGGCCAGGGACAATTCCTAGTAACACTGAATAATGAGACAAAAACTTTTCAATCGGAGCTAATAGTGATAAAACTTCAATTTGGACTACAGAGTTAGACGAACACGCCAAATTCTATAACCGCACATAGGACAAACAAGTCCATAAGTACAAGAAAAATGAGCAAGTGTTGATGCAAACAAGATTCTCGAATCGAACCAAAGTGTGGATACCAACAACCCATACGGTGGGCAAGACAACCGCCAAAAAGAAATAAAAGATATCAAGCACAAAACTTTAAATAAAGGTACCGAGTTTGAAGGTAAATATATAAATATTATTATTTTCCAAAGGCATGAAAGCCCAACTTGTTAGAAAAGTGACTTCTAGCACAAGATGAGGGTGAATTGTGGTATTTAAAATTCATGATAAATTTTATATTTTTCTCGATTAAGATCATGTTAGTAATTTAGTTTGAGTAAACTGCAAAAGAAATTAAAAAAAATTAAAATTAAATAGCGGAAATTAAAATGATAGGGTTAGAAATGTTGTACCACAGAGTTATCCAGGTTTGACCGAACATTGGTTTAGTCCTGTCCCCAAGAGGTATTTATGAGATTTTGACTATAAAATTAATGAGATCTTATTGGTTATGTCCATGAACCTTTATACAAGATGATCTTGATATTTTTATAGGATTATCCCCAACTACATCTAGTTTTCACCCCAAGATAAACTAGAACCTTCTTAGATATTTTCAGACTTATCTCAATAACCAAAGCTGAGCTTTTTTCAGCAAAGCTCAATAAAACACAACAGAGAATTTATGATTGATATATCTTATAAACGAAACTCAATATTTTTAAGAGTATTATACTCACAAGAATTAAAAAATAGAACGACCACCTATAACTCTTTCTCACAAGTATAGCTTCACTCACAAGCACTAGGGAAATTTCAAGTGAAATAAATATTCGTGAGAGAGAGAGAGAGAGAGAGAGAGAGAGAGAGAGAGAGAGAGAGAGAGAGAGAGAGAGAGAGAGAGAGAGAGAGAGAGAGAGAGAGAGAGAGAATTCTAAATAAAGTGTAAATAATTGGAAAGTGGCGCAGTAAGAAGTGGAGGCGAGCCTCATTTATATAGGAGTTGGAATCACCAAAAACCCTATACAAGATGATCTTGATATTTTTATAGGCTTATCCCCAATCACATCTAGTTTTCACCACAAGATCAACTAGAACCTTATTAGATATTTTCAGACTTGTCTAAATAACCAAAGCTGAGCTTTTTTCAGCAAAGCTCAATAAACCGCAACAGAGAACTTATGATTCATTTATATTGAAAATGAAACTCAATATTCTTAAGAGTATTATACTCACAAGAATTAAAAAAACAGAACGACTGCAACACCCTTTTCTACCCCATAAATATAATGGCAAAATAATCGAATTTATCAAAGTAAAATATTGAACATAATAAATCATCTCAAAAGGGCGCACATTTCTCAAAAATTCAAATATAGTCAATGCTCCGTAAACAACGAGTTTTCCCCTAAATTTACTCAAAAGGCAGCAGAACTCAAAAAGGTAATAATCCAAAGTTTTCCTTGCGCCGCAAGACAATCAACATAACAAAAACATCAATAAAATAAGGTTTGACTTAAAGACCCCAACCTAATGTTACACTATTAGAGCAAGATCCTCTAAGTCAACCACAAGGGCCAACGACCTAAAATTTCAAAAGTCCTCGACAGCATTCACGGCTAAACTTGGTCATCTGCACGTTACCCACGTGAAGGCAACATTCAAATAGGCAGGGTGAGTAAAATGATTCATAATAATAAATATAGGAATCAATATATAAAATGGCATCATTTTCATATTCAACATTATCAAAATCATAAAGGAACATCAAAGGCCACAACATTATAAATTACATCAAAATGTCACAAAAATATCTCAATAGATCCACAATAGTATGATTGATTCTACTCGAGAATTGAAGCACAGTAAAATACCTCACATCCGCACAATGGGACTGAAGCCACAAAAATCAAGGTCATGAACCGAAGTCCGGATGCATATGAATTCATGATGCACACGTCAATATCATACTCATAATAATCTCATTAGGTGCATCATCATTCATCAAAGTCATCATAATAATTATGTCATCATAAATTCATTAAAACTCATGAAATCAACATCATAAATCCTCACAATTAATCATAGGAATCATCATATAATCATGTATTAATCACATATAAATCATAGTCATACTCATGGTAATTCATTAAAGAAATCACAACATCAAAACATCAAGGCATCACTGCACAAGATCAGAATTCGTGAAACCCTGCTACGTTCATTAGCAAGTTCGTTGTATGAATCTGGAGCGAATGTTCGCCCTGCAAAGCATTTTTTGTTAAGCGAACTCGCGATTACAGCAAATTGCTGTTACATACCAGCATCAAAACCATACCAAAAACTTCTACGATTTCCTTTCCCAATGCCCCAAAAACACCCCTAAATCATTCCTAAGGTATTACAGCGATAAAGGCACAAAATCTATGACTTATTAGGCCAATCCCATATCATATTTACGCCTCTAATTCCCATAATTTCCTTACAACTACCCCACAGTCATTAGATTTATCACAAATCACTTATCCTAAGGGTTAAACAATCTCAACAACAGATTTTGGCCACGAAGGCCTAATTTCCCTTCTCCCGAATCAGCCTCAAACCTATCAGACCATCAGTTCATATCCCTCAAACTCATTGAACTCGTTATTAGAAAGGCAACAACAAGTCATTACCAAAAAAACCCTTAAATCAACTTTAAACACATTGAATCACATATTGAAAACAATGAAGGCAATACTCCCACATACCTTAATTGCCGACTCTAAGCCTTTCTATTTGATTCTTGGAAACCTTACGAAGCTTTTACCTTAATCCTCTTCCTCAGAGCTTTGATCTCTATTTCTTCCCTTTTCACGGTCTAACAAGAATGAATCATAATTCCATCAAAATTTCTTTTTGTTAAACCTAACCTTGGGCCTTAAAATTGGGCTTACCAGCTTCACCCTCATTAATTCCTCCTCAAATGTCCATTTTACCCTTAATTCACTTATATTTATTTAAATTAATAATAATACCAATATATTCATATTATATACTATTATTTAAATAAATAACTCAAAATCCATAATTCCTAATATTCACACCAACCACCGAAAATCACCAAAAATGCGAATATTCATATTTAAATAAATTAAATAAATATTCCAAGAATTTTGGGGTGTTACAACTCTCCCCCACTTAAAAGAACTTCGCCCTAAAAAATCACCTCAAGGAAATAGAGTCGGATACGATTCCCCCGTCTGATCCTCACACTCCCAAGTCCAATCTTCTCCAGCTGGGCCTCCCTAAAATACCTTTACCAAGGAAATTTCTTTACCTCGCAGTTACTTCACTTCTCATTCATCAATCTGAACTGGCAACGCCTCAACAGTCAAATTATCTCTGACTTGTACATCATCCATCTGAATCACATGTGACGGATCTGGAGTAGACTTCCTTAACTGAGACACATGAAACACATCATGCAAATTCGCAAGTGACGGTGGTAAAGCAATCCGATATGCTACTTCTCCCACCCTATGCAAAATATGATACGGACCAACAAAATGCAGTGTGAGCTTTCTGGACTTTAAAGCTTGGCCAATACCAGTTACTGACATAACTCTCAAAAACACATGATCTCCTTCATGGAACTCAAGTGCTTTCCTTCTTTTATCATGGTAACTCTTCTGACGACTCTGCGACACTTTCATATTTTCTTGGATCATCTTGATCTTTTCAGTCGTCTCTTGCACAATCTCAGGTTCGAGTACAACACTCTTTCCTGACTCATACCAACACAATAGAATTCTATACCTCCTACCATACAATGCCTCATACGGTGTCATTCCGATACTAGAATGGTAACTGTTGTTGTAGATAAACTCAATCAACGACAAATGACTATCCTATGATCCACCTTGATCCAATACACAAGCTCTTAACAAATCCTCTAAAGACTGGATAGTTCTCTCTATTTGTCCATCCGTCTGTGGATGATAAGCAGAACTCAACCTCAGCTTAGTATCCAAAGTTGTCTGCAAGCTCTCCTAGAACCTCGATGTGAATCTTAGATCTCTATCAGATACAATACTTGAAGGAATACCATGCAGCTTCACAATCCCATCAATATACAATTCGGCCAGCTTCTGCAACGAATAATTGATCCTTATCGATATAAAATGAGCTGATTTGGTCAATCTATCGACAATCACCCAAATTGAATCATATCCCTTCAAGGTCTTCGATGGACCTGTCACAAAATCCATAGTAATGCTATCCCATTTCCACTTTGGAATATTCAACGGTTGCATCAAACCCAACGGTCTTTGATATTCAATCTTCGACTTATGACAAGTCAAAAAAGCATACACAAACTCTGCAACTTCCTTCTTCATCCCTGGCCATAAAAATAATTTCTCCAAGTCTTGGTACATCTTTGTGGCACTCGGATGAATATTTAACCCACTTTTGTGACCTTCCTCAAGAATACTCTTCTTAATTTTTGGCATGCCTGGAACACACGCTCTATCTCTGAAATTCATCACACCATTCTCATCGACTCGAAAATCACCCCCGTTACCTTGGTTGATTAACGTGAGATGATCCACCAAAATCAAATCATATTTTTGACCTTCTCTGATTTCTTGGAGAATACCACTAGTCAACTTTAGCATACCCAACTTCACACTGTTAGGAGTCTCTTCAGACACTAGACTCATATCTCTGAATTGTTCAATCAGTCTTAACTCTCAAACCATCAGCATCGACATATGCAAGGACTTCCTACTTAATGCCTCAGTTACAACATTAGCCTTACCAGGGTGGTAACTCAATTCAAAATCATAATCCTTCAGAAGTTCAATCCATCTCCTCTGCCTCATATTCAACTCTTTATGATCAAACAAATACTTCAGGCTCTTGTGATCACTGAACACTTCGAACCTGGACCCAAAAGATAATGTCTCCAAACTTTCAACACAAACACCATAGCGACCAACTCTAAGTCATGTGTAGGATAATTCCTTTCATGAATCTCCAGTTTTCTGGAAGCATAAGTAACAACCTGACCATTCTGCATCAGCACGCCACCAAGACCCATCTTCGATACATTAATACACTACAAAAGACTCACTCGGATTTGGAAAGGTCAGTACTGGAATAATCGTCAACCTCTTCTTGAGTTCTACAAAACTCTTCTCACATGCAACATCCTACACATAAGCTTGACCCTTCTGAGTCAACTCAGTCAATGGCAACGCCAACTTCGTAAAGCCTTCTATAAACCTACGATAATAATTAGCTAATCCAAGGAAACTTCGAATCTCAGTAGCAAACTTAAGCGTGTCCCACTGCAACACAACATCAAATTTGAACGGATCAACATCAATTTCTCCACTAGAAATCACATGGCTAAGGAAACTTACTTCCTTCAACCAAAACTCACACTTGGACAACTTGACATAAAGCTTCTTGTCCCTCAAAACCTGCAATACAACTCTTAGATGTTGCGCATGTTCTTCCTCAGACTTCAAATATATCAATATATCATCGATGAATACTACTACAAATTGATCTAAATAAGGATGAAAAGTCCTATTCATATACTCCATGAATACACCAGGTGCATTAGATACACCAAAGGACATCACAGTATATTCATAATGACCATACCTTGTTCTGAATGCTGCCTTCGGAATATCATCAGGCTTAACGCGAATCTGATGATAACCAGACCTTTAATCAATCTTACTAAACACACAAGTGCCCACCAATTAATCCATCAGATCGTCAATCCTCGAAAGTGGATACTTATTCTTGATCGTCACTTTATTCAACTGTCGATAATCCACACACAATCTCATGCTACCATCTTACTAAACACACAAGTGCCCACCAATTAATCCATCAGATCGTCAATCCTCGAAAGTGGATACTTCTTCTCAAGCAGTTCTTCCAACTGTCTCTTCAATTCTCCTAACTCAGATGCAGACATCCGATAAGGAGCCATCAACGCAGGACTAGTGCCCGGTATCAAGTCCATAGTAAACTCTACCTCACGCTCAGGAGGTAAGTCACTCATGTCGTCTGGAAACACTTCTGGAAATTCTCGAACAACTGGTAGCTCCATGTTCAGTGCTTCATAATTAACTTGAAATGATGCAAACCATGCAAACATCTGAGCCTCGTCTTCTAAGAGTTCTTCTACTTGCTTAGCAGATACAAACATCAGCTCTCCACAATCACCAAACTCTAGGAACCTCTCAATCTTGCTGTAGCAATTGATAGGAACATAGTTGAACTCTAACCAGTTCATTCCAAGAATAAAATCAATTTGATGTAAAGGTAGACAAACCATGTCCATCACAAAGTTCTTATCATAAATAGTCAAAGGGCAGCTCAAACAGACTAATGTAGTAGTCACAAAACCATTTGTTGGGGTATCTATAACCATACTCCCAACCATCAAAGATAATTTCAAATTCAATCTCGCATCACATTCAACCGAAATAAACGAATGGGTAGAACCAATATCAATCATAGAAATCAATTCAACATCATTAATAAAGCAAGTACCTCTGATCAAGTTATCCGTTTTTGGTTCTTCTACACCGCTCAAAGCAAACACTCTATCGTTCGTCTGAGTAGCAGTAGTAGTCTTCTTCGGCTGTTGGAACTGGGTACTGATATGGCCCTTCTCTCCACATTTGAAGCAAGTCGGAGCTTCATCTTTGCAGTCAGTAATTCTATGACCTCTCTTACCATAACAATGATATCTTAGCACCTTACAAACCTCAACATGATGACCTTGCTCGCCACACTTATAATACTTGCTTGGAGCAGTAGCCGCTCCCCCACTTGCTTTTTCCCATCTGAAGCCTTCTGCTTCCCTTTTTCACCATAAGTCACATACGACTTCCCTCTATACTTTCCTTTCTCTTTCTTCTCACTCAACTGCTTGTAGTGAGTAGATCGAGATCGGCTATCCTCATCATAAATTTTGCTCATGTCCACGAGTTCTGCAAACCGACGAATCTATTAGTACCCAATTCCCTTCTTAATCTCTGGTCTCAATCCATTCTCGAACTTGAGACACTTCGACATCTCTGTGTCAACATGATTTTAATGCGGACAAAACTTCACTAAAGCCCCAAACGTTTCCGCATACTCAGCCACAGTCATATTCCCTTGCATCAGCTCAAGGAATTCCACCTCTTTCTTGCCCCTAACATCTTTAGGAAAATACTTCCTCAAAAATTCTTCCTTAAACACAATCCAAGTTATTGCAATTCCAAAAACCTCTCAATCTTTGGCGAGTGTTATCCCACCAATCCTCAGCTTCTTCTGCTAGCATGTGCGTACCAAACTGCACCTGCTGAGCATCAGTGCACGCCATGACCCGAAAAATATTCTCAATCACTCTCAACTACTTTTGCGTACCATCAAGATCATGAGTGCCCACAAAATTTGGCGGATTGTTCCTCTGGAACTTCCCCAAAGCACAAAACTCATCTGGAGGTCCACCATTCTAAGCCATCACTTGGGAAAGGGATTCCAGCGCATCAGCAATAGCACGATCATTTCTTCCAGCCATCTGCAACCACCAACAGGTTTAGAAGAAAATAACTCTTCCAACAGTGCTCTCACACTATTGACTGACAGGGGATTAACAACATAAAAACTTGGTCGGATGGACCGACCTAATCTGATACCACTAATGTAACACTCTGATTCCTTATTCCTTAATGAGGATACGTAGGCACGAGGATTCCTATCCTTGACGAGCACACTAACAACTAACTTCCCCCTTTCTCTTTCCTTATTACAATCGAGACCAACTTGTTATTTAAACCTTTTCATCCTTCGGGATTGTTTCAAACTTCACTTTTAAAAAGGGTACATTACTTTTATGTTCTACCGCAAATAGCCATCGTCCCTAACTGTTGGAATGGAGATTTAATGTCACTCATAAAAACACTTCTCCACCTTTCATCCGTAGTTAACCCGAACTACGTTTGCTCTGATTTCTCATACTATTAGCTTCAAGCTCAAGCAAAGGCACTGGTACAAGCCATCAAGTGGGTGTTATTATCATGAGGTTATCAAAGCTCCCACATAGGAAAGGTGTGTCATAGTTCATTGTCAAAGAACCACCAGAGGGTTGTAAAGGGGTTCGTGAGGTTTTATGATTGCTGTAAGCATGAGGTAGAAGTTTGTTGAGTACCTCAGGGGTTATTGTGGAGTTGGAATGGTCACTCAGTTTATCTAAGCAATGCCTAGGCAAAAAGGATGAAATTAGGGTTCCACTTTTAATCAGGATAAATTTGTTTTTGGGAGAAAGACTTGTTTCCATGGTCTTCCATATGTCCTAAGGTGTTTGGGGATGGGATATTGATCATCAATTTTAACCAAAAGAGCTTCAATTGATCAGTCAATTGAAAATCAGAAGATTTGGGGGAAAAGTCAATTGTGCAGTGAAAAAGTCAACTCCTAACTTTTTAAGGTCAAAATCATGTTCCTCAAATTCAATATGACCAATGGATAGAATTTGATCAAGAAAAGTCAAGGGAACCATGAAAAATCAAGAATTGTTGAAAGTTGCCATTTTGGGGAATTATGGTTTTAGAAACTTTCCATTTATGGAAAGTTTCATGGTTGAAGCAGCTATCTTCAAGGCCATTTGTCTTCATGATCAAGGTTCTAAATGGACTTGGATCAAACATCAAAGTTGTTCCTTATATTTCAAGCTTTCTTTTGAGTACCAATTCATCACCATATGATACTTGGAGCTCAAGTTATGATCAATCAAAGTTGAGGATTTCAATGATTTCAACATTGGCAAGTTCAGGAAAAGTTTTGGACCCAATTTGCAAGCCAAATTCCATCAAGCTCTTGATGTCAAATGAAACTTTGTCCCAAATGAAAGTTGTAGAGTTTGTTCCAAACTTTCCAAAAAGTCCTAGAAGTCCTCCATATGATTTGTGAAGCTCAAGTTATGGATGTACAAAGTTGGGAAAAAGTAAGCCAAAATCCATAACTTAGAATTTTTTTTTCTAAGTTATTTGTAAACAGCTTGCATGGCATGATTTTCAACATCATTTTTCATGGTCTTCCAATCCTCAAATCAAGTTGAGTTCAACATGAAAATTGTTCCTTGCCATGCCCTCTTTACTTAGAACTCAAGTTTTAGGCAAATTGATCTTTGTGCATCAAGTTATTATTGCTCAAAGTTGGTGTTTTGAACATGTTCTCAAGGCATGTGTTACAAGGCATTTTGGCGTGACCTTGAAAAAGAATTAAAAAATGCAATTAAAAAATATGAAAAATTAATACACAGGTCAAAGTATACAAATATAATTTTTCATGACTTATGAGGTTACCTAACATTTTCTAATGAATTAAAATGAGAATAGAAAGTAAAATGCAAAAATAAGAAAAGAAAATAAAAAAGGAAAATATGTGGTGCAAAAAGCAGCCCACTCACGTGTATTTTATTGGGCTTACTGAAAAGGGGGGGTGCATAGAGCATTTAAGCCCAGTCAACATTCTAAGTCAGCCAAATGAAGGGGCCAATCTGAGCCACACGTTCAATATACTAGTCAAGCATCTAAGGGTCTCTAGGATGACACACATGCAATCGAAATAAACTTAAAATGAAAATCAAATCTCAACCTTCCACTATAAAGACCAGTCAATTATCTGATGGTTGTGGGGCGCGCATATGAAACGCGTCGTTTCATTAAAGCCAGGTCAATGAAATCTTGACCACATGATGCTCCCAAAGTCAAAACATCCAAGGGGCAATGTGATGCCACGCAAGCCATTAAGACTAAGTACAAAATGCAATTGAATTAGGACCATCAAATCAGGTCCAAGTCCAACATTCAACCATGATCTAAGGGCTACGAACACGCCACACACTCGTCTAAGTTCAAACATGAAAAAAGAAGGAAAAGTGCAGACAGTGGTGGGGAATTATAAACGGCGGCCGAAGAGAGCTTCGGTCGTCTTCAACCTCTGGCTATGAACAGTGCCATCTCCAAAAACTCCAAGAAACTTGCAATTAAATATACCAATCGATTCCTTATATTACATACATCATGAATCCAAGATTTATTTTCATTTTCAGACCAAGAACAAGCCAAATCGAAGACCTAAAGTTTATGTGCCATTTCAAGAATTGTAATAATCAGACCTAAAAACTATCCAGAATCAATCTAGGCATCTTAAGGATTGCAAATCCACCAAAATGGCGCATGATCACATCACATATATAGAGTAATCTTGATTGAAAGCTTACCTAGTGGAGAGCTTCCACTGAGCCTTCAAAAGTGTTGAATTCTTGACGCTTTTGATCCAGAATCACTCAATGAATCTTCCTAAAGCTGTTAGGATGATCAATTTTGCTGGAAGCTTCAAGAATGTGCAAACTCGAATTTCACTTCACTCTCACTTTTCCAACTGAATTGTAACTGATTTTGGCTCCAAAACCTCTCCTTTTGCATTGTACATGATCATGGTGTTATATAGAGTTGATTTGGATGGATCAAAAGCCCAATAGCAGCCTTAATCAGCCCAATTGATTTTCACTTTTCCTTGCTTATGGTGAACTTTCAACTCCTGTAACAGAGCTTGTACATCCTTGGAATTGCTTCCTTCATGTTGCTGGTAATGTGTATGATCCAATGGTGGAGGTTTCATCCTGGTTTGATGTTTAATGGCATGATTTTGATATGTAGCTTAAAGGTGAAGAAACATGTACAATGCCATGGTTCTTGAGTTCAAATTGCAAATCTAAAAATTTCATTGTGTATGGAATATGTTTTGCACTCAAAATATGCACAAATTTGCACAACATTGGTCCATTATGATTTAATTTGATTTTTTTTTACTTTTAATGACTTTTCCATGAAAATTCCTTCATTCAACCCTCCATCCAAGCCATATCAATGATCCTTTGAGGTTTGGTTGAGAAAATGACCCCATTTTGATCAACTTTTAAGTTGGAAAGATTTTTATTTGAGATGTGCAAAGTGGTGAAATTGACCTATAATCAAAAGTGACCTATAATCAAAGTTTTCCAAAATACTCTTGCCTTGCAAGCTTCATATCTTGAGCTTTACAAATCCAAGTGAGGACTTATAGGACTTTTTGGGAAGCTAAGATTATGAGGAGCAACATTCATGTTTGGGTCAAGGATATTTGAGACATTCTTCTAGGTCAAAAATGGCATGGAAGTTGGTTGACTTTCAAGGACCAAAATCACATTCATCTGATGACCTGTAACTTGTCTGCTTCATATCTTGAGTTTTATAAATCCAATGAGGGACTTCTAGTACTCAAAATAAAGCTATGAACATGATATACAAGTCTCATGTTGGAGTCAAGATGAGATGAGACTTGCATCTTGAGTTATGTGGTCTTGAAGTTAGGCACTAAACTAGGGGATTTTGCACTGTCAAGCTTAGAAACCCTAGCCTAGCAACTTCTCACACTCTTTAATATTGATGAATTGATCTTGGAATAATCTCTTAGGTGTCTCAACACATCATTACATGATCATAAAGACTTGGAATTGAGTCTCAAACTCATTTAGTTCAACTATTGACTTAGGGTTGACCAGATGAAAACCCTAATTGCACCAATCTTGATTGTGGCTTCTTGTACCTTGCACAATGATTTGCTCAAACTCTAAAATGACTCTCAAGACATATCATGATCTCTCTCAATGCTTTAGGTCTATAACCAAGGATTCAAAATCATCTGATGACCTCCCATGACCTTCAAGTTAGGAGATATGCACACATGTGTTTAGCCACTTCTCTGGGGATCTTTGACTTGTTCTAGTGACTTGATGAGGATGTCAAACCCTTGAATATTTGAATAAAGCCTCTTGAATAGCCTTAGAATCTTTGGCAGTCCCTTCTTGATAGGCACATCTCTTGATCTCCTGCACAAATGACAATGTAATGCCTATGCTAATGCTAAGATGAATGCAATGAAACATAAGCTAAGTAAATAAAAAAAGTTAGGCAAATTTTGGGGTGCAACAATGGTGAACAGGCACTTTGACGCACCATCAATGCCTTACACCCAATTATTACAATATCTGATGCAACTGCAATTAGTCAGTAATCTTCTGGGTCTTTGTATCAGATATCGTTTCCCCTCCAGAGTTAACGGTCATACCATTGTCAACCGCGTCAACACGCTCGTCAAAGACCTAGGAAGCCAGAGAAGCATTTCAATCAGTTGTCGATGTCGTACAGTCAGATGCTGCCAGATTTGATCAAAGGTGGACTTATAGTGCCAAAGAAGATTAACCCAGTGATTCCCCCATATCCTCTAGGTTTTTATGTCAACGCCCACTATGATTACCATGCTGGGGCACATGGGCATTCAACCGAAGACTGTAAGGTACTTAAGAGCAAAATTCAGACTCTGTTTGACTCTAATATGTTCTCATTCACAACTCAGGGTGTTCAGATCAACAATCTTCCTTCATTCAGTCATGTGGGTTCATCAGTTCGTGTTATGGAGGAATTCACCGATAGCAGATGTTCAGAAGAGTATAAGGCTGATTTCGACGAGAAATTATGAAGATGGCTAGTTCAGTAGCAAATCAAGATTGGAAAGCCCAATTCCCCAAAGCTGGCAGTCTTTTATATCATGTAATTTCTTTGCATTTGTAGTTTCTTTTCTGTCAAAGTATGAACTTATCTATAGAACTTATTTGTTTTCAATTGATAATGATGATGAAATGAATATGCATGTTTTGATTACTCCATTCGTGTTCACTCAATGCCTTTTTATTGATGTCAAACGCTTGTTTAAGAGGAATCCGAGGGAGGATGATGAAATTGAAAGACACAAAAACTTCTGATTGTATGCTTTTGAATAAACTTCTGCTGATGATGTACAGACATTGTTTCAAATCCCTAAACAACGGAGATATAAGGAAGATAATCCCTTGTCAACCCCTTAGAGCCTAGTAGTAGGAGTTTCTTTTTGAAAATGAAGAAACCCTCAATCTTAACCTGGGGTAGGGTAGGTGTCAGTTAATTTGACCGAGCATCCAAATTGCAAAAGGAGTATTCCCGTTTGAGGATCAACCACACCTATAGAAGTCGTACCTAAAAATGTTTACAGTGAGTACCCATCACCAGCCAAGGAGTTAGGCAGTTACAACCCTGTCAAACAAGTCAGACAAGCTGATGTCACACGACTTGTTCCCAAAAAAATGAATAAATAAAAAGCCCGCTAAGTCGACAACTTGAAAACAAGTGGCTTAGGCAAAAATTAGGGAATCCCGCTGGACTTCAAAATTAAAAAGATATATCCAAGAGAGTCAGTCCAGAAAAAATAGGGAAATAAAAAACGATGAAGAGCAAGTTATGTGTCTCCAGACACTAGAGATGAAAAGCGAGTGACTGTCACTCCGAAAACTTGTGGTTTCCTTAACCATCACTCATGTCATCCAACCTTTGAAAGGTGAGCGCTTGTGTCGAGTTAGCTGAACATAGGACTGGAGAACATTAAGGAGAATGGGTGGGTTAAAATAAACTTTGAGTCTTATATCCTTTCTTTCTATAACCGTGAACCTATCCATGTTACCACCTTCAAAAGACCTAATTGAAGCAGGTTTATTTCAAAAGCATACTTCGATAAAGATCGGGTCGAATTTGACTCCTAAAAGGATTTTCTTACCCTGTAGGTATTGATGTTTACATTCTGATAAGTGATGCATTCATTAAATGTCACAACTTTTTTCTGGTGAACAGACTTGGATTTCAAAACTGTCATATGCATTGCATTAATATTGTTATTTTCAAAATGAATTGTTTTACTTGCTAGTAAGCACTTAACATCAGGAGAGTTTCCCACAATGGAAAGATTGGTCGAGATAAGATGCAGAACGCCTGAGTACTCTGTTGAGTAGGGGAAAGTCATATCAAACTATCACAAAAGGGGAGTAATCCATTCCAAGATTCAGTTAATCTAGGGCAATCAGGTTGAGATTTGATAAATCTCTCAAAGGTCAGTTTGTCAGAGGCACTTCTTCATAAATCAGCCAATTAGGGGGTGAAATCACTTCAAGGTCGGGGTAGGCCACCCCAAGAGCACAACTCCTTATCCAAAAGGCAATCAATCTGAAGCACCTCTTCGGTTAAAAATGTTGAGGCATTTTATCTTAAACCATCAGGGTACAGAGATTTCAGGTCTCCTTTCGAAGAAGATTCTTACAAAGATCCCACAGGCTGGGGCAAAATTGGAAACAAAGGAACTTTTTCCTCTCCATATCTTCATAGCTACTCAGGGTTATTCAAGTGGATTCAGCCAACCTTCAAGTTCAAGACGAATGTCGGGAATTCTTGTTAACCATTCCCTGACCCTCAAACCATAAACCTTGTATCCAAACAAAATATTTTCCAGCGTCAGCTGTACCTGACCCCTCACAGATAATCTAAAGTCAAATTCCTATTGGAAACTACCAAAGCCCAATCCCTATTGGCATTCACAGAAAATCCAGAGCCCAATCCCTATTGGAAACCACCAGAAAATCCAATCCCTATTGGTGCCTCATTCAAAAATTCAATCCTTATTGGTACCCAGAAAAATTTCACCTTCAAAAAACCAATCACCGTCGGGTTTCACCTATCTTTCCCAGAAAAATTCCACTCATACCTGGGGCATCTTTCTTTCCCCGGCAGCTCGAGCCTGCATTTGTATTTCTGCATATAGTTATCATCTTTGCATTACATCCTCAAATGTGTAGCCTTTCCATTTCGTATGGAGCATTACACAATAAAAAAAACTCAAACATATGCATGCGAAGCATAAGCCATTTTTGTTATCTTTCGTGGCAACCTGAATAACCCTTCAATTAAGACAGTGGCATATCTCCAGCAGCCTTGTTCGGTCAACTCATCTGCTTACTTTCTTTTGGGTTTCAGATCATACATCGATCATACTTTGTCCATCAACCCTTTAATGATGACATCCCCAGCAGCTTGTTCTTTCCGTCAATTCTTATTGACGATGTGGTTCTTCGGAATATGGTGTTTCATCTCATCAATTCCTATTGACGATGTGGCTTTGGCATTCACTGAGGTGTCTCTACGGACAGGTTTTATTTTCGTCGATTCCTATTGACGATATAGTTCTTTGGATACGGCGTTCTTTATGTCGTTTCCTATTGATGATGTGGTTCTTTGGATATGGTGTTCTTTCCATCGATTCCTATTGACGAGGCGGTTCTTTGGATATGGTGTTCTTTCCGTCAATTCTTATTCACGATGTGGTTCTTTGGATATGGTTTTTTTTCCGTCAATTCCTATTGACGAGGTGGTTTTCTAGATATGGTGTTCTTTTCGTCAGTTCCTATTGACGATGTGACCTTTGGATATGGTTTTCTTTTCGTCAATTCCTATAAAGATGTGTTTCTTTTGGGTATGTTTTCCTTCCGACGATGTATGACCGGGATCCAATTGCATACATCCCGACAGACTGTAAATTTCTGGGTTCTTTTGTATTCAATCACCTTTTACCTTGAATGTATGAAAGTTGTTGCTCTTCATCCCTTCAGGTCCAAGTCGATTAATAGGGGTAGCTGTTGCACCCCAAAATTTGCCCTCGCAGTTTCTATCTTCGACTAGCTTTTGTTTCGCATTCATCTACATATCATCTAGATCGATCATTTCTCGCATACTGTCCATGTTATAAGCTGGAATGGATTTATCGGGATTACAACCACTTTGTTCGTATTTTAGACAAGTTCAAATGATAAGCTCCATGTCGAAATCGAACGAAGGTTGTTCTCTTCTTGGTGGTTCAGTCAGTGCTGATAATTTTGTTGCGTTTCGGTGTTCGACCCTTTTATTCAGTTTTTTCCATTTCGTGGCATTTTGTGATTTATTTTTATTTTTGTAATTTGTTAATATAATAATAAGTTTTTGGCAATATAATTAATTAGGATTTTTTTTGGTTTAAAATAGAATTTTAATTAGGAATTAGGATTAGATTTAGAATTTTAATTAAGATTAGATTTAGAATTTTAATTAGAAATTAGAATTTAGAATTTTAATTAGAATTAGATAGGTCTTTTAATTTAGAAATAGATTTAATTAATTAGCTTTTTTAATTAAAACTTAATTAGTTTTAAATTAGATTTTAGAAATAGAATTAATTAGTGTTAATTTAGATTAGATTTAGAATTTAGCTTTTTATTTAGAAAATATAATTAAGACTTAGAATTTTAAATAGGATTAGAATAGAATTAGATTTTTCTTATTAAAATAGAATTATATTTTTATATTGATTAATTAGATTTAGAAATTAATTAGAATTTAAGTTTTTATTTAGAAAATAGAATTAGATTTTTATTTAATTTATTAAGTTTATTTTTAACTTAGAAATTAGATCATTAGATTTTTAATTAGTTAGAATTAGGATTAGTTAGTTAGTTAGAATTAGTTAATTAGAATAGTTTTTATTAAATTATTAATCAAAAATTAATTAAAAAAATAGTACAGAAAAGTTAAAGAAAAAATAGAAAAGGGAACACGTGTTTTGTCCTCAGCATAAAAGGAGCTGGGAAATGTTCATCTTCTTGATCTGAAAACCCTAGCCCTCTTTTGCCACTGTTCATCTTCTCCTTCAAGGAGAACCCTAGCCACCCAACACTATTCATCTCCTCATCCAAATGCAAACCCTAGATAGCTGCCGAAATTCATCATCCCAAGCCCCAACTGAAAGCCCAAAAACTTCATCTCTCTTCTTCACAACAAAACGAGAAAACCAACAAAAATCTCCAAAACTCCATCTCTCTTCTTCACAGCAAAACGAAAAAACCAACAAAAATCTTCAAAATTCCAACTCAATCTCCAACCAGAACAACCCCAAAACGCCTTCGAACCCTTCACGACCCATCCCCTGTTTTGCAACATCAAACATTCACCTTCATTATCACCTTCCTCAAACCAGTCGCCGCCCCAATCTAAACCCCTTCTTCTTCTCCTTCCTCCGTCGAAAACACAAAACCCTTTTTTTCCATTCTCCTTCATCACCTTCAAACAACAAAAACCAAATCTCAGAACACAAATCCTCCCCTTCAAAACCCTGTAACAGTAACCTCGACGACCTTCTGCAAAATCCTCAAACCCATAAAACCTCTTCCACTTCTATCAAATCCAAGCCCACAACAGAGACAGAAAATAGAGGAAGAGGTGATTCGAGGCGAGAGAGAATTCAAATCGTGAACAGACAAGTGAGAAAGGGAGGTCGGATTTGAAATCAAACACGGATAACCAATAGCAAGCAAGACGAAAAGGAGTTGAACAAAGAAGAAGGTTGATCGAGTCACTCTTGGATTCCCCTTATTTCTCAACCATATTTTTGAATGATAAAGTTGATGCATCGTGAACTGATGGTGTTTTTACCCTTTGGTTGTCTTTTTCGTTTATGATCATCGATGATGGTGAATAGCCTAACCCTATTTACATGGACATTGATCCTCTTGGGCTAAAGAGTCCACCGTGGCTTCTTTTATTTTCACCCTGTCGTGTTTTAATCTACACCCCTCCCCCCTTTCCTATTATCATTCACACGATGGGTGGATGATGGGCTTTAAGGCCCACGTGATTCCATCCCATTTTTTACACCCCTGATCTGATTTCTGCACCCCCATAGTTTAATATGTTTTTTCTATTTTAGTTTTTTAGAAAGTTTAATATGTTATTTTTCTAATTAGGTTTTTATAGTTTTATAATATTTTCTAAAATAAGTTTTTAAATTTTTTATAGTATGAAGTTATTTTTTAGAATTTATTTTCTTTTACTATTATTTTTGTTTTAGATTTTATTGAGAACTTTGTATAGCTTTTTAGATAATTTTTTGTTTAACCATTTTGTTAACAATACTTATTAATTTCTTTGTTTACATTTGGATCATCTTTTCCAATTTATTTCGTTTTGGTCGATGAAGAGACCTTTAAGTTGTTATACGTCAAATTATTGATGGAAAACAACAAAACTGAGACCAAGTTTTCATTTCATTTTTTATTTTTATTCATCTTTATTTATTTTCATCGCTTTTTTTTGGTCGATGACGAGACCATAAAACCTATTATCGGTCAAATTATTGATAGATAATGGTTTGTATGAGACCGCCACTTTTTCTCTCCTCATTTCTTCTTCATTTCGATTTTATTTAATTTTCTCGATCTATGAAGTCTTTCAATTTGTGAGCGTCATTTTATCGAAGTCGATAACCTTGTCGATTTCAAATCTATGGAAAATGATTATTTGGGTCATTTTCTTTACTTTGGGACCGTGATAGGCTACATTCGATTAATCGACATGATGTTTGCGATTAAGACGAGATCCCACCTTTCTTTGGTCCGTGCGACACAATTAAATTGGAGAATGATCCTCAATATCATTTCTCTATCTTGTCCATAGAACGGATAGAAATTTATGCGGCCTCCTATAGTTCAACTTCCATCATAAGTCGAGCTACGATGGTTTAGCGTCACATTTTTTCCTGATTCGATTCACTAACACTGTCAATAACCAATTCAAAACACTTAATAACTGCAATGAGTATTATGCGCCACAAGCGTTAGGTATGTAGGAAATGACGAGGGAGGGGTTTCTACTCACATGTCTAGAGTGTTTAGCGTATGCCCTTTGGGTGATATGCGATGCATTCACTCCTATGTCTTAGAATTTAGTGCAGTACGCGTCCTAAACAAAGCCAATTCACTTTCGTTCAGATGTTCCAAGCCTGGGATCTTTTCTCTCGCCCCCGTGAAATCGAGGTCTCGTTTTCCCATAGTAGCCCGAACTATAAACGCTCTGATTCTTTATTCCCTAATAAGGATACGTAGGCACGAGGATTCCTATCCTTGACGAGCACACTAACAACTAACTCCCCCTTTTCTCTTGCTCTAGTGCAATCGAGACCAACCTGTTATTCAAACATTTTCATCCTTCTGGATTGTTTCAAACTTCACTTTCAAAAAGAGTACGTTACTTTTCTGTTCTACCGCAAACAAGCAAAAAGAGTACGTTACTTTTATGTTCTACCGCAAACAAGCATCGTCCTTAACTGTTGGAATGGAGATTTAACATCACTCATAAAAACACTTATCCACCTTTCATAGTAGTTAACCCGAACTACGTTTGCTCTAATTTCTCATACCAGATGAGGATACGTAGGCACAAGACAGTGATGTCTTGGCGAGCAAGCCCCCTCATCACCCGTAGTTTTCCGAACTATGTTGACTCTGACTTTCCCATTGCACGAGGGAATACGTAGGCATAGGGAGAAAATGTCCTATCGAGTCTGTTCTTTCTTTCCACCCTGTTTAGCAGTAGCTTTTAGATAATTTTCACCCATATATTAGACAACAAGCGCGGATCCCGTTGACTACAACGGACATGAGAGGTGCTTATACCTTCCCCTTGTGTAACCGACTCCCAAACCCAAGATTTGGTTACGATGACCTTGTCTTTCCCGTTATTTTATGTTTTCTTCAATCATTTTCTTTCCCTCTCTTTAGGATAAATAACGTTCGGTGGCGATTCTTCTGTTTGTTTCTGCCAGCCCTTTTTCGCAGTTACGACAAAGGTAAGAACATTATTCACTATCACCGAAACGATGATGGTGAATTCCCAACTTTAATGATTACTGACATCAAAATAATGAATGCAACAACATAATTTACTATCACCAAAAGGATGATGGTAACTTCCCAAAATTTAAAGATTATCGACATCAAAAGGATGACGGTTCTATCACCAAAAGGATAATAGTAAACGCGCACCACTCGCTATCACCAAAAGGATGATAGCAAGTTCCTGACATAAAAAATTACCAACATCAAAGGATAAAGGTATCAACATAAGTCTCTATAACCAAAAGGGTGATAGTAATGACACAATTATCTATCACCAAAAGGATGATAGTAAATTCCTAACTTTAATGATTACTGACATCAAAAGGATGAAGGTAATATCACAATTCGCTATCACCAAAAGGCTGATAGTAAATTCTCAACACCAAAAGGATGAAGGTAAGAAGATTTAACAACCAAACTGGATATCATCAAAAGGATGATAGTAGACACATAACTCAAATGGTCACCATCACCAAAAGGATGAAAGTGAAATCAAAACTACAAATGTTGTTATCACCAAAAGGATGGTAGCAAGACTGGCTTAGGGAGTTCAACAAAAGGTTGAAGAAAGATAATTCATCAAGGAAAACCATAGTTATCAAAAAAAGGTTGAAAGGAATAAACTCACTGTCGAATGCCCAATAAGTAAGGTAGGAACTATTCATAGACATACCACATGAATGGTCTAATGATAATAACTTCATCAACAAAATGTTGAAGGAAACAACTCAATGGGGAATGTCCGATGAATAACTCCTGGTAAGAACTTTACTTGGAGAAATACCAATGAATGATCTGGTCTGAAGAGAATAGCTTCATCAACAAAAGGTTGAAAAGAACAACTCCATGGGGAACACCCATTGAATCAGCTAAGGATTGGCCTGGAATCTCGTGATTGATCCTAGATCATGACTTAATCATGTATGCATGTTTAATTTTGAAAATGGTACTCCATATTAGATGGAAATACGATGGATATAGGGATGCATATGCTGGGGATGTATATGAATTTTGGCTCATGTATGCAATTCCTTTTATGATGCATGTTTAAATGCAATTATGTGATTGGATAGGTTGAGGCTGACTCCCCGACACTCAATCTGATAATGCCATGACCACAAGATGGATTCAGAAACTCTTATGTTCCAAGTTTGATCACCTGATAATAGGTTGCATGTTCGTCCCTGAGAGAACCATAACTCTTATACATGAGGATCACGATGGCTTGAAAATGAGCGTAGCGATATAATCAATGCCTGAAGATCACACTTTTGCCCTGTCATGAATGGTTGCTAGTGTCCGACAAGACCTGATTGTTCAAATTGAAAGTACAAGGGACATGTCTCTTTGCAACTTGCTTTGTCCCAGTTTTTTGGGTTCCTGAAATGATTTTGATGGTGAACTTTGAGAGTTATCATGACATGACTTTCCCCAGTATCTAAATATGGTAGAAGTCTACCTCTGATTGAGCCTTTGAGACAATTCACCCCTGATTTAGCTTTTGAGGGACTTGCCCCAAATTCATAGGGTTTTAAGGTAGTATTGATTTGGGTCAACATCAATGAAAGTTCAAGTTCTTTTCTGATTGCCCCTTGTTGGAATCTCTTTGATGTCAAGTACTGATTTGCAGTTAAAAGTTGTTCATTCAAAAATGTTAATCTTAATGCGACATTCATACAAGTCTTGAAAAATAATCATCTATTAGAATGATGTGAAAGTGAGTCACGGGTGGACCATTTGTCCAAACGCCATGCTGATTTAGCTAGTGTATGGAAGATACAACAAGAATATGACACCAAAACATAAGATTTAGAAAATTTCTAGGAGTCAGTTTACGTAACCTTGCTGTAGTATGATTTTAGAATAAACTTTGCCTCAATTAGGTCTTTTGAAGGTTGTAACGTGGTCTGGTTCACAGTTCTTGAAACAAAGAATATAAGGCTCAAAATTAGATTTGTACCCACCCCTTCTTCGTGATGATCTTCATTCCTATATTGAGTTAATTCAACACACATTCGTCCTCCAAAAGGGATTTGACGGCGTAAGAGTGATGATTCAAGATTCTCTTGAAATGAAAGTCACATTTTTTTATGTCAGTAACCATTTTGATTTTGGATATGATGGTCACTGAAACTTATTCTGTTTTTGTTGAGGATTTACACGACCTCTTTTAATTTATTTGGATCCCTAACTTTTTCCTGAGCTGCTTCTTGAAGCTTAGTCCACTGGGATTACCCTAATTTTTACCTAAGTCTCCTCTTTGGGTGTTCGACTTAGCGGGCTTTTCTTTTCTTTTTTATTTTTTGATTTTCAATTTTATTTTCTGAAGGATTGTGACTGCCAAGTCATTGGTCATTCAAGAACAAATATCAGGTGGTTGATCCTTAGATGTGATGTATTCATCTTGTAATTCAAATGTGTGGTTAGATTAACTGAATACTACCTTGTTCCAGGTTAAGCGTAAGGTTTTATATATCCGAAAGAAACTCCTACTTCTAAGCTCAAAGTGGTTGACTAGGGATTAACTCCTTATTTCTCCAGTGTTTGAGGATTTGAAATAAATGTACATCATCAACAAGATCTTATCCGAAAGTATACCATAACAGTTATGGGTATTTCATTTTCATCATCCTCCCTCCAATCTTTGCTAAAATAGCAGTTTTATGAAGAAAGTGAACTGGAGAAATATGGATGTGTGTATGTGTGTGTGTGTGTGTGTATTTGTGTATTTTTGTGGTAATATGAAAAAAGGTGAGTGAATACGAAAAGATTAATTCAAAAAATATCTCATTAATAAAGCCAAATACAAATAACAATGTTTAAAGCAACCAGAACTTAGACAAACAAAAAGAAAATACAAGAATGCAAAAATGGAAGAATGGCACCATGACTGCCTTTATTTAAGTACTTGAACTATTCCTGACTGACTAGCTTCTTTATAGGTCGCTCTGCTTGTCTTCCACAATCCCTTCAATAGCATTCACTAATGGGCCATATGCGTCGGCATGAGGTTTGTTGCAACATTTGGATTGTTCCCCGTGAAGGTGAGCTCTTTCGAGTCAACCAAGTCTTGAACTTTATGCTTAAAAGCTTTGTAATTCTCAATTGTGTGCCCTAGGGCACCCTTATGATACTCACAATGAGCGTTAGCATCATACCCTGGAGGGATAACAGTTGGTGGTATTAGGTCTCTTAAGGTAACTGTCACATCCTTTAGTAGAAAATGGAGGATTTGACCATATAGTATAGGAAAAGGATCAAATTGTCTCTCTGGGATCCTTGCCTTTTGTTGGTTAGGTTGGCGATGTTGTGGAGCGCGCTGTTGTTAATTTGGGTGGTGTTGTTGATACCCTTGTTACTGATATGGCGGTTGTTGTTGGTAATCCGAATGCTGGTATGGAATAGGTGCAACGGTGGCAACTTGATGATAGGGATTTAGTTGTTGAGGTATTTGTGCAAGAATTGGAGCTGGAGATGTTTGGTGATAAGGCACATGAGCATATTGCGCAGCCGCAACGTACGGGTATTGTAAGTAGGGTAATGAAGTAGGCGCCCTTATGTATTTTTCCACCATGAGAAGAGACAACATTTGTTTCACCCTCTTTTTTCTTATTCCCATTGAAAGGCTGCTTGATTCCAGTCTGGCTACTAGAACCTCCCAGAGTCTTTCCCGTTTTCAAACTTTCTTCAATTCTTTCACCAACAATCACCATGTCTGAAAATCTTGAAGATACGCTACTGATAAGCTTTTCATAGTACTTCCCTTGCAAAGTACTTGTGGAAATATCAATCAATTCACGGTCAATCAGTGGTGGATGCACTCTTGCGGCTAACTCCCTCCAACATTATGCACACTCTTTAAAGGATCTATTATCCTTTTGAGTCATACTCTGGAGTTGAGTATGGTTTGGAGCTAGGTTGGTGTTTTATTTGTATTGCTTGACAAAAGCTTTAGCCAAATCAGCCCAAGTACGCACATTATTGTGTTCCAGTTGCATGTACCATTCTAGCGATGCTCTAGATAGGTTGTCTTAGAAGCAATGGATTATTAACTTGTCATCTCTAGCATGGGAAGCCATCTTTTGACAGTACATCTTTAGATGAATGTTAGGACAACTGAGGCCCTTAAATTTTCTAAATTCCGGAAATTTGAATTTAGAAGGAATTACAACATTTGGCACTAGGCAAATCTCTAAGGAATTCAAAGACGTTGGGTTATGTCCTTCCACGATTTATATTTTTTTGGATAAAGCACGACACATCTTGATGGCTTCAGAATCTTGAGCAGCATGAGGACTCATAATGGGGACAACCTCATGATAATTTTCCTCGTCATACTCATCTTGTATTTTCTCTTCAATGTAGGGAATAGGAATTTGAATAACAGTAGGCTAAGCCTATGGGATAGCTCCAACAGTAACTCCAGATGTTGGAATTGGTTGAGTAGTGGCTCCTTCAACTGCAGGAGTGAAATTCATAGGCATCCCGTAAATGATGGGATTAGGAATAGGAACTGAAAGCCTTGGGGTGGATCCTTGCACAAGAACATTGTTGTTTGTGATAGCAACCTCACACAACTCTTCTTCCTTTTGGGACATGGTTATGGCTTCGAGAATCTGGTCAATCTTGCCTTTGATTGAGTCTAACTCCTCTCTGAAAGCAACCTGTTCTTCTTGAATCTGATCCATTACTCGTCTGGTATTGGCTCGAGTTGCGTACTGGTGTTGGGGAATCAACTTGATTTACTGTCGGTGAAGGAAGATGAAATGAAACGAGTTTTTAATTTTGAAATGCAAGATACAAGATGAAATGATATTCATGGATGTAATGCTAAAGCACAAGATCCAGGATCAGTCAAGTCCTGATTTCAGAACAATAGGTATACAACAAATATCTATGATTAAAGGAACCTCCTGTGTAGGCTCTAAAATGAATAAGTGACCGGTAACACCGATCAAAGGAAACCCATGGGTAGGCTCTAAAAAGGTGGGTCCCTAGAGTCGTGGATCCCTATCAAAGACATTATTGCCTTTACGAAGGTTCATCAGATAATAATATCCTTGAAACAATCTCTTCTAGGTGAGGTCTTCGTATCGACCCAACGAAAAATATTCCTCGCGGGCTTTTACTACACAACCATCAACACGAGATTTCAAAAACAAGATTCTTAGAGTCATAGATCGAGGTTGAACTCATTACTGTCACCTAGTAAACATTCAAGGGATCTCATCTGATTGGGGCTTTCGTATTAACATAACTAGTCCAAAGGTATTGTAGGTTAACACTACATAACCACTATGGATAGAACATGTCAAAAGTCCTTAGAGTCAATGATTCAGACTTGAAAACATTATCATCGTGATGAAGGTTCATCAAAACAATAACATCTCCAAGGGAATCTACTCTAAGCGGAGTTTTCGTATCAACCTCACGAGGAAGATTCCCCGCAAATCCCTACTACATAACCACGATCCTAAGCTTATATTTCTTCTCAGGCTCGGGTATAAAGCCTATCTCACAAAGCCCATGATCGGATAATCCAACATCATAATAATAAAATAAATAATATAAGCAAATAATAAAATAAGCAAGCAATAAAATAAACAAGAAGCAAACAAATAAACGAAAGGGAATACAACTAAGCTAAGTTAACACTCCTCACAAATTAACCTAAGTTAGGCTCAACTCTCTCTTGCATGGATCAATTATAGGTCCCTAGCAGAGCCGACGTCTTTCGTACCTCGATAAATACGACCTCGCGGAGAAAGTTCGTGGATGGACTAACAGAGAGTCACCACCAAACTTTATTTATTCCCGAGAAGGGAAAGGAAAAATATCGAGAAACTTTGCGGGAAAAAGGATAGGGTATGGTCATCGAAACCATGTTGGGTTTAGAAGTCGGTTATGTAAGGAGAAGGGACTAGCACTCCCTACATCCATCGTACTCGATTGGAATCGTCTAAGTTGTCTAGGCATGAAAGGTGTTTGTTATCTATAAGCTTGTTAGGGGATAAATACTTGAGGGAAAATGAAAGTTTTTTATTATTGAGTTCATCTGAATTTTCAGCCCAGTGCCTACGTATTCCAGAGGGAATCAGAACCCTGTAGTTCATGTTGAAAATGTTTTTTGTTTGTTGTGTGTTTTTTATGAACAATGTTAGGCAGCATATCCTTTTTGAAAAGTTTTAAACGGAAAAGTTAGGAGGCGAAAATGGTTTGAGATTTTTGAAATGTTTTTTAGATTTTGAGAAAATAGTTAGAGACATAATTAAAGTATTTTTGTATTTTTTGAATAAAGAGATTTTAGTTTTAAGAAAAATACTCGATGTATGATCGAGGTTTGAATTTCGTGATGGCGATTGCAAAAGGAAACCGACTTATGAGGGAAGCAACCATTTGAATCAAGGGTTTGAGAAAAAGTTAGGTTGATTCCTAATCCCTAAGGGTGCTCCTAGTAAACGAAACTGCAACCAAAGAAAGAGAGAAAGTGTTGGCATGAGGTTGATGGTGATACTAAAAAGAAGTCGACTTACAAGGGTTTAAAAATGGCTTGATTAAATCAAGAATTTATTTTAAAAGAAATTTCGGCGTGAACGGGAATAAGATGCATACAAAATATTAGCAACACACATCAAATGAATCAAAACGTAAATTGAAAAGAAAAGTGTACGGATTAAAATCATGCTGAAAATATGCGAATCAAGGTCGCATATGTGAAGACGTGCAAAGGCTACCACAAAAAATTAGATTCGTTTTAAAGATAATGGTGTTGAATCATTGAAAAATAATACAAATTGGAATAGTAAATTGCTATCGCATTAGCAGTCATCACAAGTCGAATAAAAAAACAACGAGATAATAAAATTATAAAAACTCACAAAGTTGCAAATTGAAACACGAATTGGTCGGCGCACAACAAGCGGATTGGCGCTAGGCCAAACCATCAGACACGGATACAAGATCGTAGCGCAATAATAAACACAAAACCGCACATGAACCAATAAAATCGACCTAGAGTTTGCTACACTCAACATGATCATCGCAATAGGGATCAAAATTGTGTGGATCTGAATTTATTCAAAAGAGACAACGAAAAAGTGAATTTTAAAACGTGCTAAAAGAGAACAGTGTTGCTAACGCAAGAATGCAATCATCACAACCAGATCGAACTAACACAAACGTCAGACATCATGCACACATATCTGCATACAACCTATCGACACAATTCGATCTGAAAAATCTTATAATAATAATAAAAATATTAATAATAATAATATATATATATATATATATATATATATATATATATATATCACTACAAGAAATATTGCGTTTTCCCACATGTTTTTCACGTCACTAAGCCAAAAAAACACTTCACTAAGCAAAATTTGCGACGTGGGTAAAGCACGTCGGAAAAGCAATGGTGAGAACTTTTTCCCACGTGAAAATCACGTCACAAGTTGTGACATGGGAAATCAAGTGAGAAATCACCTTTCCCAAGATGTCTGCAGCACATTATGTCTGGCATCAATGAAAATGTTCCCATGTGATTCTCATGTCACTAATTAGTGACGTGGTTTTCATGCCACAACTAAAAATTTGTTTTATATTAGTGACATGGTTTTCACTTCATTGTATAATTTAAAAATAAAAATAAATAAATATTAAGTGAAAACAACGAATTAACAAATAATAAAATTAAAAATTAAAATAATTTTCAATTAATTTTTTTTTAATTTTTTTAATATATACATTGAAAAAAAAATATAAATATTTAGTCACATAAAATTCACGTCACAAACATAAAAAATAACATAAAAAAATTGTCACGTAATATTCACATCACAAACATAAATAATAATAAAAAAAAGTTATTCATCGTCAGTACTAAATATAGCATCTTCGTCTTCTTCATCATCTTAGACAGAATAATTTGATTATGAGGGAAAAAATTATCGTATTTGTGCCTCCATGTCGGATTGCCGCTTCCTCATTTCCTCCATTTCAGCATTTTGTCTATTTCTCATATTCTCCATTTCGGACTTTAGGGCCGCCTCACGTGTCTCCGCCTCTCGTCTCGTCTCAGATAGAGCTAACCGTTTCATTGTTGCCAACATTTCTGGTGTCAAATCTGTCGAACGAGATCCTCCTTCCCCATCATCGAGTCTTTGAAATAAATTTTGGTCCCCTTTTCTATAATCGCCAGCAAAAGACCCAAGACCAAAAAAACATTCATTGACTCCCTTCCCGCCTACTGTTAAATTCCAAATATAAAGATCGACGCGTGGATCAAGCGGTGCATTCCCAATCGGCATATATTGAGGATTTTCAGTTAAAAATTATGCAAGTAAGGTCTGGTACAACTCCTACACACACATTAAAAAAATTAAATTAAATTAAATATAATTTAAACAATTTAATTATATACAATAATTATGAAATAAAATAATTCAACTATAAACAAGTTACAAAAGGATGATTTGGAACGGCCGTCAACAAACTCTCCCAATTTTTTGGTTCGGGTCTTCACAAATAACTCATTAATTCGTGGCTCCCTCCCCAAATCCTTTTTCTAATTAAAATAATTAAGTTTAATTAAATATATAATAATACAAAATATAACTTAAAAAATAGTTATAATTACCATTCGTCGACGATGTTCGCCGATACTGATACTTCCAACTGTACTAAGACAGCCACCTGCTTCAGATGCCCTCATCATTTTAGCATGTTCAGATCTTCTCTGAAAATCTTTTGTCTTCCACCACTCAATAAGTTCCCCAAATATTTCCTCTCCTATCCAGTTAGGACGAGTTTGATCTCTTTCCCAACGTTGTCTAGCATTCCTGAGCATGTCAGATAATCTGCTAGATACCTTACTTCTTTCTTTTTTTTTAATTTTGAACACGTCAAATTTTTTCCAAGTACACCTTTCCTGCAAGTTATATGACAGTCAAATAAAATTTTAGATATATATAACAAAAAATAGTTATAAAATAACATAACTATAATAAAAATACAATTTACCTTAAATTTATCAAACCATATATCTTTCTCAGTATCCGTGAGCTCTCCGAAAGACTTAATGAGTTTTGTATACATCAGTTGAATGACCCAGTTTACAGCTTTTCCAGTAGGCCGACATGGATCAAAACTAAACAACAATAATTTGAATGAGTATTAAACATAAAATGGCAATATATAGTTAAATAAATATTATAAATTAAAAACATACCCAGATCCCTCAGGCCTAATCAGATGTCGTCCTTCAACCACCAAAAGCTCCCCTGCAACAAGATTTGTCCGCTTCTCATGTACATCGTCATCCTCTTGAATAGGGTGGTCATCATGCTCGTGACGCGCAGGTATATGTGTGGGGTGTGGAATGTGGGAGCCAGATCCCCCTGGCTAGTGCGTGGAGGGAGTCTGCTGAGGAAAACTAGATCCTATAGGCTGCGACGTGAAGGTATACTGCTGAGGAAAACCAGATCCCCCAAGCTGTGCGAAGGGAGTATACTGAGGAAAAATAGATCCCCCGGGCTGCTGTGTGAAGGAATAATACTGAGGAAGAAAACTATCTCCCCCAGGAAAACTAGATCCCCCAGGTTGCTGCGTGGATATAGACGGTACCTGGGGAAATTAGATCCCCCAAGCGGATGCATGAAGGATCCCCCAAACGGACTAATAAACGATGGATTCACATATGGAACCGTTTGGGAGGAGGAGAGTAATGTCGTAAATGGCTGTGAAGTGTCTACGGACATTAGATATGCCTGAGTCTTTGGGCGAGAAGCATACATGGGCGAGGGAGGTACCTCACGTGCTCTAGCTCTCGAACGGGGTTGGGTCTCCTTAGCCTTACCCTTGTCATTTTTGGGTGGCATTGTATCTATTTTGAAAGAGTTACCAATAAATAAATCACGACTATTATCAACACAATATATACACGTAAAAATCATTTGCATTCATATAAAACAAATAATACATTAATAAAAATTGTTCGAACACATATAAAAACTATCTATTCAAACTCTTCATGCTCTTCATCCATATTATTTTCATCATCTGATCCAATACTGTCCTCAAATCCAAACTCTTCATGCTCTTCGTCCACATTATTATCTACCAACAACACATATGCATCAATTTGATGACCCTCGGCTAATGTATCACACAAATTTGTAATTTCTTCAACTTCAACCACATCATTAATTTGAGAAATTCCATCGTCTTGGTAAGCAGCATCTTCCACTAGATCGTCAATTTCAATATGATCCAATGGTTTTGTTTTGATTACAACACACCATCCACGTTTACGTGACTGAATTGAAGGATAGAGAACATAATAAACTTGTTTAACGATATGTGACATTATGAAAGGGTCATACTCTTTGTACCTTATGTTCATTCGAATATCAACAATCTTATATTTCTTATCTATTTTTGTGCCCCTGACAGATGAATCATATCAATCACAATAAAACAAGACAACTTTATTTTTTGAGTCAAAGTAATTGTATGTCAACTCGTAAATATGTGTAACAACACCATAGAAGTCATCTTCACCACCATTTGTAACTCCCTTAACAAATACACCACTATTTATGGTTTTTTCCCTTCTTTCCAAGCTTGGGTGTGAAATTTATAATCGTTCACAAAGTATGTGTGTCATTCAATTGCTATTTGAACAGGGCCTCTAGATAAGTTTCTCAAATGAAGTATTTCTTGAGTCGGTGCAACAATGCATGACAATTGATCATTGAACCATGCTGGAAAAGATGCATGTATGTGACCGGTAGTTGCTTTTTCACCCGTGCTTTGGAAATAGGAGGCGTTAAATGCCCATAAAGAAACATACTATTAGTTAGAATGTAATAATTCAATTTGTAAAGTCAGATAGGTAAAATATAATATATATTTAATATTTTTAAAAATCTATTTTTTCTAAAATAATATAAATTATGTTTACCAAAATATAATAATATTCTAAAATATAATATTCTAAAATATAATATATAATTTGTTACTAAAAATAACACATTTAAAATATAATATATATTCATTATTTTTAAAAATATATTTTTTCTAAAATAATATACATTATGTTTACTAAAATATAATATGCATTCTATAATATAATATTCTAAAATATAATATATAATTTTTTTATTAAAAATAACACATATAAAATATAATACATATTCATTATTTTTTAATAAAAATATTTTTTTCTAAAAATAACACATTTAAAATATAATACATATTGATTATGTTTTTTAAAAAATACTTTTTAATTTTTTCTATTTACAATTTTGTGTACTAAAAATGTTTTTAAAAATTCTGTTTTTTCTAATATAATATATATTTTGTTTTAAATTTTAAATACATATTTAAATACAACACCCCAAACAATATATTATGTTTAACTTTAATTTTCTAATATATATTCTGTTTTTAGTTCTAAAAATATATATATTTTTCTAATATAATATATCTTCTAATATTTTTAATTTTATCTTTCAAACACCCAAACAACATTACATATTTAAATACAACAATAACAAATTACTAAAGTTTTATAATCAATAACCAAACATTTCATATATACCTATAAATCTAAAAAATAAATAAATTTAATTACGTAAATATCTCAATGGAGCAAATACCTAAAAATTCAAAGGAGCAAGTTTTTAATCTTCGATCTGGAAAAAAAAAATTAAAAATTAATAATAAGAAAAAATTAAAATAAAATGTAAAACAAAAACAAAAACAAAGAAAGTAACATTTACCTGCAAATATTTGTGAAGCTGTGATGCAAAAATGGAGGAGAGGAACACGAAGAACGAAGGAGCAAGAAGGAAGAGAAGGAAGAAAAAGGAAGAAGATAGGAGAAAGAGAAATGCGTGAAAGGATCAGTTCTGAGTTTTAGAAATATATAGTCACATTTGCGACGTGGTAGACACGTGGGAAAGTACCCGCGTGAACAACAAGTCGGAACCCTAACAAGATACTCCTATTTGCGACGTGATTCCCACGTGGAAAAGTTGCCACGTGAGATGCACGTCGGAACTTTCCCAACATTTAATATATGAACGTTGCAATATTAAATGACAAAGCAACGGGACAAAAAAATTAAAACATTAATGTGTCTCATTTGCGATGTGGGAGTCACGTGGAAAAGCTGGAAAAGTCAAATTCGTGATTAATATGTCTCAACCGTAAAAGTAAAAACTGACAATCTTTAATATTTTCAAACTTGCGACGTGGTTCCCATGTGGGTAGTTTGTGACTTGTTCCCCACGTCGCAAATATAAAGACTTTTTTGGATTTTTTATTCTTATGTGATTACCACGCCACAGCTAAATTTTTGACAAATTCAAATTTCTCTCTCTCTTAAAAACAACACTCATTGTTGCAGATTTTAAATTTGAAGTGGATATTAATTAAATATTGTAGTGACATGGTTTACACGTCGCAACCTCTGTTTTTCTCACGTGTTTACCACGTCACTAAATCACTAGACAAAATACAAATTTTCTTGTAGTATATATATATATATATATATATATATATATATATATATATATATATATATATATATATATATATATATATATATATATATATATATATATATATATATATATATATATATATATATATATATATATATATATATATATAATTAAAAACATCAGTATGATATCATAAGAAACAAAGTCAAATATAATTTCAAAAACAAGTTTCAAAATGTGACTATATCATAGTGTAAGGGCTGTCAATCTCACTCATATCCAACTTTTGTTTTTGTTTCTTGAGTAATGCTTTGAGTGCTTCAAATATTTTCATCTATATGACCTGAGATTAGACTTTGTAGTAAAAAAAAAAATACTTAATTTGATTGTTTCACCTCATACATATTTCAACCTGTAATCTTTTAAGAACTAAAATTTTTATAAAGTTGGTTTTTAACAAATTTAAAAGACTCAACAACTGTTTTAGTAATGTCATATTTCAAATTAGAAGGAGAATCTTCAATACCTGAGATACAATTGTGGTCATGAGAAAAATGTGTTGGCATAGTAAACACAGTCCATATCAACCGATCAAGACAAGTTTGCATGCATTTTTAGATTAGTCAATCTGAACGATACCATTAAAACATTTAAACATAAGAAAAGTACAAACCTAAAAAAAAGAAAAAAGAGAAGAAATTTAGACTCACTTTACTTTTGCATTTAAATAAAAATTATGTAAAGAATCTAGTTTAGTTTAATATAGATGTTATCTTTTTAAATTTCTTTAAGGAGCATTGTTTGTCTTTTTACATTTGTTTTCTAAGAATTCAAAGTCTGCAGTTTAATAACATCAAACATATGCGTTGCCTTCACGTCAATAACAACCATAAAACTACGTTTAATTGCAGACGAAGTTCCTTAAAGTTGAAGAGTGTGCCTACAGATACTAACATAACATGTGCCAATCCCTGACTATAAGTAAACGAAAATGTAAAAGAAATTGTAGCATCTGTACGTATTTCATCGAAACTACTTACTAAAAGAGCTAATACTTGTATTCTAACTAAAAAGAATGTTTTTGGAGTTTTGATGTTGTAGAGATGGAACTAATATGCAATGTTAGCATTTCAACATCTAAATTAGTAAGAGAGTGAAAAGTGAAGTGTAAATGGGAAATGAAATTCATACATGAGAAATGGTGTAATCATTACTTTAAATAAAAGTGTTAGTCGGTAACTAAATTCATTTGTGAGCGTGAAGTGAGATCGTCTGTCAAATAGATTTGGATGATGAAAATAGACTTTGTGGCTACGTTCACTTTAATGGTTTGGGAAACAAAGTTCATCTATTCCTTTCCTTGTCGTTTCACGTTTGTCTTGCATTGGACCTTTCTTTCTTTTTTGGCCTTGTGGACGAGTCTTTCAGGGAAGCCATATCGGCCTTCTCCCTATTAAAACATGGTTCAAAAATCACATCGCCCTCATGTTTAGTGTTAAAAAGTCTTATTTGTCATCGACAAGCAGTGATCATCTCCTTGTTAGTAGATAGGGATGTGAAGTCTTGGACGTTGAAATTTTTAGCATTTGTTTCCGCTATCAATTCCTAGTAAAAACAGGAAGAGCAAGAAAATCACTATTAAAACTACCAAGGCTCTCATGGCTTCAGCGACCTAATTCATGACATTAAGTGTGCAAACACTCTTTGAACATACCAAAATGTAATAGTTATCATTAAGAATAAAATGAGTAAATGAAGAATGTAATCATACATGTAATCACGATCAAGAACTTGTGAAATGAATACACTACGCGCTTATAAAAACTCTTAATTATGTGAGTGGATCTTTCTGTTTAGTTATGTTTTGAATGATGTCAAAATTAAGAGTAACTTTTAGTATTTTTGTATATTGGACGGTATCAACCAAATTCTAGACGCGCATCCTTCATCGTAGCATTAGAGAGCGTATACAAATGTTTAGAAATGATTGGAAATGACTTAGGCAAGGTTCCTGGATCCAAAATTGAGTTTCTATTGTGAAAATCTCTCCATATGGCGACATATACGTGTTTAGGTCGACCTATAAAAGCTTCAATATAGGTCGACACATAAGCCACTTAGGTCGACACACATGCCTCAATAATAAAGCTTGTAGCTAGTGCCTATAGGTCGCCTCAAATAGGTCAACTTGAGACTGTTATAGGTCGACACACTCGCTTTCATAGGTCGACCTATACATTAAATTTTTGAAATTTTGTTTTCCTTTCAATTTCTCATGCACGCCCTTTGCTTCTCATCTTACATATGTATATACACTGATAAATGCACCTTCTACTAGTAAGGTTCTAGTGTAAAACCAATATGAAACCAGAATTTCAAAACACACTCATCATCTTCAACCTCTCTTCAATGCATACACACAATCAAACTACACATAATCATTTTTTGATTGGGTGACCATGTAGATAAGGTTGATAATATCCAATTAGGTTAGTGTACCGGAAATATTGGGTTGGGTTCTTTGAGGGTTTCAAATAAGAAAACCAGTTTGGAGTTTTTCTTCAAGGTCATTAAGGATTTGAAGGTTTTGAACAATATTATGAAATTCGGATCCGATCAAGTGAAAACCTTAAGACAAGGTGGTTCCTTATAAGGAGGTAGTGTAAGATGGTGGATCGTCTTAATAAATCTTGGGTTTCAACAAGTGTGCGCTTGGGATTAATTCAACCGTGTGAAAGTCTTGGGACAAGGTGGTTCCTTGCAAGGAAGTAGCAAGAATTGGTGAATTGTAGTGGCATTGTTGGTGACTTGATCAATCTTTGATCAAGGGTTTTGGAGGTGGTAGAATCTGTAACGCCCCGATTCTGAATTCCCATTAATTGTTGAGTCTTTTAATTTATTTAATTGATGTTTGTTTTAAATTGAGAAATTATATATTATTATGTGGTGTTTGCTTATTTTATCTATTTTTACCGATTCGGAGAGTTTTCGGGGAATTAGAGTAAAAAGGGCATTTTAGACATTTAGCAATTTAGTGTGAGAATTGATTGGTAAGTGTTGGAAAGAATTTGAGAGGAAGGAAATAGAGATAGAAATAGAATAAGAGAGGAAGAGAAAGAAAGATAGTAACATAAGAAGGAAAACAAGAGAAAGAAAAGAGGAGAAGAGAAAGAGAAGAGAAAGTGGAGAGGAAAACCTAGAATCATCAAGGGATCATCACCAAAGCTTGCAACCGATCGGTAAGGGTGTGAAACTCCATCATCTCTTTAATATATATGATTGTATGTGTATGTGTTTGGGATTTGGTAGAGTTTCTACTCTTTTTCCCACTTAGGTTAGAAGTTGGTTTTGTGAGTAGAATGAGGTTTTAATCGGTTAGAACTCGGATTAGACGATGTAGTTTAGTCGGGTGATGGTTGGGTTGTGCCACTGTGACTGGTTTGGATTTAATCGGGTGAATTTATGGAGTTTGGGCTTTGGGACAGCCATGGAAGTTCTGTCTTCGCAGGCTCGCCAGGCGAATGGCAGCGAAGCTTCGCCAGGCGAAGCCCAGCGAGCTGTAGCGAAGCAAGTCAGAAGCAACACCCTGTATTCGCTGGCAAGTTCGCCAGGCGAAGTGAGTTGGAGAAGGTTCGCCAGGCGAGTGTGTAGCGAGCCTCAGCGAGTAATTCCAGAATTACTCCCAGTGGACTTTGCTGGGAAGTTCGCCAGGCGAAGGTCGGCGAGCATTCGCTGCGTGGCTTCGCCAGGCGAAGGTTGGCGAACCTGGCAGTGTTATTTGTTTTGCTGTTTGTTCATAGCATGATTCCTTTGGCCTATTCAATTATGATTAATGCCTATATGAATGATTGATGTGTAAACTGTTTCGACATATCGTGTTGTGGGTGGCCGAAAGGCGTGAATCCTAGATGGTAGAGCAAATAGTGAATCTTGAACGTTTGATAATCTTTGTGTATTTGCTTGAATTGAATACAAACGCATTGATAGGCCGATATGTGTGTAAACCATGTGTGAAATGGTGCATAATGTGAATGCATGATAGATATATGCGATGTATGTGATAAATGCAATGAGTATGTTTGTGAACATAGTATGCATTCTGTGTTGATCGATCCCTCTGAGGATTAGTATTGTGTAGCATCTTAGTATGCATTTGTGTGTTGATTGATCCCTCGGAGGATTTGCAGAACCTCGTATGATACGATGGTTACGTTAGATTCCTTGGAGAATCGGTTGCATTGTGTGATTCCTTGGAGAATCGGTTGCATTGTGTGATTCCTCGGAGAATCGGTCATAACATGTAATCCCGTGGAGGATTTACTAGAGTATTTGATTCCGTGGAGAATCTGCTGAGTACTTGATTCCGTGGAGAATCTGCTGAATATTCGATTCCGTGGAGAATCTGATGAATATTTGATTCCGTGGAGAATCTGCTAAGTACTTGATTCCGTGGAGAATCTGCTGAATACTCGATTCCTTAGAGAATCTGTTTGAAATGAGTCGGTACCGCATTTGCATCTGCATGGAGTCGTGTGTCGGTCTCTATGAGTTGCATGAGTCATCTGTGTATGATGCATTAATTGAATGAATATAACTGTGTATGTTATATATGATTGTTTGGAGGAACATATAGCGAATGTTCATGTGTATGTGTAGAAACATGATTAATTGTATATGCTTAACGTGGTGAGAACATAAATTGAGTATGATTTGTACATTTATGGACATATGTATATATGCAATTTTATGCATTAACTGTTATGATGTTGTTTCTCACCCTTCTGCTGTTTTATAATGCTCTATGAGGCATTGCAGAGTAGGAAGCTGGAGGTTCTTTTTGTGAAGCGATGTCTTCATTCTTTTTGGTCAATGGCTCTGATATGTAACATCTGGGTAGTTAGAAAGCCTTGACTCTTTTGAAGCTATTTTGTTTTGATTCTTTTGTGATACATATGTGTATGTATCTGCTGTGGATATATTATAAAGCATGAATTAACTGATGGTTGTATATACTTTTATGAATGTGATCGATTCAATATTTGGATGTTTCCGCTTTATTCTAAATATTGAGATGTGGGTTACCCATTGTTGCATATCTATTTCGAGCAGGTATAGTATGTGTTTAATTTCATGATAATGTGATGCGCCTCTTATATAGCATGTTTTAATTAAACTCTGATGAAATAAATTTTCTAAGTGCCTAATTGATTAAATGTATTAATTTGGGGGTATAGAAAGGGGGTGTTACAGAATCAACAACAAATCATAGGGTTTGTAGGGTTAAAAAATTTCATCTCTTGTATGTAAAAGTTTGCAAAGTAAGGTTAATTACAAGTATCTCAATTTGATTTTGAATTAAGAATAAACGTACCCATAGCGAGGCCGATTGTGGAACTGCCTAAACAAATTCTTGTGTGTGCGTCTCTCTCTCTCTCTCTCTCTCTCTCTCTCTCTCTCTCTATATATATATATATATATATATATATATATATATATATATATATATATATATATATATATATATATATATATATATATATATATATATATATATATATATATATATATATATATATATATATATATATATATATATATATATATATATATATATATATATATATATATATATATATATATATATATATATATATATATATCTCTCTCTATCTATTTATCTATCTATCTCTATATTTCTCTCTCTCTCTCTCTCTCTCTCTCTCTCTCTCTCTCTCTCTCTCTCTCTCTCTCTCTCTATATATATATATATATATATATATATATATATATATATATATATATATATATATATATATATATATATATATATATATATATATATATATATATATATATATATATATATATATATATATATATATATATATATATATATATATATATATATATATATGTTGCGGTGGAAATAAGATGTCAAACTATTAATTAGCTTGAATCACATTTTAATTCACAACCGATCTTTGATTTATCCGAAGGAAAAGGTCAAATGAAAGAAAACCTATTTTTGCATCGTAAACACAATGCGGGGAGAGACCTAGGTAAGGGGTTGGTTAAGCTTAGGGAAGGTACTAGCACCCTAAACTTTTGTAGTACTCTACAAGAACGTTTTGTTTAAAGTATCCCTTTATTTTCATTATCTGTTTGGAATATATACTAAGCTAAGGGATAGAGTGACCTAAAGAGACCTAAGGGTTAGTCCTAAGTTTACTCGGCAAGATGTTGCATCTTGTGCCTACATATCCTGACGGAAATGGAATCAGAGTAACTGTAGTTCCCTTCGAAAGAGAGGTTAGAAATGTCTTGACTGTGGTCAAGGTTTCAAAGGGGAGTAAACGTTCTTAAGGAAGCGCCTACGTGAAGTCCTAAAACTCCTATTTCTACGTTGAAGTGTTGAATGAAAATTAGGGTTAAATTAGGGATTCCACGGCGGGAAACCCTAAATAGAGTGCGGCGACTCTTTGACCTAATGTTAGGGTAAAGGGCGTTTTCGTCCACGGCGGGACACCTAGGCAAATTAGGGTTTTGAAATGGTCAAGGGTTAGGCTATTGACTCGGCGGTCAAACGGATAGACCTAATCCTTCGGAGGGATGCTAACGGCAAATCATGCAAGATATCGCAAATTATTATACGGCAGAAATAAAGTACGGAAAATAATGAAAGCGGTAAAGAAAGCATCGCGATGATCACTCGCGTAAATTACAAATCCCCAAAATGCAAAAAATAAAATAATCGCGATCATGGCCTCGCATAAATTACATCCATGAAAAAAATAGTACGAACAAATGAAACATTTAGGAGCTGCAACGAACAAACTAATGGGGTTAGACGTAAATGAAACGGTTAAAGCAAAAACTTTACCTTTTTTTTATTTAAAAACAATTAATTACAATTTATTAAAAACTTTAATTTAAACTAGAAATCTAAATGTTTTTTTTTAATTACAATTAATTATAAAAAAATTGTTACTAACTATAAATTATTAAAAAAAAAAAGAATTACTAACTATAAGTTACAAAAAAAGAATTACTAACTATAAGTCATTAAAAACTATTTCTAAATTTAAAAAAAAAACTTTCCTAACTATAAGTTATTAAAATATTACTAACTAGAAGTTAAAAAAAAACTATTAATTATTAGATATTAAAAAAAGTAATTATAAGTGATAAAAAGTTATTTAAATCATAAATTATAAAATTTAACATCAAATTACAGAGAGTAAAAAATAAAATAAAATAAAACCGAATAATAAAAAGGGGAGGGCGGTATTCATGGAGACCGCTTCTAGGTTTTGTTCCAAATCTTTCTTCTTCTTCCTAAACGGCGGCGGCTCCCACGGTCGTTGGCGATTTTCGAAGCCTTTCCCTTCCTCTTTGTCTTGCTGAAACCTGAAAAATGAAACCCAGGAATTTCGTTATTTACAACACTAAATGCTCACCTCGTTAGCGGTTGGGATTTGTTGATGATGATGCTTAATGAAGGAAGGTGATGATGATTCTTGTTGATCTTCTGAACGTTCTCTTCTTCAAAACTCCTTCTCAGCTCTTTCGGTCTCTTTTTTCTTTCTTCCTCCGTCCCCCTTTCTCAAATGCAACTCATGTTTATATAGGTAATAAATTAGGGTTAACTCTAACCCCACTTTAAAGCCTAACTTAAATAATTAGTCAAAACTAAATAAAATTTAAACAAATTAAAACAAACTTAAAACCCTATTTATTTACTAAATATTAAAAATATTATAAAAAGAATAAAATCTTTTCTAATATTTTTAATTTTATGATTTTTGGATGTTTTTATGAATAATATGGAAAAAAGGGAAAAATAATATTTTTTTTAAAATAATTTAAATAAAATACGAAAATAATAATTAAATAATAAAAAACTATTTTTGTTATTTTTTTTATGAAAATAGAAAAGTTAGAATAAAAACAAAAGAAAAACAAAAAGTGAAGAAGGTGGAATTCGAACTCTTGACCTCTCACACTCACAACTCCTTACACACGGTCTCTTGCCGATTGTGCTATTTTATTCATTCGAAATAAAGTGGCACTAGAAACCATGTAAATGTAGGACAAATTTGAGGTACTACAGTTGCCCCTATTTAAATAGCTTCACCGGATGATATGAGTAGCAGAGACTCGAGGAATCACGGTGGAGGGATTTAAATACAGATAACTGAAAATTTTGCCCTTAGACACAGCGCTATACAATGGTATGGACAAAATAAAACGAACTAAAATACCGACCATGCCATGAATTTAATATGATGCGTATGATGAGAACGACAAATGCACAGATGTAGACGGCACAACGACACAGGGGAATTTTTAAGAGATTCAGGCATGACCGACTGACACTATAGGATGACAAGGTAACACAGGATCCACACGGCAGTAGGATCAGGTAACCGACAATTGTTGGAGTTTTCGGGACGTTCCTTTAAACGAAGAGATCGAGCAGGATCTTCAGGAATCATCGGAAAATAAACAGAGAGAAAAAAAAGACATCAGAAACATCCGGAACATTTAGGAAAACATTAAATGTACAGGAAGAGTTTGAAGACACATCTGAAAGAACGTCAGATACACAACAAAGGAGTTCTGGAAGAACGTCAGAACAAAGCTCAGTCTGGAAAACATCAGAAGGAGAGACATATCCAGGAAAACATCGAAAAGATTCTGGAAAACCATCAGAATCGAAGGAAAATATCTGGAAAACCATCAGATAAGTTCTGGAAGAAACATCAGAACAAGGATTCGGTGTGGAAAACCATGAAAAAGAATAAATAGATTCGGAAAACCATCGGATAGAGTCCTGGAAAACCATCAGAATCAAAGGGGATTTCTGGAAAACCATCAAATACGTTCTGGAAAACCATCAGAACAAAGACTTGATCTGGAAAACCATCATATAGAGAAATATATCTGGCAAACCATCGGATAAATTCTGGAAAACCATCAGAATTGAAGGGAGTATCTGAAAGTGAGATAATACTTAGAAGGGGGGGTTGAATAAGTAAGGAAAATTTAGACTTGAAAATAATCACACAATTATTTTTATCCTGGTTCGTTATACAACTACTCCAGTCCACCCTTCCAGAGTGATTTGCCTTTCTCAACAAGGACTTAATCCACTATTAAATCAAACTGATTACAATAGTATCACCTAAGAACTACAGTTCTTAGTCTTCTCAAGAGCTATTGATTCTAACTGAATCCTCTTAAGGAATATCCTTTACAATCAATGTAAATTAAATACAAGAGTTTTTTATGCTTCTATAAAGCTTTAATCACAACAGTGATTTTTCTCTTAAGTTTAAGTACAATGAGATTCTATGAAGAATAAGAATGAGAGCTTATAGAATATTATGATTTCTTTTCAGCAAGCGTGTAACTGAAGAATGAAGTGAAGATCTCCTTTTATAGGCAGCTGAATCATGCAAGCTGAACGTTGAAAAGAGAGTCTCAAAAGGTCTGAGCCTTTTTGTCTTCACATGCACTGACCTTTCCTTGAAATAGATGGCACAGAAAAATCCTTTTTGTCTATGTAAGTGTGTCTAGCACAAATAAGGAAAGAGATGTTGAATAGTTCCAATGGATATATTCTTGAAAAATACTTCTTCAGTTTCAGCAAGTTCTTCAGAGTCTGAATGGATCAGAGTCTTCTAATGAGATTCAGAACTATGCTGTATCAGAGTCTTTTGCAGCTTGTGTGCTTCTAGCGTGTTGATCATCAGAGCATTTTGACACAGAACTTCAGTACTTGGCAGCGTAGGTACTTTCAGAAACTTTTGTAGACTAATGCTTTGAGAAACTCTTCAATCAATATTCTTCTATACTTCTGATGCTTCAGCTTCAGATGCTTCTGATTATCTTCAGATGCTTCTGACTATCTTCAGATGCTTCTGACTCAGAATGTTCTGGAGCTTCTTGCTTCAGATCCTTCTGGAGACTACGCTCAGGATCTTCTGTAAGGAGCAAACAGATTCTTCTGTAGGTGCATCTGGCGCTTCAGATTCAGAATAACTTCTTATATTCAAGGCAGATTTGCTTCTAGAGAGTTGATATAAATATTAATCTGCAGTAAAACTCTCAAACAAATTTTAGAGTATATAATTCTTAAATATAAATTTCCTAACAATTATCATCAAAACAAAGAGTAATTATTAAGAACCAATCTGTGTTCTAACAGTATCTGGAAAACCGTCAGATAAGTTCTGGAAGAACATCAGAACATAAACTCACCCTGGAAAAACATCAGAGAGAGAAACAAATGAGACATCCAAGAATGGCATTGGATAAAAAAGGTCACCAGACATCCAATAATGGCTTTGAATGAAAGGTATAAACACAATATCTGGGAATAATATGGGATCTAAGAGGAACAAACATATCCGGAAAACCATCGGATGAGAAATGTCATATCTGGAAGAACGTCAGATAGACACGACACAAAATTGTTTGGTAGGTGCCAAGTAAATTGGACTTGACCACAAGGTAAGACATGGATAAAACACGACCTCGGGAGAAATGAAAATGAGAATGAAACACTCGTGATATGTATATGTATATGAATTATGCTATGATATATGATCAAATGTCAATGCAGATGTCGACGACAAGGCTCGACTCCTTTTGTGAGATGACAAGACTGGAAGACTGATTCCTCAACATATACATCATTGTCATTCTTCTAAATGGTATCGAGTCGATAGTCCTTGTAGGAAGGATGAATAGCTGCTTGAGGATCCTTCAAGTAAACTGCCCCAGATTAACTGTTTGTTGTAAATGAGCTGATCTGATTTGTGAAAATGACTGCTTTACTATACTCTCGGAAGCTTGCCCCAGTCTGAGTCTTGAAAAATCTTTGGGATAAATCAAATCTGAGAATACCTTGCCTTGAACAAATCTTGAATTGATTCTTAGACAGGACGTAAAAGGAACTTGCCCCTGGTAGGACCACCGACCAAGTTTCACATTGTTTGAAAATTCCTTAGAGGAAAGTCAGTTTGCAAACAAAAATATTCATACAAACATGATAACGCAAAGTTCATGCAACTTTTGAAATCAAAATTGTTTTTGAAAGATGGAACATAAATGAGTCGTTGGTCAGAACACGGTGGTTCAAGACGCTCAAAATTTAAAACAAAAGTGTACTGCGAAAATAAATGATTCACGAAAACTTTTAGGAGTCAGCTTACGCAACCCTGTTGTAGTATGCTTTCAAAATAACCTCGCTTCAATTAGGTCTTTTGAAGGTTGTAACGTGGTCTGGTTCACAGTTTAAGAAACAAAGATAAAGGCTCAAACTTTATTTGTACCCACCCCATCTACATGATGATTTTTAGTTCTACGCTCAGTTAACTCATATTATACATTCGGGTTCCTATAGGTCAGAAACTGTATTGATGGTAGCAATGATGGTTCAGAAGTCAAAGGACCTATGAAAAGGCAACCACTACTTCCCTATATCATTTGGTTGTTTTTTCCATTGAGGATTTTCAGGGTAAGGATTTACAAATTCCTCCTTGTATTTATCCCTAAATTTTGCCTGAGCTGTTTCTTGTGCGGATTACAGTCAGCGGGATGCCCCAGTTTTTCCTAAGTCTCCTTCATAGGTTTTGACTTAGCAGGCTTATTTTATCTTATTATTTTTTCTAAATGAAATTGACTGCTTGACTTTAATGATTTCGGCGAACCATCATCGACTTTTTGATTGGAAACATCTTCGACACTTGCTTGTTTTTTGCGAAGGAAAATTTGTGAATGACAGGTGCATTGTAGGAACACAAACCAAGTTAAATTGACCACCACCCATGCCCCGGGTTAAGATGGCAGGTTTTTTGTAAAGAAAGAAACTCCAACTTCTAGGCTCGAAAGGGGTGACAAGGGAATAACTTCCTTATTTCTCCAGTGTTTGAGATTTAAAACAATGCCTTACATCGTCAACAAAGTTTGATTGAAGCATACTGACAGCAGTTATGGGTAGAACCTTTTCGTCATCCTCCCTCCAATCTTTGCATATCAACAATTTGAATATGGAGTAACTATTTGAAAGACAAGCGTAAAGATGCAAATAATAGATAAAATGAATCAAATCAAAAGTTGCAATGCCCAGTTCATTAATATAAAAGTACAAACATAGTTCAAAAGCAAACAGCTAATAAAATAAGCAAAGTACAAACAATGAGAAACAAAAACCTAATGATTAAATCAGTGAGCCATCCTGTCTGAAACATAAATAATCCGCTGGGGTCAGCCCGAAGCTTCACTTTTGATGTGCTGGCAAAGGATTTTTCTGGATGTTCGGAGGATTATCCGAAAAATTAAGTATCCCATCTCTCATTAACTCACGCACTCTGACTTTTAGTGCAAAACAATGCTCCAAGTCGTGGCCCAAGGCACCCTCATGAAAAGCGCACTGGAAATCAGCCCTAAATCCAACTGGAAGAGGATTAGGAGGAGGTGGTAAATCCCTTGTAGTGATCATCCCTCGTTGAACCAGGTAAGGATAAAGTTCCGTGTAAGTCATGGGAATAAGATCAAATTGATTCCTATTTCGAGACTGGTCTGGTCTGATAACTGGATGCTGAGAAGTCTGAGACGGCTATGGAGTAGCAACATGATTATCAACAGGGTGAAGTCTGTGTCGAGGCTTTCTAGATTCAGACATAACAACATCGGTCTGCTCCTCTCTCCTCTTATGGAAATTTCCATATGATTTCTTTGCACCATTAGAAGATTCGGCAGCTTTGGATACCTTACTATTTTTCAAACCTTCTTCTAATCTTTGGTCGATAGTTACCAAATCTGTAAAGCTTGAAGAAACACTCCCAGTCATCTTTTCCCAATAGAAAGGAGATAAAGTATCCATGAACATTCCTGTCAGTTCCTTCTCTGCTATAGGGGGTTCAACTTGAGAAGCTAACTCCCTCCACCGTTGAGCATACTCCTTGAACGACTCTTTTTCCTTCTGTGACATATTTTGAAGTTGACGACGATCGGCATCCATGTCCAAATTGTATTTGTACTGCTTCATAAAAGCGTTGGCAAGATCCTGAAAGCAGTGGACACTGTTATGCTCTAAGTTCATATACCATTTGAGATAAGCACCACTCAAACTATCCTAAAAGCAATGGATGAGCAACTTCTGATTGTTGGTGTAAGTTGCCATCTTTCGGAAGTACATGAATAGATGGGCTCTTGGACATGAATGACCTTGATACTTCACAAACTCAGGAGTCTTGAATTTGGCAGGCAGAACAAGACCAGAAACTAGGCATATATGGTCTGTATCTACGTTGAAGAAATCAGTACCCTAAACAGCTTGAAGTCTCTTATTTATGATTTGATACTGTTCACGAGTAATCTCAGGCTCAACAGAATCTTCCTGGCCTCCTCCTTGAGCACCAACAGCATTGAAATCATAGACAGGGTTCTCAAAGGGAACTTGGACATTTTGGTTAATAGTATGGACCACAGGTCTGGCCTCGGTAAAGACAGGAGCTTGAAAAACTAGTCTGACAGTCTGACCAATTGTAGCAGCATATGCAATAGGTGGAGAGTAGTTGGGAGGTAAACCAAACTCGGGCCAAGTAGCTGGTGGCATTTGAACAGGAGTCGGATCAGCATTTGAAACTTCCTGAACAACAGTCCTTTTGAGGTGGATCTCCTCTGGCAATCAGTATTTGAAGCATCTCATCAAGCCTGGTCATGCCTGCTTTCAACTCATCAATCTCCGTTCGGATTTCCGCATTACATTCCTCTTGTTCTGACATCTGGCGTTTATAGTTAGCTCTAGTCTGATATTTGTGTCGAGGAATCAGCTTGATGACTCAAAGAGACACAGGAAGACGAGAGAACCGAGAATGAGAAACCGGGGGGAAAATGCAATGCAAAAATTTGATGCTAATGCCATGCAATGGTTTCAAGAATTTCAACGGTCGATTGCAAACATTTTTAGGAATACAGGAAAAGTTTTTAGAAATTAAAATGTAGGACTTTTTTAAATTTGCAAAGGACTGTTGAATTCCTTGAAACTAGGAATGATATGATACTTTACGGATGCAATGTGTTGCACCCTAAAATTTGACCAACCGGTTCTCCTATCTGGTTCGAGGGTTCAATTCGTATCCGCATATCAGATGCATGACATTTGTGCACAGACAGAGGATGTCAGGGTTACAGCTTGGGTTTCATCTACCGGATATTTCAGATCCAGTCTAGATAATCAGGGTTTTATTTTCGGGAAATTGTGCGCTTCTCGGTGTTTTCAGCGTACATGGTGGTTTTTGGGATATTCTGATGCCAGGGGTTTACTGTTTGCTTCGATCTGGTCTCGCGCTATCTTTTATGTTGGTCATTTGCATTTGTCTGCATTCTTTTAGGGTTTAATAGCCTTTTGAGGATTTTTAATAGGTTTTTTTAGATTTTTTAGGATTTAAATAGATTTTTTAACATTTGTTTAATAGTTTAAATCTTTTTTTTAGAGCTTTATAGAATTTTTAATAGGTTTAATAGTTTTTAATCATTTTTAGAATATAATAGATTTTAAATAGCTTTTTTAATAGTTTTAAATAATTGGTATAGATTTTAATAGTTTTTTAAATAGAAATTAGTAGAGTTTAGAAATTAATTTGGTTAAATAGAGTTTAGTTAGACTTTAATCAATAGAGGTTAATTAGGATTTAATCTTTTGTTTAGAGTTTATTTGAGTTTACTAGTTAATTAGGTTTAGTTTTAATTAGTTTAATTAGTTAATCATTAGTTAGTTAGGTTTAAGGTCTTAATCAGTTTTTTAATCTATTTTTCATACTAATCATTTTAAATTCAGTTTTTGGGTTTATGGTAGCATTTTCGTTGGGCCCAGATTGTGCAGGTTGGAGGCCCAGTATCAGATCCGTTTTTGGTCAGTTTTTGTCCAGAATACATGCCACATGTCGATTATATAAATGGGCCACGCGTTCATCAGTAGAGGACCCCACGTCCTGCCACGTTCAGACCCCACTATCTCTCTCCCTCTGCCAGCACATCCACACGTGTGCCACATGCAACCCCACGTCCTGCCACGTTCAGACCCCACTATCTCTCTCCCTCTGCCAGCACATCCACACGTGTGCCACATGCAACCATCACCCTGCCACTTGTCACCCCACCACCCCCTCACCGAGAAGCTACCGCCGGCCATGCAAATTCGGTGACCGCCTCACCGCCGGCCACCCTAACGCCTTCCGGCCACCGCAACCACCCGCCGGAGCTAATTTTTACCCAGAAGCCTCCTATCTTCTTCTTTCTCCCCCTTCATCCTCCGTCCACCTTCATCACCAACTCGCCGGAAAACTCAACCGTGACTGGAAAATTCAAAGAACCTCCAGAAACTCATCACCAATGTTCATCCATCCCAGGTTCTTCATCAACCCTCAGAAAGATCTCCGGAAATCTGCCTGATCTTCAACCAACTTCAACGAGCAAGAGTATTCGCGTTCGTCACCTTCAATCTTCCTCCGTTTCCAGATCGTGAGAACCCTCAGTTTGCCTTCGTCTTCTCCAAAGATCTTCAACCGTGCCTCAAGAACACTCATCCACTCAAGATTCCCAGAATTTCTTCAAAATCTTCAATACGCCTCAAGAACTTCTCGCTAAAAGATTCCAGAAGCTTCAAGATTCACTCGTACTCCATCTCTAGGTACACGTTCATGCGATCTTGGTTGTGATTTCCCTTCTGATTGCTGAGATTTGCTGGTTTCGTTTTGATTCGTTTAGAATCTAGATTAGGTTTGTTTGGATTCGAGTGGGGTAGCGGTGGTTTGTTTGAGATTTTTGAAAATTTGTTTGAGTATTCTGGAGAGGAGTTGCAGAGAGAGGTTGAGTTGCAAGCGGAGGGTTAGGGTTTAGATGATGAACGGTAGTCAGAATGTTAGAGAAGAAGATGGGTTTTGTTGTTTGGTTAGTTGGATTAGGGTGTTGGGTTGGGTCCAAAGCCCAAGTCTAGTTGCTGATCACGCACCCCAGGTTATTCGTTCCCCCCCCCCCCCTTTGAGTGTGAGAAGGCTGATGAATTTGGATTGGGCCTTTGCCCAATTGCTAGGCGCACCCCCCGCATTTGGGCCCTGTGCTGAAGTAACTGGAACGTTCTTGCTAATGCACCCCCCACCCCTGTTTTATTTCTTTTAATTTTCTTTTTAATTTTCTTTGTTTGTTCATGTTAAGAGATAAATTCATTAAAAATAGTAGGATGGTCCAAATAATTCCATTCTTTTTTCTGTAGATTCATATTTCAATGTAGAATTTTATAATGCAAAAATATTGATTAGATCATGCATTTTCATTTTTTGTATGCATTTTTGTATTTTAATTGGTATTGAATAATTGGTTTGTGATGTGTCTGCCTTGCTGATTTTAGTTCTTTCATTTGGTATTGATTTTTGCTCTAGTTTTTTAGTATGTTATACTAGACTGATGCATACTCCCCATAGATTTTTCAGAGTTTAATTGATGTGGTTTTAGGGTTAGGGAATAGAGACCTCCTAACTTGCCGGTTAACCCTTGACCATTCACATGTTAGGGATTGTTTAGTAGCCTTAGAAGTTGACTTAGGCTTTGAGATTTGATCTTGGGATCATAAAGCCATGTAGGTTTCCCCTAGATTTTTGGTAGATTTTTATAGGATGTTCTGTTATTTTTTGTTTGAGCTTGAGAATAGGAGAAGTCTTGATAGGCTTCTGACTTTGAAGTTCAACTGTGGTTGAACTTCAGAGTTAGTTTCTTTTGGGTTGAGGGCCTGTGGTTTCTTCTTGAGGATGGAGGCTGGATGAAGTCTTGATGGAGCTTGCAAGGATGCATGGATTGAGGTCCTAGTCTGGGAGCTTGTTCTCTATTTGTGAGGTTTGAGATCCTGAAGTTTGAGGGAAATTTATGGTACTTTCCTGAGGAAGGCACTATGGCTATCTTTCATCCTTTCTTCTCACCTCTTTCTCAAGTATCCAATGATGTTGGAGCCTTCATGTGAGTTTAGTTTCTCCTGAGGAGGAATGTAAACCGATCACAGTTGTTGAGCCACATGGGATATGATTCCTAAGTGGAAGTCCCCTAGTACTTTCCTGAGGAAGGCACTATGGGTCTGTTCACTTAGTTCCCTTAGTTCATATAGGATTTCTCAAGTATCCAATGATGTTGGAGCCTTCATGTGAGTTTAGTTTCTCCTGAGGAGGAATGTAAACCGATCACAGTTGTTGGGCCACATGGGATATGATTCCTAAGTGGAAGTCCCCTAGTACTTTCCTGAGGAAGGCACTATGGGTCTGTTCACTTAGTTCCCTTAGTTCATATAGGATTTATCAAGTATCCAATGATGTCGGAGCCTTCATGTGAGTTTAGTTTCTCCTGAGGAGGAATGTAAACCGTTCACAGTTGTTGAGCCGCATAGGATATGATTCCTGAGTGGTAACCTCCTAGTACTTTCCTGAGGAAGGCACTATGGGTTTGTCTGCTTAGCTTCCTTTCTTTGGTAAGTTTGTTTTGAAGCTTGAAGACTGGTTTGTTTTCTCTTGTGTTAGGGCTCTGCTTAGAGATTTGCTTAGGGTTTTGCTTAGGGTTTTGCTTAGAGATTTGATTAGGGTTTTGCTTAGGGTGTTTGCTTAGAGATTTGACTAGGGTTTTGCATAGGGCTTTGCTCAGGAGTTTGATTAGGGTTTTGTCTAGGGGTCCTGCTCAGGGTTTTGGTTTAAGTTTTGGATAGGGGTTTGTCAGGCTGGTTCGCCTTCTCTTTGTGTTGTTTGACTTGTGTGGTGTTGTGCTGCATTAGACTTAGGGGTTCATCTAGATATTTCTGAGGTAGGTGCATCTTAGAGATAGGCTTTGTGTGCATGAGGAGTTGAGGTGGTCCTCCTTCTGCTTGTTTGTTATTGAGTGGCTTTGCTTGCTGGTATTTGGTAGAGCTGAGCTCCCTTACCTCTGTGGTTTGCGGCCTTTGCGCCTTGATTGTTTGGTTGTTGCATTCATGCATATTTCCAGTATTTCTTTACTTTGGAGTTGATTCTTGTTTAGTCCTGTTGTCATGATCCCTTAGGAGCTCTAACTTCTCCGCTATGGAGGAGTTATGATAGACATTAGGATGGTCAACCAGGCATGATAACATTAGGCAGATTCCTCTTTTCAACCATAGTTTTAGGGTGTCTTTTCCCTTTCTCAGCAATAGAAAACACTTGAGTAGCTTGTGTCGTAGTTAGCCGAACTACAGCTGCTCTGATTTCTCGTACCAGACGAGAATATGTAGGCATAGGATGCGATATCCTAGCGAGCACACTAACAACTAACCTTTTGTTCTCTCGCGGCTGTGCGATCGAGACTTTCCCGCTGACGACTGGTGTTACCCTTTTCTCTTGCCCGAGTGCATTTGAGACCAGACCGTAGTTTGATTTCCCATAGGTTCCCGAACCCTACGTTTGCTCTGATCTTCCATGCAGTGTGGAAGTACGTAGGCACAGGACGCGATGTCCTGGCGAGCAACCTTTCCCCCGTCTAGACGTAGGTAGTCGAACTACGTTGACTCTGACTTTCCCATTGCACGAGGGAGTACGTAGGCCCAGAACACCGTATGTTCTGTCGAGTCCTGTCCTTTTCTTTTCTTTTCAGACTGACCATTAGCGTAGATAGATAAACACACCCTTTTCCTTATAAACACCAAGCGTGGATCCCGTCGAGTACGGCGGACGTGAGGGGTGCTAATACCTTCCCCTTGCGTAACCGACTCCCGAATCCAGGTTTTGGTTGCAATGACTATACCTTTCCCGTGTTCTTGCGAGGTTTACTTTGAGCGTTTCCTTTCCCTCCGTTGGGATAAATAATGCACGGTGGCGACTCTTCTGTCAGCCGGCGCCGATTTTCGCAGTAGCGACACAATGCACAAATATAAACAAGGGTCTTAAGTTAGAGGAACAATGAATGGAGTTAAGGTCTACCCTTCCCAAAAGGTATGTACTATAGGGTCGTTGTACCTGCAGAACAAGGTTCTAGAGAGGTGCCCAAAGTCATCAGTCCATCTTTCGGATATTATCAATTTCCCGATTGACTCGGTGGTTAATAATATTCTCAAGAGAACCTCTTTTGAGTGTAGTATCGCGTAGCAACTATTTTGGGACTACTCCCTCATAGTTCCCGCACTACGTCCTAAATAAGGTCAAATTGGTGTTTAAGGTACTACGGTCCCCAGTATCACGGACTCCAATCGACAATAGTAAAAATTTTCATAATTACTCGTTCAACTAAACCATTTTCGAAAGGGTCTCAACTGAGCAGTGATTCTCAAGTCAGCTTGGTCGGGATTCAACTCCCTAGAAGCCTCATCGAATATATCCTCATCCTATAATAAGGTCACTCAAGTCCGGGTGTAGGACTTATCTCACAACAATAGATATCTCCACAAGGTACAATAATATATACAAATAATTAATAAAATAATATAGCATACGATAAACAAAATAGGGGTAACCCTTACAAATTAGGAGGTTCCCCAATGAAGTCTTCATTTTCTGTTGCGGTGGAAATAAGATGTCAAACTATTAATTAGCTTGAATCACATTTTAATTCACAACCGATCTTTGATTTATCCGAAGGAAAATGTCAAATGAAAGAAAACCTATTTTTGCATCGTAAACACAATGCGGGGAGAGACCTAGGTAAGGGGTTGGTTAAGCTTAGGGAAGGTACTAGCACCCTAAACTTTTGTAGTACTCTACAAGAACCTTTTGTTTAAAGTATGCCTTTATTTTTATTATCTGTTTGGAATATATACTAAGCTAAGGGATAGAGTGACCTAAAGAGACCTAAGGGTTAGTCCTAAGTTTACTCGGCAAGACGTTGCATCTTGTGCCTACATATCCTGACGGGAATGGAATCAGAGTAACTGTAGTTCCCCTCGAAAGGGAGGTTAGAAACGTCTTGACTGTGGTCAAGGTTTCAAAGGGGAGTAAACGTTCTTAAGGAAGCGCCTACGTGGAGTCCTAAAACTCTTATTTCTACGTTAAAGTGTTGAATGAAAATTAGGGTTAAATTAGGGACTCCACGACGGGAAACCCTAAACAGAGTGTGGCGACTCTTTGACCTAATGCTAGGGTAAATGGCGTTTTCGTCCACGGCGGGACACCTAGGCAAATTAGGGTTTTGAAATGGTCAAGGGTTAGGCTATTGACTCGACGGTCAAACGGATAGACCTAATCCTTCGGAGGGATGCTAACGGCAAATCATGCAAGATATCGCAAATTATTATACGGCAGAAATAAAGTACGGAAAATAATGAAAGCGGTAAAGAAAGCATCGCGATGATCACTCGCGTAAATTACAAATCCCCAAAATGCAAAAAATAAAATAATCGCGACCATGGCCTCGCATAAATTACATCCATGAAAAAAATAGTACGAACAAATGAAACATTTAGGAGCTTCAACGAACAAACTAATGGGGTTAGACGAAAATGAAACGGTTAAAGCCAGAACTTTACCTTTTTTTTTTATTTAAAAACAATTAATTACAATTTATTAAAAACTTTAATTTAAACTAGAAATCTAAATGTTTTTTTTAATTACAATTAACTATAAAAAAATTGTTACTAACTATAAATTATAAAAAAAAAAGAATTACTAACTATAAGTTACAAAAAAAGAATTACTAACTATAAGTCATTAAAAACTATTTCTAAATTAAAAAAAAAACTTTCCTAACTATAAGTTATTAAAACATTACTAACTAGAACTTAAAAAAAAACTATTAATTATTATCTATTAAAAAAATTAATTATAAGTTATAAGAAGTTAATTAAATCATAAATTATAAAATTTAACATTAAATTACAGAGAGAAAAAAATAAAAGAAAAGAAAACCGAATAATAAAAAGGGGAGGGCGGTATTCATGGAGACTGCTTCTAGGTTTTGTTCTAAATCCCTCTTCTTCTTCCTAAACGGCGGCGACTCCCACGGCTGTTGGCGATTTTCGAAGCCTTTCTCTTCCTTCTTCTTTGCCTGTTATCCCTCCCTCTTTTGTCTTGCTGAAACCTGAAAAATGAAACCCATAAATTTCGTTATTGACAAAATTAAATGCTCACCTCGTCAGCGGTTGGGATTTGTTGATGATGATGCTTAATGAAGGAAGGTGATGATGATTCTTGTTGATCTTCTGAACCTTCTCTTCTTCAAAACAAACTTAAAACCCTATTTATTTACTAAATATTAAAAATATTATAATAAAAAAACTATTTTTTTTTAATGAAAATAGAAAAGTTAGAATAAAAAATAAAAGAAAAACAAAAGGTGAAGAAGGTGAGATTCGAACTCTCAACCTCTCACACTCATAACTCCTTACACACAATCTCTTGTCGATTGTGCTATTTTATTCATTCGAAACAAAGTGGCACTAGAAACCATGTAAAGGTAGGACAAATTTGAGGTACTATATATATATATATATATATATATATATATATATATATATATATATATATATATATATATATATATATATATATATATATATATATTGATCTATCTACCTATCTACCTATATACCAACCTATCTATCTATCTATCTGTCTATCTACCTATGTATCTATCTATCTATCTCTATCTACCTATCCAAGGCTATCGTATAAAAAGTGTTATCACGACCTCCGATTGATTCCATGCTTAAGATTTACTTTTTAGAAGAATGGTTACAGAACCTAAGGGAGTGTACAATAGAGCACCAATTTTCACCGACTAAAATTATGGCTATTGAAAATCTTGAATGAGTATTCATGTCAACTCCGTTGATAAAGGCATAAGGTATTCCATCAAAAATGGTCCGAATGAAATATCTGTCACCAATGATGAGGGTGTTATACTACCTAAATCAGAAGCAGAATGGGATGCTAATGATTGGAAAGCAAAAAATATTCCCACATCTGCTTTAGGTGTTGATGAGTATTATCGTGTTTCTCATTGTGAAATCGTCAAGGCTATGTAAGACGCATTAGAAGTTCCCCATGAGGGTACTAATGATGTAAAATAATCTAGGATCAACACATTAAATCAAGAGTTTGAGTTGTTTTGTGTATAGCATGGTGAAACCATTGCGGACATGCAAAAATGATTCACACATCTTATCAATCGATTAAATACGCTAGGTAAGCCTATTTAGAATGAGATTGATACTAACAAAGTATTAAGATGTTTAAGTAGAGAATGACAACCCAAGTTCACCACTATCAAAGAGGATAATAATCTTAAAGTACTTGATCTCACGACTTTGTTCGAAAAATTGGAAGAGCATAAGCAAGAACTCTCTTGCTTAGAAAAATATGAAAAAGAGTATGAAAGGAAAGTGAATAAGGAGAAAGTTAAATACAAGGAAGTAGAGAAGAAGTATATTGCTCTAAAGACTTCAAGCTTAAGGTCATCCTATAATGAGCAAAGTGATTATGAAAACATGAAGATGATTTCGATTAGGAAGATATGGGGTTGTTTATCAAAAGGTATCATAGATACATGAGGAAATATGGAAATAAACACTCCAACAAGAACCATGGTAAATCTAGAAGACTATCAAATTCCTCAAAATAAGATGAGAACAAAAACAGTAAGTCTAGAAGTACATGCTACAATTGGGTCAAACTGGGCCACTACAAGCCGGAGTGTCCTACATTCAAGAAAGGCAAAGAAAAAGGCCATGATAAAAGATATAGAAAGTCTAAAAGAGTTTATGCCGCTTCGGAGATCGAAAGTGATTCCTTACGTGACAGTAGCTCTACTTCAAGGGTAGAATCGGCCAAGCTTTTCTATATGGGAAACAAAGGAAAGAAAAAGGTTGTAATTCCCTTTAAACTTCAAACTTCTCATGACTTAGCTTTTTCTCGATTACAAGAATCTCTTGAAAATCTACGAAGATAATCTATAGATGCTTTCAAAAGATTAGCTTCAAACAAAATAATTATTTCTCACTTAGAAGCAAACATTTTGGAAAATGAAAAGAATATGGAAGCTCTAAGGACTTATATGTTAGATATTCTAAAATATAAAAATAATTATGTCAAACCTTCATGGTTTGGTTGTGAAACTTGTCACATTTGGAAAAAAGAGTCGAGAACTCTTAAATCATAGTTGGATAATGCTTTGTAACCCAAAGTTACTTTTGCTATATATACTTCTAAATATTACATGCCTTCTCATAATCCTTATAGAAGGTATATTTATGTTAAAAGGAACCAAATGGAAAAAAGTTATCTTCTCTTAACTTGTATTGTCATTATTCTTTGTTCCTAAAGGTGCCTTTCAATGGCTGCCTAAATGCAACCAAGGTTTCATTGATCTCCAAGGACCCAATGAATATTGGGTACCTATCACTACTTGTTAATCATGCAGAAAAATGCATTGACTCTATGAAGAGAGTATGAGGTCTCGTTTATGGAAGATCAAGGTATAACAAGGTGACATGTTCTTATTGTATTGGCTATGTTAAATTAAGATGGGTTGTGTTACCAAGAAGATTAAAGTTTAGTGTTTCCTTAATTGGTAAAAGTGTGTGAATGATTACTAATGTTTATGTCCAGGAAGTGTCAGAAAGGTATTATTTAATGATGTAGAACTATCTTCAAAAAGACATGCTCAAGTACATCAAATTAGGATTGATCAACCTAAGATGATAAAACATGAGGAGAAGTAAGATAATCATCATGGTTGAACAAGAAGGAAAGTACAACAACAAGGATGATCATCAAGTCAATTGCCTCTTAAATACATTATGAATCTCAATTTCAAATACTTGTATAAGGAGAAAAGTGGTAAGGGCATTTTGGTTCATTTGTGTTTTGTGGCACGTTTTGCATTCATTTCAACTTTCATTCGAGAATTCCTCGTGGAATGAAAGTGCATCCTCCGTCATTCGTACGGTGAGGTAATATCGTTTCAATCTTTTTCTTATTTTGGAAGTAAGTATTTCTTTTACCTGTTTATTTCTTGAAGGTATGTGATATGTTATGTGTATGATCTTTGTGAGATATGTTCACTTCCAAAATTTTCAAATGTGGTCATTGTGTGTTCCATTTTATATGTTTATAGTGATTATGTTCAAAATGTCTCCATGTTGGATCTATACCTTGTACCATTTCATGCTTGCTTATACATGTTTGCATGATTTTAGTTTAAAAACCATAAAATGATATCATATACATGTGTCTCTCATCAGCTAATCATCCAAGAGTAAATGTGTTTCATTTAAAGTCATTACAAGTTCACAAGTTTCAAAATTTTCAGTTTTTAGATGCTCCGTGTCGACAAAAAATTCATATAGGTCAACACATAAATTAAATTTTTTGAATTTATCAAAATCCCTACAGCATGTGCCGACACATGCTTAGGATAAGCCAACCTATGTATTAATTTTTTGAATTTCTAATTACTTGTTGTTATACTCCAAATTTGTCCTACCTTTCTCAAAATTCTCTTTGTAAGATCATCTGGCCTTTGGCCATGATCTTCTGAGAGTTAGATCATAGGATCTTATGTGTGTGCTTAGTATGACTAACTAACTTGTATAATTGAATTAAATTCTAAGTGGAGATAGTATTCACTCTCTTAGTCAGGTACTTCAAGGTATGACCAATGATTTTTGATTCAAAAGGTCCTAGGTTTTTTTATTGGTCACTTTCCTCAAAGTTTCTCAAAATCTTCAGGGTATACCCCGAAGAATTAGGGTTTATGTTCATTGATGTTGAGCATGATCATTTGATGACTGATTAGGGTTTCGTGGTGAGTTGCATTACAAGTTATATCCTTATTTTCAAAGGATTTCTCAGAGCATGGTTCGTGTACCGAGTTCATCACCATCTAAATTTCCAATTGTGCAGGTAACAAAGGTCAAACAAGACTTTGTCCTTATTCATAAAGTTGGGTCATCATTTATGTTCTTGAGTTTAGATTTTAACATTGGTAGTTTTTTTAGCAATGTGATTGAAAATATGATTCCTATTTCACCATGAAGAATTCACCAAGTTAACTATACCTAGTTCAAATTCAAGTCCACATTATTCACCACCATTCAAAGCTCAAATTCAAGATGACATGATTAATATAATCAAGCCATTCAAGTTACAAAAGAGGTTTTTATGTGATTTTCCTCAAAATTTATATCCAAGATTTGAGGTCACTAATTCATGCTTTTCACAAAATTCAAGCTTGAACTCAAACTTAAGTCATTATGGGATTTAAGTACTCAATTTATCATGAAAGTTCAAATGAGTGAAGATTTATAAGATTAAGTCCTGAGATACAAAGGTACCGAGGTTCATTACCATGCAAATCATAAAGCCCATCTCAAAATAAGGATTTTTTTTAGTCTCGGCAAATTTCATTTCAAAAACTCAAAGCAAGTTCGCATCCAAAGTTACAGGCATTGGCAAGTTCTTATAGTCTTACAAAGGTAATCCTATTTATTTCTTAAAAGAAGAAATTGTCTGTTCTCATTCAAATTCATTTTACATAAATTATAAAACAGAAGTTGATGCTTCTCCACCCATAAGACGAGCATCATATGTCTTGTACCTAAGAACTCTTCTTTGAAGTTCACCAGCCATGTATGAATTTCTGCCTATAAGCTTAGCCCAAAGTTTGTAGAAACTGCTATGAGAACCATGTGCAAAAGTTCATGAAGCATTGTATTAAAACTTGATCATACGGGTAAAAGTCTGAGTCCCTGTCCGGCCTCCGCAACCGCAGCTTAACCTAAATACCAGTCAACAAAAAAAAATCATGAGACATTTAATTCACTTGCGCTTAATACAATACATAACACAACAGAGTGAAATATTTAAGTTGTTAATAGTGAGTTTCTAGCTATTGCTGCCTATTCATTCTTACAGCTAACAGAATCCAAGGTAATGTCTCAAAAATCACTCACACTCCTTATATTTAGCAAGGTAGTTACTAGCTCATTTCTCTCCCCCCATGTGTCCAGTATAACTATCCTTTTGTGACCCTCTTATCCCTTCTAGAATATACCTTCCATTCTTTATATCCTACCTCATGATTGGTTAATGATGTATTGGGCCCCACTTCTCCTCTTAACCCACTAGATCCCACATCAGTCTTAACAACACCCCCTCTTGAAATTACTGCCTTGTCCTCAAGGCTAAAATTTGGGAACTGACTTATCAACATCACTACATCTTCCCACGTGGCCTCTTCCATGTTTCGTTCTTTCCATTGTACTAAGACCTGCCTCACCTCCTCTCCCTGTACTTGAACAGTTTTATGTGCTAAGACTGTGTCAGGTTCATAATTGTTTTCCTTATCACCTCCCAAATCATCGGGCAATGACTCCTCCGCATGGTATGACCCAACAGTTTTCTTCAACAATGACACATGAAATACTTGATGCACGCAGGAATCTTCTGGCAGCTTTAGTTTATAGGCAGCTGCTCCTATGTACTCCACCACTAGGTATGGACCAAAGTATTTTGCTTCTAGCTTAGCATTAATACGTGATACCACTGATTTCTGCCTATGAGCTCTTAGTTTGACAAACACCCATTCCCCTATGGAAAAGCTTCTGACACATCTTTTCTTATCAGCAAAATGTTTCATTTTATCTTGGGCTCTTAATAAGTGAGCTCTTAGCTGTCTGATAGCTTCATCCCTATCTAACAACTCATTTTGTACTGCCTCCACTCTAACTTCTCCTTGGATCCATTGGACAATGGTTGGAGGGGTCCTACCATAAACTATCTCAAAGGGTTTTTTTTTTCATGTTGAAGCATGGTAAGTGGTGTTGAACCAATATTCTGCCCACGGAATCTAGTACATCCATGTTTTTGGTTGGTCAGCTATGAAGCACCTTAGGTAAGTCTTAACCACTTCAGTATAACCATCAAATTCAGGATGGTAGGCACTACTCATCTTAAGCTTGGTCCCCTGTAATTTAAACATTTCTGTAATACGGTGGGAGAACTGACTTGGTGTTTTTGTTTGACAAAAACATGTGCGAATAGCGAGAGTCACCACAGACTTTTATTTTATCCAATAGGAAAGGCTATAAAAGAACAGGAAAGACCTTTTTGAAAAGATTTTGAGTTCGGGGGGTAGGTTATATAAAGGGAAGGTGTTAGCATCCTTTATATCCATGGTTATCCATGGGCTCTTAGTTACTTAGCTCACTTGTTTGTTTGAAAAGTAGTGTGAAGTGTATGTTTAGAAAAAAATTTCAGAATTTCTTTGTAGTGATCCTCGTATGGATGTATACAAATCCTTGAGTTTGGAAATATTTTGAAAGTGGGGTGTAAAGAATGTTTTTTTTTTGAAAAACAGTGAGCAAGTATTTAAGCGCTACCTACCCTAAGTTTGTAAGGTCATTCTTGTTATTTATTTCCTTTAAGGGTAAGATTGTCCTTACTATTAGTGAGTAAGTAGTCTTTACCTTGGATGTTAAGGGACAGGCGTAGGGTCATCGTATGGTCAAAGAAGGCAACATATAGGGGTGTCTTAGTAATTCGAAGGGACTATCATCATTTTTGTAGGGCCATCGAGGGACAAGATCATTTATTCTGTAGGCAACTTCGAAGGGACTATGATCCTTTTAACTTTAAAGGGACTTGATGATTTATCTGTTTGTAGAGACATCGCTTAAGACACCCCTACGTTCGAGGGACTTGACCATATTAAGGCAACTAAGAGGGGTAACCCTAAGGGGTGTAGATGGCGATCATAGAACGGTCGACTTACGTGTGTGAGTGATTATTTTCAGATATTTTTTTTATTATTGATTCTCTAAGTCCAATTTATTCAATTAGATCTTTTCACGCCCTAGATTACTAACCAAGCAATTAAATATTTACGGAAGAAAAAAAAAAGAAATAAAGTCCTAAACTATTACACGGCTTCGGGGCAATTACAGAATAATTAGTGCGAAAAAATAAATTACATAAGGAAAATCCTATACAATCCTCTAAATAATATAAATAAAGTAATGAAAATAAATTAAATTTGGAAATTAATTGTTTAAAAAAAAGATCAAGTTTAGAAAATGAGGGCCTAATTAGGGTTAGTGAAAAATTGAGGTTTTAAAATTAATCTAAACCTAGTTATATTCATTTACAATTTTAATTAATAAATTAAAAGTTATGTGAGAGAAAAAAAATAATTATATTATAAAATTCATTTTAAGAAAAATAATTAGTGAGCAATTAGTAAATATTAATGGTTAATTAAATTAATAATAATAATTTAATAATAATAACTATAAAACATAAAAAAAAAAAAAAAAAGAGGAAGAAATTCACTAAAAATAAATGGGGGAAGCCCTGCAAATGTCCGTACGAAGAGTTTCGACTCTTGAAAAGCTTATGCCTTAACCATGGCACTTCTTGAAACCTGCATCATATCTTCCAAACAAATGATCAAAACAAACCTAAACATGATTATGAAGATCATTATGAACAGAAAATATGATAAAGTGCAATGAAATCAAAGATTAGAAAGCAAAAAAAAAAGAATGAGAGGCGGCATGTTCATGGGATGCACTTCGTGAGGTCTCAACCTTCAAGTCTTTGTGGGATAGGTTCCTAAGATCTTGAGGAATGTGAATGGACTTGTAGAGCTGATTGAATCTTATTGCAAAGTTGTTTTAAGATTTTTCTAAGGTTCTTATGGCTTGCAAAAAAAAATGCTCTCCTTTTATCTTTTTTCATTCTGGCTTTGTTGTGTATATAAAGTAGTGTAAATTAGGGTAAACAATTGGGCCTTGGTTGGAGTTTTATGGGTTGCTTGAAGATGAAGGAGCCAATTATCATAATTGTCAAAAAATTAAATTAAATCATACCATATTGGTCTTGAACGAATTTGGATGACTTCAATCACTTTTAATACCATATATTTGATCCCAAAATAAATCTTAAATCAAATCTTTGATTTTTTATAGTTTATTTTAATTAAAAATGATTTTAAATGATAAAAATCAAAATTAATGTAAAATAAATGATAAAAATCAGAAAATATGGTCATTTGGTCGTGAATGACTTTATCTTCAAGTTTGGGTTGCAATTTTATGGGCCCATTTGGAAAGAATTGGAGTTATGGCCCTTTTTACTTCATACACCCCTTAAAAAATTACCAACTTTGAGAATGCATAACTTCCTCAATTTTAATGCTATGGAAGTATTCTAATACTTTTTAGAAATCTTAGGGTATCCTATAATCAACCCTTTTGGTCTCATGTCCATATTTTTTTACCATTTTCAAATTATGAGCGTTGGAAAAAGTTGACTTTTTGTTGACTTTCCAAAGGACCTATAATGTCTTGGCTCATATCCTTCAAATGAAGCATTTTTAGGCTTGGCTTGTGAGACACAAAGTTGTATAGAATTAAACTTCCTTCAAAATGAGCTTTGGATGGGAAATTTTTTATGAAACATGTAAAAAGTATCGCTGGTCAAACTTCAATTGACTTTTCCTACACAAAACCCTAATTTAGCAACTTCCGATTCTTGATGATCTGAGGTTTCCCTGATGAATCATGATCGAACCTTGATCAACGGATGAATTTAACCTCTTAATCTTGATGTTGACCAGAAATCTTGAAGTTTGACTTTGAGTTGACCACAATTATCTTCAGTTGACTTTTTGACCAAGTTAACTGATTTTCAAGTATCTGAGCATCCGACTGGCCAAACTTGTGAGGAAAGCTCTGAAACTTGACATGGGGATTCTTTGAAGTATGTGGGATGTTATGACGTCCACTTTAAGTTTTAGAAGTCCATTTTTCTCGGGGAGACTCAAAACCCTAGTCCTAAGATCCACTGTTCAGGAGGAAGCTTTGATGAAACCTTCAATCCCTTTGACCAATTGCGAATCTTGTGACTATTAAGTAACCTTTTGGGACACATTGTCTTGAATATGGGAGGGTAAATTTTGGGGTACAACAATTTCCCTTCAGAAGTTACTCATGAAGATGGGGTCTCTATCACTCACAATTGATGGTGGAACACCATGAAGCCTAACAATTTCTCTTACAAATATCTCTGTTATTGTTCTGGCGGTGTATGGGTGTTTCAGAGCAATGAAATGACAGTACTTTGATAATCGATCCACTACCACTAAAATGGCTTCAAACCCCTTTGATTTGGGAAATCCTATCATGAAGTCCATGGAAATGTCTTCCCAGATTCTGTCAGGTTTAGGAAGAGGTTGCAACAACCCTCCCGGCGCACTGGCTAAGTATTTCTGGCGTTGGCAGATATCACAACTTCTCACAAACTCTTGTATACTATTCTTCATGCCCACCTAGTATACATTTGCAGCCAATCTTCTGTAGGTTCTATAAAATCCAGAATGTCCTCCTTGAGAGGTGTCATGGAATTCCTTCAACAGAGTAGGAGTTAACACTGATTTACTTGAGATCACCAACCTTCTTTCGTATAACAACACCCCTTGTTTGATGACAAAACATGGCCTACCATTTTTATCCCTTTGTAAATCATAAATTATCTTCTGAAGGTGAGGGTCTTGGGCACATTCTTCTTTCAGAATGTCAGCATCCTTCCATTGCAAATTAGTAGTCAACGCACATACTTCTCCTCCCTCATGAACTCTGGATAACGTGCCTGCACCCCTGTTTAATTTTCCAGGTTTGTAAATGATGTTAAAATCAAACCCTAACAGTTTTGCAGCCAAGTTCTGCTACTCATCTATTACAATCCTCTGATGTAGAAGTTGCTTGAGGCTCTTTTGATCTGTGGACACAGTGAAACATCTTCCCAACAAGTAAGGTCTCTAATGTTGGATGGCCAAAACCACTGCCATAAGCTCCTTTTCGTAGGCTGATTTAACCACATTTCTAACACCCAGTTCCTTACTAAAATATGCAATAGGTTTCTTATTCTGCATCAATATAACCCCAATTCTGATACCCGATGCATCACATTCTATAGTGAATTCTTTAGAGAAATCAGAGAGAGCCAAAACCGGAGCTATTGTAAGGCTTTCCTTCAGTTTCTCAATTGCCTTTTGAGTTTCTTCATCCCATTTAAACACATCTTTCTTTGTCAATTTTGTCAAAGGCCTAACTACTTTCCCACAGTTCCTTATAAATTTACTTAGTAGCTGGTTAATCCCAAAAAAACCCCTCACCCCTTTTACATTCTTTGGGATTGGCCACTTCATTACACTTTCAACTTTATTAGGATCCACAACAACCCCCTCCCCCGAGATCACATGTCCCAAATAATCCACAAATTTTTGTGCAAAGTGACACTTCTTTCTATTAGCCACTAAACCATGCTTCTATAGAATGTTCAACACTTCTTCCAAGTGACCTACATGAGTACTCAAATCTCTACTGTACACAAGAATGTCGTCAAAGAATACCAACATAAATTTTCTAAATTGTACTTGAAATACCCCATTCATCAAGCTTTTAAATGTGGAAGGTGCGTTCATTAGTCCGAATGGAAACTCGTAGTGTCCTTCATGGGTGCGAAAGGTCGTTTTATGAACATCTTCTTCGTGCATTCTCACTTGATGGTATCCAGACTTGAGATCTAACTTAGAGAAAATTGTCTCCCCGTGGAGCTCATCAAGCAACTCCTCTATCATGGGAATGGTAAACTTATCTGGAATTGTAGCTTTGTTAAGAGACCTATAATCGATGCACATCCTCCAGGAGCCATCTTTCTTTTTGACAAGAATCACCAGACTCGAGAAAGAACTTGTGCTGGGCCTTACCACACCTGCAGCCAGCAACTCTTTTACCTGTTTTTCTATTTCATTCTTGTGATGGTAGGGGTATTTATAAGGCCTCACATTGACAGCTTCATGTCCTTACTTCAATTTGATAACATGATCTTTCTCTCTCCTTGGAGGTAGCCCCTTTGGTTCTTTGAAAATGCCCTCATATTTGGACAACAGTCCCTCCAACTCCTTTTGTTGTTTATCATTGAGGTTATTCTCACGACCTCTTTCCTTCTCTACCCCTCTCATCCACCCCTTTCCACTTTTATTTGAATACCTCACAACACTGTTCAAGGTTTCCAAATCGCCATTCACCCCTTGCAAGGTGATCCATTTTTTATCATACCAAAAACTCATGGTGTGCTTGATATAATTCATGATGATATCACCAAGAGTTCTAAACCAATCTACTCCCAGAATGATATCTACGCCTCCCAGCTCAAATAGATGGGTTTGCACCGTCAATTGCGCCCCTTCTACATCAATCTTTAGATCTTGACAAACCCATATGGATTGGGCTCGAGATCCATCGCCTAGTTTGATAGATATGGAGACCGAATCATCCACTGCCCAAATCATTTTATGCATCAACTTCTTGTTAATGAAATTGTGGGTAGCTCATTATAAGATAAGTGGGAGTAGCCCTTATCTCGTGGGCCACTTCTGCCTTTTTCATTCCCGGGCCCAACACTACCCCCTTATTACTTCCAATAGGCCCATTATCCTTCCCTTTTACCATGATCCAGTCAGATCCACCTCCTTTATGGATCCACCAAATCCGAGTTTGGAAGGCCCTTGACCCGATTTGGAGTGCCTATTATAACCCGTTCCACTATCACCTTTAACCTCTCGCTCCACTACTCTTGTCACTTGTAACAACTTCCCCTACTCAGATTTCCCACCACCGACAAACTCCTCACCTTCCCTTTTATATTCGCCTTCAACCCATGTACAAAATATCCAGCAAACTGTTTATCCGGTAATGGGGGAATATAAGCTGTAAGATACTCAAATTCAGTGATGTACTCATCCACCGTCCCCTCTTGCCGGAGAGCCGTCAGTTGTTCATACACATCCCCTTCGCCATGACCCCCGTATCTTCCCACCAACTCACTCTTCAAATGGTCCCAGGTGAGATCTTCACCGTCGCTGAGTAACGAGTTGAAAAAATGTATGGTAGGACCTTCCATACATAATTGAGCCAGATCTACCTTTACTGCTGGTGTAGTGTCTTGCTGACGAAAGTACACCTTAGCGCGAGAGATCCACCCCGTCGGATCCTCTTCGTCGAACATGGGTAACTCAACCTTCTTCGCAGATTGTCAAAACTCTGACATCGCTTCACTCTGTTTCTTTCGCGAATCAGAGTTCTCAGACTTCTTTCCCGAATTTTCTCCTTTATTTCTCATGTTAACTTTATCTTTATCCTCAGTGACTACGGATTTCCCCAGGTTTTTCTCAAGCATGGCTACGAGCATGGCCTGGTTCCTCTCCATCGCTGCTAGTGTTATCTTCACTCTTACGATCTCTTCTTCTAAGATTGCAATCTTCACATCCATGTTGCTGAGCAGAGCTAACTGAGTTCTCTTAGGTGGCATTCACAAGTCCTCAAACGAATCCGGTAGGTTGGAACAATTTGTTAGGAACCAGAAAATGAAATAGCAAAAACAGGAGGAATAAAACAGTGAAAAAGGAAACAATGAGCTTTATTATGTCAATAATGAAGAATTACAAAATGAGAGGAAATAATCCATAGATTCTGACGCATAGCTGAAGCTCCTATAGGCAAGCTATTGCTGCCTATTCATTCTTACAGCTAACAGAATCCAAGGTAACGTCTCAAAAATCACTCACACTCCTTATATTCAGCAAGGTAGTTACTAGCTCATTTCTCTCTCCCCCACGTGTCCAGTACAACTATCCTTTTGTGACCTTCTTGCCCCTTCTAGAATATACCTTCCATTCTCTAGCTCCCACCTCATGATTGGTTAATAATGTATTGGGCCCCACTCCTCCTCTTGACCCACTAGATCCCACATCAGTCCTAACAGTTATGAATCATAATCAACACGCAGTCGTTCCAAACATAACCAAATATTCCCGATCTGAGCTAGGAAAGTTATGCTCATGGAAGCCACACAAAATCACAATAAAGGATCAAACTCGTTCAATGCAAGATATCACGACTCCAAAAGTACAAATGATTTCCAAAACATACTGAACTGAAAAAGGGAAAGAGTCAAGAACAATTCACAAACATGTCGGGACAAGAATGGAAAGTTTCATTAATTACAAATCGCACAAACGAAAAAAAATCATCAGCCATAATTTCTCTTTCAAGTCGCAATTCTACACATTTATTTCACTTATGTTTATAAAAGAGGAAGATTAGTGGCAACAAGAAGAATTCACACACGCATTGCAAGAAGTCGCACAAAACTCACAAAATCACACACATAGAGCAGGGCAAAAATTCACGAAAAAGCAACAATAACACGTAGAGCAAGAAGCAAAGGTACACACGATGAACAAAAAATGCAGGCACAAATTACTCAATAAGAACAACAACATTAATTTGGAACAAAGGCAGCATAGAGACAAGGTTTGATTCATACCTTAGTTTTCCATGTAATTCTTTAATTTATCTTCAATTGTTTCCGTAACGAAGTCGCAGCGACGTCGAAATTCATTACGAATTGTAATGTAGATCGATGCATATGAGAGAGATAGATGAAGTGAACGAAGTAGTTAGTTTTCTCTCCGTCGTCGTCGGCGCAACGCCAAGGCATGGCGGAGCCACCATTCTGCGTGACAGAGGGACTTAAGCGAGAAAGAAAAATCTGCAGAGATTGATGAGAGTGAGAGTTGAGTGAGAAAGAAAGTTGCATGAGGGAGAGAGATGGACAAAGTCAAGATGTGATCGGAAGAAGAAGAACAAGTTGTGGGAGAGAGATGCACCGTGAGGGAGGAGAGGAACATTATGAGTTCTTCCATCTTTTGTGTCCTTTTTTTTTATTCACATGGGAAATGTGGGTGGGCCTTGGTGCCCGAGCTCAATTCATTTTTGTGTCCACACTTTTTTTTTCTTTTTTGGCACCCTATCATTTTTATTCTTAAGATTAGTTATTATATTTAATATTTTTGAATTTAATTTTGATTCTAGGCTTTAATGATTAAATTAAAAAGTGATTTTCATACTAATCTTGATTATGTTTAAAACTTTGATCAGACATTAGTTTCAATGTTGATGATTAATTGTTGATCTAAATCTAGGTTTAATTTTAGATTTAAATTTGTGATTAATTATTGGTTTGGATTTTCGAGTAAATTCTTGTTTTAAAGTTATAAAGATGTAATCAGGGTGCATCTTGGTGGGTGAATTTTTCGTTATGAGTTTGATACATTACCTAATGATAGTTTGTAATACTTATTGTATAAGAATGATTGCTTGTCTGCATGTTTTCCATGTTCCCGTTCTTGATCCAATTTTGTCTTTGATAAATTGGATCGAATGTAGACATTAGGATAAACTTTCTTGCATGATAACTTCTAGGAAAGTCGCCCTTAATCGTAACTTTAGAATATTAGAATTAGGCTAGTTCTCTTTCATCTTAAAATTAAAATCTCTTTTCTCAAAAATCCAAAAATACTTTAACCATATCTCTAACCTTTTTCAAACTCTAATAAAATACCTCACAAATCCCAATTCTTTTCGCCTCTTGACTTTTCCGTTTAAAATTTTTCAAAAAGGGAATGCTTCCTAACATTGTCCATAAAAAATACACAACAAATCAAAAACATTTCCTCTGGGATACGTAGGCACTGGATTGCAAAATTTAGACGAACTCAATAATAACAATTTCTTATTTTCCCTCAAGTAATCATTCGTTTTTCCCTTAGCAAGCTTAGAGATATATGATACCTTTCATGTCTGGATAACTTAGATGGTTCCCATCAAGTATGATGGATGTAGGGAGTGCTAGAACCTTCTCCTTACATAATCGACTTCCGAATCCAACATGGTTGCGATGACCATACCCTATCCTTTTTCTCGCGAGTTTTCTTAATATTTTCCCTTTCCTCTCTTAAGAATAAATAAAGTTCGGTGACAACTCTCATAAGTCCATCCATGATTGTGCAAACCCTAGTCTTGTGCACCGCAAAGATCGTATTTTTTTAGGTATGACACTTGCTACATTATGTTTCGACCTGAGACTTTGATAGGTCGTGACATGCGTACTCGAGTCACTCATAAGTGCATAATTGTGTCATTGGTGTTCATTCTCTTAACTTTCTTGCATGCAACAAATTTCCCAATCTAAAAAAATTTCTCATGCACACTGAAAGTCATCAAACCTTCATTACATTTTCTCTGAACATCCATTTCACATCATTTGCACTTAAAATTTCCAACAAATTATACTCATTTTATCAAATTTCTCTCTTTTTCCTTCGAAAACCTCATTTCACCCAAACTCACCAAAAATCCAAAATTCTCACTTGTTTGTTGGTTATTTTCAATTCCTTGTGTATTGTTGTGATTGTCTATCTGGTTTGAGAGTCTGGGAATTCAAAAATATCTGATACTCACTCACTCTTAATTCAAACCTTTCGCTAAACACTTGGTGTGCGCACATTATTTCAACATTTCCATGGCTTCAAAGTCCAAGAGTAATGCTAAAGGCAAAAACAAGGCTACTACATCTACAATTGTTGTTGTTAATCCTCTTATTATGGTTTCCAAGAAGTATGCCATATATTTTGAGATAACGTATCGAACACACCTTGTAGTGAAATAATTTATATGGAAGCCTGTCCTGATGTTATTAAGCTTATGGAACATCAGAATATTTACTACTTATTACAACTTTCTCATGATTACAATGATAATCTTATTCGCGTTTTTTACTCAGGACTACATGACAATCAAGGCTCTTTTTTCAAGTTTTTCATAGGTAACAAAACCTATCAGTTTACTAACAAGTTATGGAAAACCTTATTTGGTATTGATGCAGGTGATGCTGATGAGGGTGACCCTTTGGTAACCGATGGTCACACTCATCTAAATATTCGATTGGGATCTTCATGTGAATGAGATTCTCAAAGCTCCTTGTCCAAAGGAATGTTATGATCCTATTTCGACTGGCCAATTGAAGATGGTGCAAAGAATTATGTTATGGATTGTGTCTCACATCTTGAGCCTGAAGAATGATGGGTTTTTTAGAATTGATTTTGTGCAGATTCATTGGGTGTATATTCTGCTGCACAAAGTCAAAATAAATTGGCCTCGTTACTTTGTTTCTCGTACGTTCTCTATCAACACATGAAATTGGGGAACATATTTTTGCTGTCCGTCGATGATTTATGAGATCTGAACTATTTTGACATTGGTATGTAAAATCCTATATACAAATCTCCTGGCACATCTCAAGAATTTTCACAACGTACTCTTACAAATATAAACTATTTTTAGGATATCAAGCGTCGGGCTTACAATCTTCGATTAGGAAAGCATGGCAGAAAAATCTATAACTTTGATGATCTTGTGGAGTTTGATGATGATGTAGAGGAAGACCACATGGATGATGAGCAGCCTATAGACGCTCATTATGTTAATGAGGGTTATGCTAATATGCAATATATTCATTAGGGAGTTGATCATAGTGTTGGTTTTGGCACTAGTTCGGTTGATACCTCTTCTATCATGATAATGCTTCAGAATATGCAAATGAAGCAAGATTAGATATATGTGGAGCAGCGTAAATGACGAGAGACTTTTCAAGCTGCACAAGTGGAGTAGTTCCGTCTAATGCAACAACATATGTCTACTCAAGATTCCAACTTTGAATCCTTGGCTTCATTTGTGACAGAGAGTCTGATATCCTTGCAAACTAACCTGAATGAAAATCACGTTGCTGTTATGGCTAACATTAATCATATGATTGCGACTCAAGAAGAAAACTCCAGTCATTATGATCGATTTTACCATGAGATGTGTGATTTCTTGGATGCTCACTATCAGAATGAAGGACAATTATGGTATAAAGGAGAAAGACCAATGCCTAGAGGCCATGAAAGATTATGGGGTTATGATGTGCATCATTGGGTCTTGAGTCGTGGTTTGCTTTATCTCTTGAGCCTTGTTTGTATTATTCATGCATTTTTGTTTGTTTGGTTTTTTATTTGCTTGTGGTTATGTATGAACATATTTTTAATATGTTTGAATAGTTGTACTATGTGTTTGACTTAGATAACTATTATGAATGTTGTTGTGTTTATTAAACTTATGTAGTTACATGTATGATAAATGTATGTGAGTGCATCATTTATCTTTGCAAATTGCTTCTGTGTAGTATATGGAATATGTGTAATGTGTATCTATGTGATACTACTATTAAATTTCTCGTCTCTTTTTGATGTTGTCAAAGAGGGAGAAGAATATGAAGGATATAATGCATACATTCAAGGGGAGCTATTCGTGTATCAAGAAATGCATCGTCTCAAATCTCAATTTTTGCCATCATAAACATGGGGAGTATGTGAGTGCATCTTTATGTTTAGTTATGTTTTGAATGATGTCAAAACTAGGAGCAACTTTATCATTTTTGTACATTAGACGCTATCAACCAAATTCTAGATGTGTGTCATTCATCTTGGCATTAGGGTGCATATAAACATGTTCGGAAATGACTTAGGCAAAGTCCATGCATCCAAAATTGAGTTTCTAGTGTGAAAATCACTGCATAGGTTGACACATACGTGTTTAGGTCGACCTATAGAAGTTTTTTCTTCAGCATAGGTTGATACATAAGCCACTAAGGTCGAGACCCATGCCTCAATAATATAGCTTGTATTCACTGCTTATAGGTCGCCTCAAATAGGTCGACTTGAGACCGTTATAGGTCGACACACCCGCTTTCATAGGTCGACCTATAGATTAAATTTTTTGAAATTTTGTTTTCCTTTCAATTCCTCATGCATGCCGTTTGCTTCTCATCTTATATATATATATATATATATATATATATATATATATATATATATATATATATATATATATATATATATATATATATATATATATATATATATATATATATATATATATATATTAATACATGTACATTCTTTTAGTAAGGTTCTAGTGTAAAACTTATACGAAACCAAAATTTTAAATCCCATTCATCATCTTTAACCTCTCTCCTATGCATACACACAATCAAACTACACATAGTCATTGTCGTTACGCAAAAAATACAGAGAGTCTCCACCAAACTTTATTTATTCCAAAGACATAGAAAATATCGATAAAACCCCCTAAAAGGTGAAGAACATGGTCTCGCAACCAAATTTGGATTCAGAAGTCGGTTATGCAAGGGGAAGGTATTAGCATCCCTCACATATGTTGTACTCAACGGGAACCATCTAGGTTGTCTATGCGTGAATGGGTATCGTTATCTAAAGGTTACTTGCTATAGGAAAAAATAGTTTTAAAATAGTCTGCTTACGGAGGATGAGAACCCTCGTGCCTACATATCCTCATATCGGAATGAGAAAGTATAGCTCTGTAGTTTAGAGTAGAAAATAACTAATTGTTGGTTGAGTTTACCTTGAAAAAAGGTTTTAAGAGTGATGCCCTAAGGCACAAAATAGAGAGTCTGATGAGTTGATTTTGAAAAGAAGGTTGGTTTTTATTCGAACTGCACTAATGTCTAGGAGTGGAGGTGAATACTTCAAAAAACCAAGCCAATTGTATTATCTTTAAAACATTTAGAATAAGGGTAGGAATGCTCCACTTCACTCCTTCTCCACTACTTAAGGCTTGTGGAGCACAATTCTAATCGTATTTTAAGATGTTTTTTATTTTTATTGAGAAAATGCCACTTTACGTTGGGTCAAAGGTTTTATTTTTTTGAAATGATAAACTTGGTGTGAAAAGGAAAGGTGAAAATGGAATGGAATCAATGAGATACTTGATGTTGGATCAAGCACTCGCGTTGCTTTCAATTGAATTTGATTGTGAAAAGCACTTGACGTTGGATCAAGTGTATTTTATTATTTTGAAAAGATTATTTTTTTATCGTTTTGATTTTATATTGTCAGTTAACATGCAACGGAAAGCGGTACATAAATAAATTATATGTTATTACATATTCATGGGAGTGGGGGACATTTTACCCACCATGGGAGGATAAGGCATAAACTAATACATTGTCATGGGGATTGAGTACACTTTCCTTGCAATGGAGCGATGAATCACATACCACACAAAAAATTAAGTCCATACAAGCATACAAACCATCATAATGCCCAAAATCAATCAAGTGGCAATGATAAAAGCAAGCATACAATCACCATACATCATGTATCAAAATATGATTAGGAATGGAAGTAAATGGATGTTAATGCAATTAGGGACTATGTCTAAAAGCATGCATTGAAATGAAGCAAAAATCTTAAGGGAATCATCATGATCAAAAGGAATTTCAATTAAGAAGTGAGTTAATATCAAATACATCATTAATCAACAAACTTCAATGAAAACCAACAGACAAGTATCATTTGAATTTCAAACATAATGGATCAAGGTCTCTAGAAATGGGAAAATCCTACACCAATCAATACCAAATTAATCACTTTTATTCAAAGCCTTTTTTCCATAAAAATCAGCTAAATTTAACTATCTATCTTTTTATTATTTTTTCAAACATGACTCAAAAGTTTAATCACATTATTTATTTCCAATTTATGACAAAAAAATGCACACAAACAAAATGAATTAAAATTCCATTAAAAATACAAGAAATACAATTGAACACATAAATATAATAGTGAAATGAACGGGATCTATGAGCTTTGGTGGAAGATTCTTTTGGATAATTGCATTTCACTCTTTTTTCTAAATTATGTTTTCATCATCTCTCAATTTTTTCTTATGGTTAACAAATCTTTCATCAATTTTTTATAAATTGACATTTCTCTAAAACTTCACCAAAATGAATCTTGAGTTGAAGCTTAGACACATCTCTATAAAGTTCTAGAGCCCCCCATTCCTTATCATCCTTATTCTTTTTCACTCGAGGATTAAGTAGCTTAACATAATACGAAACCTCTTGCTTACCATCCACGAGAATTTACTTCATGGTTTTTCTCAAAATTTAGTCCTTATCAATCAACTTGCCAAGTTTTTCTTCTCCTATGGTATTTTTCACTATATTCTCACTTTTTTTCCTTCATTTTTTTCATCTTTTTCTTTTTCAACTTCTTCATCATCTACTAATTCCTATTTGACTTCTACTTCTTTCTCAACTTCAATTTTCTTTTCAACTTAGGTTACTTTATTTTTCTCACTCATAGAATTTGCTATTATGGGTACTGCCGCTACTGCGAAAGGAGGTGCCGGCAAAGACAGAAGAGTCGCCACCGATCATTATTTATCCCAGAGGAGGGAAAGGAAACGAACAAGAAAAAACCTAACGAAAAGGGATAAGATTGGTCATCGCAACCAAATCTCGGGTTCGGGAGTCGGTTACGCAAGGGGAAGGTATGAGCACCCCTCACGTCTGTCGTACTCGACGGGATCCACGCTTGTTATCTAGATAAAAGGGTGTTAAAACTATCTAAGCTAAAGGCCACAGGGAGAAAAGAAAAGAAGAAAGACTCGGTAGAACATCGCCGCTCTATGCCTACGTATTCCCTCGTGCAATGGGAAAGTCAGAGTCAACGTAGTTTGGAAAACTACGGCTAAAAGAAGGGGGAAAGGTTGCTCGCCAAGACGTCGCGTCTCGTGCCTACATACTTTCATCTGGTACTAAAGATCAGAGCAAATGTAGTTCGGGCTGACAACAACCCCGGTTGGTTCAAAAGTTTTACCCGAGTAGGGTTAACAATCAGTTCTAGCAGTTGGTGTATGCAGCTCGACCATTGGAGACTTAGGCATTACCGTTTGTGGTAGAACTCAAAGTTAACAACACTATTGTTATGAAAATGGTTTTCCAAGATTAAGGGTCCCAAGGGACAAAAAAGTTTGAATTGTTTGTTTGAAGTCTTTTAAAGAAGAAGTGTTTTGAGTTTTTGTGTTGGTAACTCATGTTGCACTAAAGACTTGTGACTTAAGAACGAATGCGCCGCATAACATCCTAAGGATGTACACTAAACACTCTAGGTAATTGAGAGTAAACCACTCAATCACCATTCCTTAAGTAGCTTAAGGATCATAGCGTACAACACTTGTTATTCTTTATTAAGTGTTTTAAGAATGTTTGAAGATAAGAAGAGAAAGGGACACACTAAAGGGAGACTAACTCAAACCTAATAGTTGCCATACAAAGTGCACCTAAAGTTGGGATTATAAAAGGGGAATGTCTACCTAATGTTATCATGCATGTTTAGAGCCCTAATGTCTATCATAACCTCCCTTGAACAATAGAGATTAGAAACCCTAAGGGAAGAAAGACAAAAGAAGAAGAAGAAAGAAGGAGCAAAAGAAACATGCAAATGAAAGAATGCATACATAGAATGCACAAGTAAAATGAAAGTGGGAGGAAAGTAGTGTGGGGCAGTAGCCACCACAAGCTCATCTCAACCAATCATGCATATGAGAAATGCAAAGAAGAAAAGAGAAGAAGATGCACAAAACACAATCACACAAATGCAACAAAATGTGGGATGAAATGGCCTAAACCACTCAAACATCAACCACAAAGCACAAATCAAAGCACAAATGAAAGACAAAGAAAGCCTAAAACAAAGTGAGGATGGGAAGCCACACGAGGACAACAAGGACCTCACATTTTGCACTCAACCATAAGCATCACAAACAATATGCAAAACCAAACACAAAGAAACACAAAGAAAAAGTCCTCAAGGATTCATCACTTTAGGCAAGCTTCAAGTACCTCCTAAGGAGGGACCAAACCACCTTAAATGACACACCAATGTCATGGGACATAAGGGAGGATGAGAGGAGAGAAAGCTCAAGATAAACATCACACATAACCAAGAGAGATGCAAGAAAAGGCAAGGAGAAAGACCTAGGTCTCACACACATTCAACACTTGAAGCTCAAGTGGAAAGCCTAAAAAGAAATGCATTAATCAACAAGCAATGAACATAATTTTGACCTAAAAATGAACATACAGCAAGCTTAACATGTATACTTTGTGAAACAAGAAGAGTTGAGAGTTGAATGGATCCACAAAGGTCACTTCCAATTCAAACTAGGTCACACACTTGTATGAGCCACCCTAGGAAATGACTTGATTTGTAAGTCACCTCAAAATTAGGAAAAAGGCTAAAAAATAACCAAATAAAATGCACAAGGAAGCTAAACATGTTGGCAAACAGAGGCCACAAGCACAAGGCAATATTCCCTCAAAGCACCATCAAAAGAAAATAATCCTTAAGATGTACCACTTTGAAATGGGAGAATTGAGGGTCAAAAGAAAAGCCACCAAAGTCAACCCTAAAGTTAACAAAACAGGGGCAAAATGGTCCTCAAAATTTAATCAACTCATCATAAGTATGAGGATTAAATTTCAATCATTGGATCAAAAGGAAATGAGAGAAACAAATAAAAAAAACACATGCCAAGATTTAAATCAAATAAAACACTTCCAATGTTTAATTCTATTTTTTATTGAAAATAAAACCAAAAAATAAAATAAAAGTATTCTAAAATTAAAGGTCATCTCAAAGTGGCCAGAACATATTTTTGTGGAATTTTTGGACCATTGAAAGTATTTTAAAATGATTTAAATCTAAATAGATTCAAAATAAAAGCAAAAGGAGAATAAAACCAAAAAGAAATAAAGTCATGGTGTAAATGGCAACAAAAAGCGCGTAAAAACTTGGGCCAGCTTCAGGGAGGGGTGCGAATAGCACATATAGGCCCAAATCCAAAAGAAATTAAAAAAACTGGAAGATCACGTGTAGCACAGTCAAACATGGCGCATGGTGGAACACATTTATGGCCATCAGATCAAAGAGTAATCACATCCAAGGGATCTGAGCGTGCCAAGTCAATTAATGAAATTCAAACGTGATTTGATGCATATGGTCAAATGAGGTGTATCGTGAGTCTTAATCATAGCCGTGTAACAAAAAGTAAGCAGCTCCAGTGATCCACAGCGTGCCAACACATCATCTCCTTCATTCAAAAGTCCAAAAACGGAGGGAACAACTCAGACGACCGGAAACACTGTTTCGGTCGTCTTCTCCGACCATACATCCAGCAACAGAAACACACATGTATCAAAACATAACCAAATTCAACAAATTAATAGTCAATTTTCATCTACACATCACGTAGAGTATGAATCTAGCATCAATTGAGCATAAAACATTAAGAATAGATCAAATCGAAGCAAACAAGATTAAGGCTCAAATCACAAAAGTTCATAAGCAGTCACCAATTCATACCAGAAATGATCTACAATGTTCATAGGTCACAAATATGCAAAAATGGCAAGCAATAACATCACAAACAGAGAGCATGGATGATTTGAAAGTTACCTAGTGGAGAGCCTCCACTGGGCCTTGAAATGATGCTGAAGCTTAAAGAAAACCAACTGGAATCACTCTATAATCCTCAAGGAAGCTTCAGATGAACTTAATTTGGCTTGAAATTGAGTGGATCTCCAAATTCTAATTTAACTTTCTCTTGAGATTTTTCAACTGAGTTCTTAGCTAATTCTTCACCAAATCGTGTTCTGAGGCAATGTGAAGCATTCTGAAGTTATATACAATGGATTTGGAAGGAAATAAGGCCCAATTGCAGTGGTTTTAGGTCCAATTGAAATTTGATTTTTCTTGTTATGGCAAGCTTCAAAACCGTGTGAATGTAACTGCACATGCCCCAAATTTGCTTCAGATGACTTGCACATGGTATGAATGATCCAATGGATGAGATTGGCTCCTTAAAAATGTATCAATGGTTGATTTGAAATGTGTAACTTCATTGTGAAACAACATGTGAAATGTCATGATTTTGAACCTAAACTTGTAATTCTGAAAATTCCATTGTGTTTAGAATGTGATTTGCACTCAAAATATGCACAAGGTTGCCTTGAAATGATTAAAAATCACTTAATTGCATTTTATGGTCTTTAAAGCTTTTTCCATGAAAAATTCTCCACCGATTATCCATTCTAAGACAAATCCATGACTTCTTAATGCTTGGTTGAACAAATGACCCAATTTGGAGCAAGTTTCATGTTGGAGAAATTTCCATTTGAAGTATGCAAGGTGGTGAAATGGACTTGTAATGAAAATGACCTATAATCTCACTTTCCCAAAATACCCCTGCCTTGCAAAGCTCATAACTTTAGTTCTACAAATCCAAATGAGAACTTCTAGGACTTTTTGGAAAGCTAATATCATGAGGAACAACTTTCATGTTTGGGTCAAGGTCATGTGAAACATCCTTCTAAGTCAAAAGTGGCATGGAAGTTGGTTGACTTTTACAGACAAAAATCACATTCATCTGATGACCTGTAACTTGTCTGCTTCATATCTTGAGTTTTATAAACCCTATGAGGGACTTCTAGTACTCAAAATAAATCTATGAACATGTTATACAAGTCTCATGTTGGGTTCAAGGTGAGATGAGACTTGTATCTTGAAATATGTGGCCTTGAAGTTAGACACTAAACAAGGGAATTTTGCACTGAAACCCTAATTTAGTAACTTCTCACACTCCTGATTCTTCTTGATTTGACCTTGGAATAACATATAAAATGCCTCAAAATAACATTCCATGATCACCATGACTTAGAAATAAGTCTTAATCTCCTTCAAATCCATAGTTGACTTAGGGTTGACCAGATGAAACCCCTAGATGCAATCCTCTTGACTGTGGCTTCCTACACTTGGTATAAACACTTGACTGAGCTCCACAATGACCTTAAAGACACTAAATGAGCCTTCTCAATATCCAATATCCATAATCATTACTTCACAATCCACTGATGGTCTTCAATTGGCCCCCAAGTTAGGAGATAGGCCACATACATCCACCAAACTTCAAAAGGGTACTGATCACCTCTTGATGACTTTGATGAGCACTCATGCTTGAATAAAACCCCTTGATAGACCTCCTTTTACTACACAACACTTGATCCCCTGCAAAATGAACAATGACATGTGATGCAAATGCTAGAACCATGCTAAGAAACATAAACCAAGTAAAGAAAAGGTTGGGCAAATTTTGGGGTACAACAGTTGCCCCTATTCAAACGACTTGGACCTAACTGGGTGAAAAGCGAACGGCTATTAGACAATCAAGGTAAAAGACAATTGAATACCAAGGAACCTGGAAATTTTCCAACTGCGGAAACAAACTGCCCATTCTGCTTGGGTAACACATATCCGAAGATAACTTGCACTGATCATGAAAATACTCCGCTAGGGAAACACAAAACAAGATGAATGATGCGCCATGATCTGGATATCATATTGGCTGAATAAAATTTCACGTTGTTGGAATCTGGATACTCAACGAGCAATGGAACCAAGATTGGGAGATTTGTCGGAATTTGGATATTCAATGACAAAAACCGGAGCCTGAATGCTCGACGCGATAATCAGAACTTGGATGCTCAACAAAATGACGACTTCAATGGGGATTTACCGGAGTCTGGACACTCGACGGAGCTTGACCGGAATCTGGATACTCAACGGACGAAGCAAAAAAACCCGAATAAGAAAAAAAACACCGGAGTCTAGATACTCAACGGAGAAAACCGGAGCCTGGATGCTCCACACCAACGACCGGAATCTAGATACTCAACGGACAAGGGAGACATATACTCATCAAGATCTGGATATCACATGAGTTCAAAAAAACAAACAGTCAGCATCTGTCGACTTGCTGGGAAATAACATGAGTCGTGGTCTGGATACCACATGGGCTGAAGGAAATAATAACATTTGCTATGATCTGGATATCACGAAGCATCAAATAAGATAACATGGTCTGAACACCAATTGTCCTTACCAGAGTCTGGGTACTCGACAGAAAAAGAAACAACACCGATTATCGCAGTCTGGATACCACCAACACTTCTACCGGAGTCTGTATACTCGACGGATAAAGAGATACCAACTTAACAAAGTCTAGAAACCCAAGTGAATTTACCGGAGTCTAGATACTCAACGGAGAAAAGTAGAACACAAAGATATGCCATGGTCTGGATACCATACAGGCAAAAGAACAAAACCCACACCTGTCGTGATTTGAATATCACAAGGAAATTGACCAGAGTCTGGATACTCAACAGACAAAACAAAATGGGAGCTGCCATGGTTTGGATACCATTCTGGAGAAAAGATCAAACTTCCGGAGATACATCTGAGAATAAAGCAGTAACCACCTGATTTATGTTTCACATGAATATGTTTGAAAATGGTGTAATGCTCCACACGAAATGGAAATGCTACGTATTTGGATAGATGCTATGCACGCATGCAAATGCAACGGAACTGAATCAACAAAATAAATGCTAGAGATACAGAAACCATCCTGTTGGAAATAACTTACACTTGCCAATAACAATTGGACTTTGCTGAAGTAAAAGATCCCTGAATGGCTTCTGTACCGAAGGAAAACAGTTTTTACAAGAACAGGAAGTCCGAACTCAGCTGGGGATATACATCAAAACCTGCTGAAGAAGAATGCCTTGAACGGTCTTCCAGAGTACAACCTTCTGGGATATAGACAACTCACCGGGAAGATAAAACAACCAGGTTAAACAACCTGTCTTACTTGCTAGGGAATCAAAGATTCTGCGGGGAAACTACTGCCCTGAATGGATTTCTGAAATACAACTCTCCTGGGGAAATAGGACTCAACTAACAACCCGCTGCTGGGATCACCTCTTACCTGCCAAGAAGTCATTGACTCCGTAGGGGAATTCACTCTGCTGGAGACCTCAGTCTCGACTCGCTGGGGAGTGCGCACACACTTAAGGGGATTCAATGCACACTGACTAGCCTCCAGGGATAAGCATACACAATACCTGCATACCACTCTGGTGGGATAAAAAGAGCCATCCCACTGTTGGAAATAATTCTGGCTGGGGAGAAATGGATTTCGTCTGCCTTCCTGGAACCTTTGTCTTAAGGGTAACAAACCTGCAAAAGACAAACAGACAAAATATCCTATACAACAGGGCTATTTTAGTCATTATCTGTGACGTTGTTCAATTAATTCAGAGTTTTAGCAATTATTGGCCAAGGCCTGCGAGTTTATGAATGCGCAAGTTTATCAAAACATCGGGTGTTTTTCACAAACAAAACAACAAAACTTAAAGAAAAGCACACATATCAAGTACTGAATAGTATGTTTATTAACAAATGGCCTATAAATAGGCAAAGTTTTACAATAGATGCAAACCCTTGGAAAGAGGAAGCTGCGTAAAAATATACAGATAATGCACAAAAGACATACAGAAGTATACAAAAATGTCGGCAATGTGGCACAGACATACACCATGAGCTGACTCCTCTATGACTCGCCTGACCTTGAAGCTTTCCCGATGCTTGGTCTTCAGAAGAGATTTATTCGGACAAACGACCTTCAAGTCCTCCCAATCCACTAAGCAATGAAACTCACACAGACCGCAGTCATTTTCTTTTTTCAATTCCTAACTTTTGCCTAAATCGCCCTTTCGGGTTTTCAATTTATCTGGATACCCATTTTTGCCGAAGTTTCCCTTCCAGGTTTTCAACTTTGCGGGTTTACATCTTTTCATTTTTATCCCTAATTTTTGCCCGAACCTTTCCTTCTTTTTTATGGTTCGCGCGGGATGCCCCATTTTTGCCTGGATATTCTTTTTTCTTTCCAGCGGGTCATTTTCAAGCAAAGTATTTTTTAACTGCATTTGCGTTCACAGGGGATGCAAAATCCTCAGCATCCATGGTGGATAATAACAAGGCTTCTCCATAGAAGACCTTTCGCACAACGTATGGACCTTCATAATTTGGAGTCCATTTGCCCCTGTGATCGGATTGTGGTGGGAGAATCTTTTTCAGCACAAGATCGCCCGTCTGAAAGCTTCGAGGGCACACCTTCTTGTTGTAAGCTTTCTTCATCCAGCTCTGATACAACCGACCATATGCTATCGATGCTAACCTCTTCTCATCCATCAAGCTCAACTGATTCAATCTGTTTCTTACCCATTATGCCTCATCGAGCTTGACATTGACCAAAACTCTCAAAGAAGGAATCTCGACCTCTAGTGGTAGGACAACTTCCATACCATATACAAGCGAGAAAGGAGTTTCCCCAGTTGATGTTCATACCGTCGTACGATAACCATGCAAGGCAAAAGACAACATCTCATGCCAATATTTATAAGTAACAACCATCTTTTGCACTATCTTTTTGATATTCTTATTGGCCGCTTCGACAATGCCATTCATCTTCGGCCGATAGGGTGATGAGTTGTGATGTTCAATCCTGAAGTTTTGGCATAACTTCTTCATCATCTTGTTATTCATATTCGAACCATTGTCAGTAATGACCCGCTCAGGAATTCCATAGCGACAGATGATGTCCTTCTTTATGAATTGAGCTATGACCTGCTTCGTGACATTAGCATAGGAAGCCGCTTCTGCCCATTTGGTGAAGTAATCAATGGCTACCAGCATGAAATGATGTCCGTTGGATGTCGTGGGCTCGATCTTTCCGATTATATCAATACCCCACATGGAGAACGGCCAAGGGGATGACATGATATTCAAAGGGCTCGGCGACACGTGAATTTTATCTGCATAAATCTGGCATTTATGGCATTTCTTCGCGAATTTAAAACAATCTGACTCCATTGTTAGCCAATAATACCCCGCTCGTAGTATCTTTCGAGTTATAGCATGCCCACCAACGTGCGTAACAAATGTTCCTTCATGGACTTCTTCCATAAGCAAACTTGTTTATATCTCATCCACACATCTGAGTAGCACTAGATCATGGTTTCTCATGTACAAGATCCCATCCAGGTTCAGATAAAAGTTGCCAGACAATCTCCTTAGAGTCTTCTTATCCCGGGTTGACGCCCCTGGCGGATACTCTTGGTTCTTAAGGAAATTCTAGATGTCATAAAACCATGGCTTACCATCGGTAGCTTCCTCAATGGCAAATATGAAAGCGGGCCTATCAAGGCGAGAGATGACTATATTCGGAGCTTCATTCCAAAAATTTACTTTGTACATCGAAGATAGCGTTGCCAAAGCATCTGCCATCTGATTCTCTGCTCGCGACACATGGTGAAACTCTACCTTATCAAAGAAAGGTAACAACCTTCTAGCGTAATCCTTGTAGGGAATCAAATTGGGCTGACGAGTTTCCCACTCCCCCTTGATCTGGTTAACAACTAATGCTGAATCGCCATATACATCGAGATTCTTGATCCTTAGATCAATAGCTTCCTCCAGACCCATAATACACGCTTCGTATTCAGCTTCATTATTAGTGCAAGGAAAAGTCAACCTGGAAGTGAAAGGGATATGGGATTCATGAGGAGTTGTGATAATTGCCCCAATTCCACTACCATACGAGTTAACTGCGCCGTCGAATATCATTTGCCATTGAGAACCCTTCTCCGGACCTTCATCGGGTAATGGCTCGTCACAATTCTTCATCTTTATGAACATGATGTCTTCGTCAGGAAATTCAAACTTCATTGGTTGATAATCATCAATTGGCTGCTCAGCAAGGTATTCTGACAGAACACTTCCCTTAATGGCTTTCTGGGAAACATATTGGATGTCGTACTCTGTCAGTACCATCTGCCACCGGGAAATCCTTCCCGAAAGTGCTTGCTTTTCAAAGACATATTTAATCGGATCCATCTTCGAAATTAGCATGGTTGTATGATTGAGCATGTACTGTCTTAAACGTTTGGCAGCCCAAGCGAGTGCACAACACGTCTTTTCAAGCATTGAGTAACGGGACTCACAGTCTGTGAACTTTTTACTCAGATAGTAAATCGCATGCTCTTTTCTTCCAGTCTCATCGTGTTGACCAAGAGCACAACCCATACTATTCTCCAGAATCGTTAAATACATAATTAAGGGCCTTCTAGCAACTGGGGGTATCAGTATCGGAGGCTCCTGCAAATATTCTTTTATCTTATCGAATGCTTTTTGACAATTTTCATTCCAGACAACCGCCTGATCTTTCTTTAGCAATTTAAACATTGGTTCATATGTGGCTGTGAGATGAGATATGAACCGAGCAATGTAGTTCAATCTCCCCAAGAAACCACGAACCTCTTTTTCTGTCCTCGGCGCTGAAATTTCTTGTATAGCCTTTATTTTTCCAAGATCGACCTCGATTCCTTTTTCACTGACGATAAACCCCAATAACTTTCCGGGCTGAACTCCAAAAGTGCACTTGTTTGGATTCAGCCTCAGTCTGAATTTCCTAAGTCTTTAAAACAACTTCAAAAGATTGACCAGATGCTCATCCTCCGTTTGGGACTTCGCAATCATGTCATCAATATATACCTCAATCTCATGATGAATCATATCATGAAAGAGAGTCACCATTACCCGCTGATAAGTGGCCCCTGCATTTTTCAACCCAAAAGGCATCACCTTGTAACAGAACGTCCCCCACGGTGTGATAAACGTCGTTTTCTCCAGATCCTCCGGTGCCATTTTGATCTGATTATAGCCCGAAAAATCGGCCATGAAGGAAAACACGGAATACTGAGCAATGTTGTCAACTAACACGTCAATATGAGGGAGCGGGAAATCATCCTTTAGGCACGCCTTATTCAAATCTCTGTAATCAACACACATCCGTACCTTACCATCTTTCTTTGGTACTAGTACGATGTTGGCGACCCACGGAGGGTACGTTGTCACAGCTAAAAATTCTGCATCCAACTGCTTTTGGACTTCTTCTTTGATTTTGATAGCCATGTCTGGTCTCGTTCTTCTGAGCTTCTGTTTGACCGGCGGACACTCTTCACACAACGGTAAGCGATGAACCACAATGTCAATATCAAGCCCGAGCATGTCTTCGTACGACCAAGCAAAGATGTCACTATACTCTCGAAGCATCTCAATTAGTCTTTGCTTGACGTCGTTCTGCAGCGCAACCCCTATTCTGACATTTCTGATAACTTCTTCAGAACCCAAATTGATGACCTCAATCTCTTCTTGATGAGGCAGAATGATCTTCTCTTCTTGTTTCAATAGTCGAGCTAGCTCTTCTGGCAAGTCTTCATCCTCATCAATCTCTTCTTCAGCTTGAAGCATTGGGTTATCAAAGTCGAAGCGAGTCATAGAAAGTTCTGAATCTGTGTCATTTACAATATGGATCTTGCAATGATAATGGTTAAATGTTTCAAATGATATGCAAAACAAACATAAAATCACATTTCCATTTTATTATTAACAAATAAAATAAGAAAGACAAAGATCACAAAATTTGAATGAGAAAAACGCCCTTTGATTAATTGATAAAACAATGTTCAAACATAAACAAGTAAGCCCTAAAACATCATACCGCTATGCTCCAGGTAGAACATAGGGTAATACAATAATTGAGAAAACAAAGCATTACTGTTCGGTTGTCACTTGGACGAATTCCTCGATAGACCAGTTGCATAGGTTCTGTCCTGGAGTGCAAGGCTGGATCCAAGCATCCATATCACAATCACTGTCCCCAGCTTCATCATCGAAGATGACGTTGATCTGCTCAAAGATAACACCCCCACTGGTAAACCTGACATGCTCTTTGTACCTCGGTGCACTCTGTGGAGAATTTGAAGATGACATGCAATATCCTAGACCAAACTTGTCTTGTTTCTGAGGTATATCCAGCACTTTTCCTCATCCCTGAGATGACCCAGTCTGTACCACTGCTTGGGCCTGCTTAAAAGATGATAGTCACCTCTGGCTCTTTGCTCACAACCGGAGACTTGTCCTTGACCTTAACAGCTTCAAAGGCCTGACACAAAGTCTCATGAATTTCTCCATCTACCTCGACATACTTGAAAGATGACAACTGACTAATCATTATGTCCTCTTCTCCGCACACAGTGATAATGCTACCACCTACAACATATTTCAACTTCTGATGCAGTGTCGAAGTGACTGCTCCCGCAGAATGTATCCAAGGCCGGCCTAATAAGCAAATGTAGGCTGGTTGGATATCCATAATACAGAAAACAACATTAAAAACCTCAGGGCCCACCTGAATGGGCAGCGTCAGTTCGCCAAAAACCGACCGGCGCGTTCCGTCGAAATCCTTTACCACTAAATCACTAGGAGTACAAATCAACCCCTTAGTATCAAGTTTCATCAATGCTTTCTTCGGCAGAACATTCAGAGAGGACCCTGTGTCCACCAGCACATGGAACATGACCGTGCCTCGGCATTCTATTGATATGTGCAGCGCACTATTATGATTTCTGCCTTTCGGCGTCAGATCCAAATCTGTGAAGCCAAGACTGTTCCCCGCGTTTACGTGCGCTACAACTCCTTCAAGTTGATTTACTGATATCCCTTGAGGCACGTAAACGGTATTCAAAATTTTCAACAATGCATTTCTATGCGCTTCCGAACATAATAACAGTGACAATATAGAGATCTTGGAAGGAGTTTGATGTAAGTGATCAACTATCTTGTAATCACTTTTCCGAATCAGTCACATGAACTCTTCCACGTCTTTCGCCAAAGATTCCTTCTCACCAGCTTGAGAAGTTTCCTCTATCATCTTGCCTTTTCCTTTATCAGCCTTTTCAGTCTCTACCCCAGACGTTGAAAAGATCCTGCCACTTCGGGTCATGCCCCCTGCTCCTACCAGATTATCAACTGAATCCACAGGCATATTTTGCAATTCTACTTTATGTCCATTACAAAATACCCCAGCTCCGTAATTCCATGAATAGCTTTGGTACTTTCGTATGACACATGTCCTGCTTTGGTGAAAACAACGGTCGGCGTCCTAGGAGGAACTGGAATAATAATAGTCTTATATGGGATCGAGATCGTTGCGATCTCATCCTGCTCCTCAGTTTCTACCTCAATAGGTTTCTTTTCCGCAGTCCGGTCAAACTGCAAGGTTCCTTCATTCATCATATTTTGAATACCCCTTTTCAACTCATCACATCCCTCAGGATGATTCAAACAATCAACACAATCTTCAATACAACCCGGTAATACACCTCCGCTTAATAATTTATCCTTTACAAACTTCAATGGTGTCTTCAACTCATTCACATCCATTATCAGGTCTAAATTCTCTTCTATCAAAATAGCACCAACCCTAGCCTGCCCATGGTTTGGCAAAGGTTGATTCAAAACATTGGGCGCGTCGTGAGAGAAGTCTATTATTTTGTTATCTATTAGATCCTATAGCTTATGCTTGAATGCTTTGCAGTTATCCAAAGTGTGACCTGGTGCCCTAGAATGGAATTCGCAGTGAGCATTTGCGTCATAGCCGGGTGGCGGCGCACCGGTTAGAGGAGATAACGTTCTCTTTTGGATCAACTGCAACTGTAACAATGTTTAAAGCATTTGAGCATATGGCATTGGCGGTGCGTCAAATACTCTATTGGTCCTGGCCAGATCAGGAAACCTTCAATAACCCTGGTTATTCTGTTGTGGTGGCTGTTGTTGCCTTTGTTGTTGTTGGGGTTGTTGTGGTGGTATAGGAATGGTAATACTAGCAACCTGTTGCTGATAATGTTGATTCTGCTGATGACCTTTACTTCTTCCTCGAGAACTGGTCACTGAATTAGTGTCACCCTCGCGCCTCTTATTACCGAACACTTTCTTTCCTCCTCCTCTAGCTGAGGGAACTTCACCTGCATGAATCTTTCCAAGCTTGATACTGTTCTCCACCCTTTCTCCAGTAATTATCAGATCTGAAAAACTGCCTGACATACTGCTTATCAGCTTCTCGTAATATACTCCAGGCAAAGTGGCAACAAACATGTCAATCAGCTCACATTCTACCATGGGCGGCTGTACCCTAGCAGCAAACTCCCTCCATCTCTGAGCATATTCTTTGAAGCACTCGTTGTTTTTCTGGGAGAGATTTTGCAATTGGACCCGATTTGGAGCAAGGTCGCTATTGTATTGATAATGTCTGACAAAAGATTCAGCAAGGTCCTTCCAACTACAGATATTAGTAGGCTCCAGCCCCATATACCACTCAAGTGAAGGACCAGACAAGTTATCCTGAAAGAAGTGCATTAACAATTTTTCATCGTCCGAATAGGCGGACATCTTTCTGTAGTAAGAGCACAAGTGAACCCTTGGGCAGGTGGTTCCCTTATACTTGTCAAAATCAGGCACTTTGAACTTCAAAGGTACTTTCAAATCAGGGATCATCCCTAGGTTGGCCATGTCCAGGCCCATGGAATTCTGATTTTCATAACTTTTCATTTTGTCTTCCAACAACTTGAACCTTCTACTAGCCTCAGCAGACATCTCAGCTCCCATGTCTCTCATGGAGAAGATATCCTCCTGTCGATCCTCACCCCAAGGACGGTTCAGATTTCCATAGATAACATCATAACCATGATGACCATTATCATTACCAGCATTAACATTCTCTCCAGCAACATTACTGTTAGCTCCAAGAACATTCTCATTTCCCACAGTGTTTCCAGCATTCCCTATTCCTCTAGCGAATGGGTTAGGTACAGAATTATCACCCCGGGGAGTTTCGACACGGGGAGGATTGGTAGCAGCCCCACCATGCAACACACCGCCGTTATCAAACCGTGCAATCAAAGGTTGCACCACAATCCTGAGTTGTTCCTGACCCTGAGCAACGCCCTGCATTACCTCCATGAATTGGGCCATCTTGTTCTTCATCTCTTGCATTTCCACTTGTATCTGCTCCATCACTTTCTTCTGATTTCCTCTGGTAGCGTACTGGTGAGTTGTCTTATCAGCAATCCTGAAACACACTAGTGGAAGCACATGAGATAAGATTATAGTTCCGATGCACCTGTAATGCAAACATGTTAAAATGCAAACATGTATGTATGCAACAGGGAAATTTCCCCCACGATTCTAGTTTCAGGACAAGAACAATGACAATGGAGAACCCCATAGATAAGCACATAATGAAACTCCTCATGTATAAACACAGGCCAACAGGCAACACACAAACATCAACTAAGTACAATCAAAAAGGACCTCAACCAACAGGTCTGGTGATGGTCAATACAACAAACATAACAAGGAGAAAAATAAAAGACAGTCAAGCTGGACAACAAGACCGGAAATCCTCTAGCAACCTCTGCATCTCAAGATGATCTGGTCTGGTGAGTAAACCCTGTATGAGTAACTCCCGCTGGCTAATAGTATAATGTAACTCCTCAGCATGATCCTTACAAGAACCTCTCCCAAAGCATGCATCCAGCCTACATCTCTTGGCGTCAGCTCTGACTCTGAAGTCCTCCAAGGTTGCAAGCGCCTCATGCAGCTTACAATCACTATACCGTCGGAGCGAAGCCTCATCTGAAATCTTCTCATCTTTTGCTCTGAGCTGAGCCTTCAGCTTGCTAATCTGCAACTTCAAACCATCTTCACGCTCTTTGTTGTTGGTGAGTGTAGCATTCCACTGAGCCTCAAACTTGGAGATCCTGAGATAAGATATGTCCAAGTCTTGCTTTTTAGTAGTAAGCACACTACTAACATCATTCATATCCAAACCCAATCATTCTTTGGTGCTAATCTGCTTAGTTAAGTCCGTACCTAACCTGTCCACCATTTCAGTCTGTTTCTTCAAAGAGTAAGTTGCTTCATTCTTCTTTCTTCGGAGTTGGGCAACCTCTTTCTCCAATTCCTCATTAGCTTTCCGCAACTCTTCTTTTTCAGCCCATAACTGATTATAACTCTGAATTTCCACTGTGGTAGGTTCCTCAATCATGAGGGGATACAGTGGCTCAGCTGGAGGATACGACATCAAGAACTTCGTAGCCCTCTCATGAATCCAAGCTAAGTAAAGGTCATAAGCCCGACTGTCACTCTTTCCCAAGGCTACTTTTCCTCTCCTATGAATGCTACTCCAGGCACGCTCAAGTCTAACCAAAGCATCACCTTCCAACAAACCAGTGAGATACAAAGGTTCTTGTATCTCCTCTTCCTTATGAGCATCCCTCAAAGCATATCCAAACTGCCGAACTAATAAAGAAGGGTTATAGTTGACGCACCCTTTCCTTCCGACCACAAGGACGTTAGGAAATCTGCCGCAACTATAAATAATATCCATACCGAGCATATCTCTGTCAAACCAGGTAATATTCTCCGCCGACAATCCCATCAACCTATCTGACCACTCTGACATACCAGCGGTAGCGACAAACGGACCGGTCTTGGGCATGTGACTCATGAACCACCTGAATAACAAAGGGACGCAGCAAGAGACATTCTTTCCCCTTCTGTTTTCATTCTTATGGTGAATGGAATGATAAACATCTCCTAGAAGTGTAGGCGCCAGGTTCCTTAAGGCTAGCAAAAAGAAAGCATCCACATCAATAAAGTCTGGGAGATTTGGAAACAAAATAATACCGTAGATGCAGAGAGTGAGAATATCACTAAACACAATCCAGCAACCACTCTTGGCAAACTTTTGAGCTTTCTCAACCAAAAAAGGCAAAACAAAACCATATGTTCCACTCCTCTGAACCAACTTCCCATCCAACTCTGAAGCATCTAGATGCAAAATAGCAGCCAGCTTAGCTAGATTAGGCTCAACATCAGTGTGAAAGAACGGCATCTGATCGAGAATAGGTACCCCTAACGTCTCAGTATACTCCTCCAATGTAGGTGCAAGGACAAAATTTGGAAAGACAAAGCATCTCAACTGAGCATCGTAGAACTGCAGGAGAGTATAGACACCACTGATCTCAAAGGGTGAAGGCTTGCAGACACATCTGGCCAGTCTCATATAAGCTTGTCTAAAATCCTCCATCACCTTCCCATCAGCCATAACAATCAAACTCCTCAAAGTACTAACATCTGGAGTAGGAAACCTGCAAGAAACTATTCTCTTCAAGGGCTCCATGTCAGGAAACAAAAAACAAGACCACTAGAATCGGGAGGGAAATATGTACCTGCAACATAAATACACGTTAATGAAATGCAAATGAAAATGCCAATGCATATGTAAACAGGGGATCAAGATTGTTGTGTTGTTGATCGAGAAGAACCAACGCTCCGCTTTAGCACTGAACAAATCACTGACAATTGGACCCCTTTGTACCAAGAACACAGATTCACACTGTAAAGAACCGAGTAGTCTGAAAGCCAAAGTTTCCTGCATAACCCAATCCCTCTCACAGGTATGGACCTATCCACTGACAAGGTTCGGCATCCTATGCGTTCATCAACGTCACAAACTTTCAAGAAATGATGATACATTCACCATTTCTGGTTTAGCATCATCATCTCCTGAAGAGGCCTTACTTAGCTGAATCCCAAATGATCGGTCCCTAGAGTCGACAACCCTCAAATCCGAAATCCCGTCAGATCCTAAGGACCGGAAAGGAAATCATCAGAGAGAATCTCGTCTGAGCGTAAATTTCATGGGGAACTGTGTCTGCTAAGCAAACAGGTCCACCCACTAATCTCCACTACTAATACTAGGTATGTACTCAAGCCTGGGTTTTGGCTTATCTCTCAATGGAACTTCCCTCCCCATAGCACAACAATAGTGATATGCAGAAAGTAAAATGCAGAAGTAAATAGAGATAAAGCACATATATACAACACCCAAAAAGAAAACAGACAAGCGCTAGGATTGACTCGCATATGGGATATTCTTGTCCCCAGCAGAGTCGCCAGCTGTCGCTACTGCGAAAAGAGGTGCCGACAAAGACAGAAGAGTCGCAACCGATCGTTATTTATCCCACGGGAGGGAAAGGAAACGAACAGGAAAAAACCTAACGAAAAGGGATAAGATTGGTCATCGCAACCAAATCTCGGGTTCGGGAGTCGGTTACGCAAGGGGAAGGTATGAGCACCCCTCACGTCTATCGTACTCAACGAGATCCACGCTTGTTATCTAGCTAAAAGGGTGTTAAAACTATCTATGATAAATTCCACAAGGACAAAAGAAAAGAAGAAAGACTCGGTAGAACATCGCCACTCTATGCCTACGTATTCCCTCGTGCAATGGGAAAGTCAGAGTCAACATAGTTCAGAAAACTACGGCTAAAAGAAGGGGGAAAGGTTGCTCGCCAAGACGTCGCGTCTCGTGCCTACGTTGAGTTTTTGTGTTGGTAACTCATGTTGCACTAAAGACTTGTGACTTAAGAACGAATGTGTCGCATAACATCCTAAGGATGTACGCTAAACACTCTAGGTAATTGAGAGGAAACCACTCAATCACCATTCCCCAAGTAGCTTAAGGCTCGTAGCGTACGACACTTGTTATTCTTTATTAAGTGTTTTAAGAATGTTTGAAGATAAGAAGAGAAAGGGACACACTAAAGGGAGACTAACTCAAACCTAATAGTTATCATACAAAGTGCACCTAAAGTTGGGATTACAAAAGGGGAGTGTCTACCTAATGTTATCATTCATGTTTAGAGCCCTAATGTCTATCATAACCTCCCTTGAACAAGAGAGATTAGAAACCCTAAGGGAAGAAAGACAAAAGAAGAAGAAGAAAGAAGGAGCAAAAGAAACATGCAAATGAAAGAATGCATACATAGAATGCACAAGTAGAATGAAAGTGGGAGGAAAATAGTGTGGGGCAGTATCCACCACAAGCTCATATCAACCAAGCATGCATATGAGAAATGCAAAGAAGAAAAGAGAAGAAGATGCACAAAACACAATCACACAAATGCAACAAAATGTGGGATGAAATGGCCTAAACCACTCAAACATCAACCACAAAGCACAAATCAAAGGAAAAGAAAGCCTAAAACAAAGTGAGGATGGGAAGCTACATGAGGACAGCAAGGACCTCACATTGTGCACTCAACCATAAGCATCACAAAGAATGTGCAAAACCAAACACAAAGAAACACAAAGAAAAAGTCCTCAAGGATTCATCATTTTAGGCAAGCTTCAAGTACCTCCTAAGGAGGGACCAAACCACCTTAAATGACACACCAAGGTCATGGGAAAAAAGGGAGGATGATAGGAGAGAATGATCAAGATAAACATCACACACAAAGGTCACTTCCAATTCAAACTAGGTCATACACTTGTATGAGCCATCCTAGGAAATGACTTGATTTGTAAGTCACCTCAAAATTAGGAAAAAGGATAAAAAAAAACCAAATAAAATGCACAAGGAAGCTAAACATGTTGGCAAATAGAGGCCACAAGCACAAGGCAATATTCCCTCAAAGCACCATCAAAAGAAAATAATCCTTAAGATGTACCACTTTGAAATGGGAGAATTGAGGGTCAAAAGAAAAACCACCAAAGTCAACTCTAAAGTCAACAAAACAGGGTCAAAATGGTCCTCAAAATTTAATCAACTCATCATGGGTATGAGGATTAAATTTCAATCATTGGATCAAAAGGAAATGAGAGAAACAAATCAAAAACAAAGACATGCCAAGATTTAACTCAAATAAAACACTTCCAATGTTTAATTTCATTTTTAATTGAAAATAAAACCAAAAAAATAAAATAAAAATATTCTAAAATTAAAGGACATCTCAAAGTGTCCAGAACATATTTTTGTGGAATTTTTGGACCATTGGAAGTATTTTAAAATGATTTAAATCTAAACATATTCAAAATAAAAGCAAAAGGAAAATAAAACCAAAAAGAAATAAAGTCATGGTGTAAATAGCAACAAAAAGCGCGTAAAAACTTGGGCCAACTTCAGGGAAGGGTGCGAATAGCACATATAGGCCCAGATCCAAAAGAAATAAAAAAACTGGAGGATTACGTGTAGCACAGTCAAACATGGCGCATGGTGGAACACGTTTATGGCCATCAGATCAAAGAGTAATCACATCCAAGGGATCTGAGCGTGCCAAGTCAATTAATGAAATTCAAACGTGATTTGGTGCGTGTGGTCAAACGAGGTGTATCGTGAGTCTTAACCATAGCCGTGTAACAAAAAGTAAGCAGCTCCAGTGATCCACAACGTGCCAACACATCATCTCCTTCATTCAAAAGTCCAAAAACGGAGGGAACAACTCAGACGGCCGGAAACACTGTTTCGGTCGTCTTCTCCGACTACACATCCAGCAACAGAAACACACATGTAAAAAAACATAACCAAATTCAACAAATTAATAGTCAATTTTCATCTACACATCACGTAGAGTATGAATCCATCATCAATTAAGCATAAAACCTCAAGAATAGATCAAATCGAAGCAAATAAAGTTAAGGCTCAAATCACAAAAGTTCATAAACAGTCACCAATTCATACCAGAAATGATATACAATGTTCATAGGTCACAAATATGCAACAATGGCAAGCAATAGCATCACAAATAGAGAGCATGGATGATTTGAAAGTTACCTAGTGGAGAGCCTCCACTGGGCCTTGAAATGATGCTGAAGCTTAAAGAAAACCAACTGGAACCACTCTATAATCCTCAAGGAAGCTTCAGATGAACTTAATTTGGCTTGAAATTGAATGGATCTCCAAATTCGAATTTCACTTTCTCTTGAGCTTTTTCAACTGAGTTCTTAGCCAATTCTTCACCAAATCGTGTTCTGAGACAATGTGAAGCATTCTGAAGTTATATACAATGGATTTGGAAGGAAATAAGGCCCAATTGCAGTGGTTTTAGGTCCAATTGAAATTTGATTTTTCTTGTTATGGCAAGCTTCAAAACCGTGTGAATGTAGCTGCGCATGCCCCAAATTTGCTTCAGATGACTTTTACATGGTATGAATGATCCAATGGATGAGATTGGCTCTTTAAAAATGGATCAATGGTTGATTTGAAATGTGTAACTTCATGGTAAAACAACATGTGAAATGTCATGATTTTGAACCTAAACTTGCAATTCTGAAAATGCCATTGTATTTAGAATGTGATTTTCACTCAAAATATGCATAAGGTTGCCTTGAAATGATTAAAAATCACTTAATTGCGTTTTATGGTCTTTAAAGCTTTTTCCATGAAAGTTTCTCCATCAATTATCCATTCTAAGACAAATCCATGACTTATTAATGCTTGGTTGAACAAATGACCCCATTTGGAGCAAGTTTCATGTTGGAGAAATTTCCATTTGAAGTATGTAAGGTGGTGAAATGGACTTGTAATGAAAATGACCTATAATCCCACTTTCCCAAAATACCTCTGCCTTGCAAAACTCATAACTTGAGTTCTACAAATCCAAATGAAGACTTCTAAGACTTTTTGGAAAGCTAAGATCATGAGGAATAACTTTTATTTTTAGGTCAAGGTCATGTGAAACATCCTTATAATTCAAAAGTGGCATTGAAGTTGGTTGACTTTTATAGACAAAAATCACATTCATCTGATGACCTGTAACTTGTCTGCTTCATATATTGAGTTTTATAAACCATATGAGGGACTTCTAGTACTCAAAATAAAGCTATGAACATGCTCTACAAGTCTCATGTTAGGGTCAAGGTGATATGAGACTTGTATCTTGAAATATGTGGTCTTGAAGTTAGGCACTAAACAAGGGAATTTTGCACTGAAACCCTAATTTAGTAACTTCTCACACTCCTGATTCTTCTTGATTTGATCTTGGAATAACATCTAAAATGCCTCAACATAAAATTCCATAATCATCATGACTTAGAAATAAGTCTTAATCTTCTTCAAATCCACAGTTGACTTAGGGTTGACCAGATGAAAACCCTAGATGCAATCCTCTTGACTGTGGCTTCCTGCACTTGGTATAAACACTTGAATGAGCTCCACAATGACCTTCAAGACACTCAATGAGCCTTCTCAATATCCAATATCCATAATCATTACTTCATAATCCACTGATGGTCTTCAATTGGCCCCAAGTTAGGAGATAGGCCACACACATCCACCAAACTTCCAAAGGGTATTGATCACCTCTTGATGACTTTGATGAGCACTCATGCTTGACTAAAACCCCTTGATAGACCTCCTCTTGCTACACCACACTTGATCCCCTGCAAAATAAACAATGACATACGATGCAAATGCTAGAACCATGCTAAGAAACATAAACCAAGTAAAGAAAAGGTTGGACAAATTTTGGGGTACAACAGGTACTACTCAGTTTCTTAAGTCAATAGCATTGCATTTCTCATGATGAACAGGTACTACTCTGTTTCTTAAGTCAATAGAATTTGCTAATATCATGATGAATGGATAAAATAGTTATACCCAATTTCTTGGAGCATAACCCTTTATTTTAACTACAATCACCTAATGTCTCATGTGAATTCATAAACAAAAGAGGTTTTCTTGACCGTTAATTCCTATATCACAAAATAATAGATCAATGTGTCTAAAGCAGTTACTAATTGTCTAATTAAATCGAATCAAGTTTCAAAAGTTATAGTTAGTAATTTTTCAAAACCTAAAATCAATTTAGACATTCGTCAACATACAAAAATCATCAAACACAAACTTAATTAAATAATACTATAATTGCAACCTTATAAAATAATATTTATAAAATTACATGGTTCAAATAATTTAAAATATATTTATCTCAAAAGACTTAATTTAAAGGAATTTAATTACTCATAATGAAATTATTCATAGCCAAACGATTAAAAGAAAGATACATGAGTTTGGAGATGAAAGTTGATTTTCACTTGTGAAAACCTTCTATACTTGCTCTCAAAACCCTTGTAACTGTCAAAACCTCATTCAAAGACTAACACAAAAAAGAATTATGCATTTTTCCTTTTATAATGGTCAAGTAATTTCTTACCTCCATTTCTTTTCAACTGGAATTTTGAAACTACCAACAAGTAATTTCTGTAAAAATAAGATAAAACGTTCTAAATATTATTGTTCTTTTAATCTTTATTCTCGAACATAAAGACAAAAATTAAAAATCAATAGGCAATTAGATTTTATTACAAACCAAAACCATTTTATTTCTAAATCATTATGATTCCACCTCTTAATCTAATTAATCAAACCATGGTCGACTAAATAACAAGGTATCCATGATTTCCATTCCTTCCATTTGTAACTTTAAAATATATTCAAAAATTACGAAATAGTTTAAAAGAAAAGCCTTAACATACAATTTTTTTAAAGGAAGATTGGACAATTTTCCCCCAATATTTTTTATTATAAAATACACATTGGCCAAAAGAAGGGTGTACTCTTAAATAAAATAAAAAACTAATGTTAAATAATTTATTTTTTATAAAACAATATATTTTCAACATAAAATTATAAAAACTAACCCTTCAATCTAAAAAAAATTATATAGACAACAAAACTATGTCTCTAAAAATTTAACACGCTAAAGACTTAGTTTATTTCAATAAACTAGGAGTGTAATTTTTTATGTCATCTAAAAAATATTATGTTAAACCTTAGTCGTACTTGTACAAGTAATAAAAGTAATAAAAAGGTAACAAATTATTTTCTTAGGACCTTAGAAAAAACAAGAGACCTCAATTGAATATTCACACGACACTTAAAACAATTATTTTTGGGGAAAATTCTATATCTAAGTATTAGTCTGAAATTTTTAACGGTTGAAAAGTCAATCAAGAATGATAATAGCTACGTTGAAAATATTAAATGTCAAAATTTAAACTAAATTTTTGTATCTAATTTATTGAAAAAAAATAGTTTGTGAGAAATATGAGTATGCGTCTACTCTTTAAATTTTTAAAAAAATCCTTTTATATTTCAAACATTTATACATTTACTTTGTGATCTGACCTGATCAGAAGGGAATCACGAATTGGGTCGCACACTGCTGGACTGCTACCTGTTCACCGTCGTTGAGGACAAAATGGGGGGGGGAGGGAGGGGGGTGTACCTGAAACACACTCCGATGCCAAAGTAAGAGATAGGCAGAGTGGAAGCAAGCACAGAAAGTAGGGTAAGAATTGTGTACCTGACCCTCTTGTGGAAGAGGGTATTTATAGAGGGAGACCCCAGCGCTGTGCCAACGGTCATTTGAGGTGGGCTGGATGGCCAGGCCCAACCCAAACGACTAGGGCTTACGTGGCGTACTGAAGACCAGAACGTGGTTTTCTCCCTAGTCCAATTGTTCCGTGATCTCCGGAAGGTGGGTTTGACCTTGACCTGTTCTTTCGGAGGTGGGCAGTTGGGTGGTGACGTGTCCCCGCGGAGGGGAGCACGTGGAGAACGTGTGGGAGACACGTTGTTCTGCTCCCCGGGAGCGTGTCTTGCCCGACGAGGGCTGTAACACCCCCTTCTATACCCCCAAATAAATGCATATACAAATTTATTAGAGTGAAAATTTTAGAATAAGGTATAAAGAAAGAATGTCACAATTTCACCAATGAAACACTTTAACATTTGCTCCATAAAATATGTAACATTTTCATGGTTTAGAAATCACATTTCAACATTTAAATTTAAGCGGAAGATAAAATCATTTAATCATTTCCAAAATATTAATTCACATACAGATAAGATATCCAGATTGATACATCATGTCAGGTAATTACAAAACCACATCAGCTGATACATCACAATGTATCACAAAAGAATAACTATACTAGTCTAACTACCTGGTGTTACATATCAGAGCAGCCGACTCAAAAGAATGAAGATAACTTCACAAAAAAACTCCAGCATCCTAATCTGCAATGCCTCGTAGAGCATTATAAAACAGCAGAAGAGTGAGAAATATAACCATAATAATTAAAGCATAAGATTATATATATATATATATATATATATATATATATATATATATATATATATATATATATATATATATATATATATATATATATATATATATATATATATATATATATATATATATATATATATATATATATATATATATATATATATATATATATATATATATATATATATATATATATATATATATATATATATATATATATATATATATATATATATATATATATATATATATATATAGGTAATCATATAATTCAACTCCATATTTCTCACCACAATTCACCCTCTTAGTCATATATATTTACCACACATATATAAACAACATGAATATTCACAAAGCATTCCCACATCATGCATACACTCACATTTCCACAATCTTATCATTCACACATAAGCATCTCTTCATGCATATGTCATATATCAATGTGACTCAACAACTCAATGCAACTCATGCAATGCGGTACCGACTCTCGTTATCATTTTTCGGTTTTTACATTAAACCGGGTCCACTCTTCTAGACCGATAACCCGTTATCATTTTTCGGTTTTTGCATTAAACCGGGTCCACTCTTCTAGACCGATAACAATAAAGGCCCGTCCTCTAAGCCTTCAAACCCACTCTTCTAGGTTTGGGACAAGTCACTAGTCTCCACGAAACTAGCAAGCATTGCCTCTTGACTAAATGATGCATATGCAATCGAAAATCAAATGCACTTAAGACCGACATCTTAATCTCATGCATTCCAATAATTCATCTCTTCAAGAATTACAACATGATTGCACACACAACATATTCATAACAATTCAAGGTATTCACATTAATACCATTAACGTAATTCATAAGTCATGCACACATATCCACAATGTTCTCATGCATACTTATCACACAATTGCATACAACATTAGGCATTCACAATTTATCAGACAATGCACACATAACCTCTATTATGTTCTCATGCATTTCCAATCAATACAAACAATATACACATCTCAAAACCTAGGATTCACGCCCGAAGGCTACCCACAGTATATCACAATAGTACATAAACTATGCGATTAATCAAGCAATAAACCATAGTCGAACCACACAATCAACCTATGGATAAATCTTAAATAAAACATCAACCTGTCATACTCGCTACTCCTTCGCTAAGCGAACTCCTAGCGAGTATTCGCTACTTGTTCGCCTAGCGAACGTGCTAGCAAATCTCAACAGAAGTTACTGACTTCATTCGCTACCTGCTCGCTACAGCGAGCTTCCCAGCGAATCGTTCGCTATCTCTTCGCTACACTTTCGCTACCAGCGAACACACCAAAATCCATTCTGTCCAAGTCTGGGACCATTCGCTACTTGTTCGCTGAGCGAGCTCCTAGTGAGCATTCGCGACCTGCTCGCCTAGCGAGCTGCTAGCGAGTGTCTGCGTATTTTGTTTTTCACTTACTGTTATCCAACTCAACCAACTCCAAAAACTCCAATCTCACCAATCCAATTCCAATACTCTTAGTCTAACATTTCTAGACTATTCTACATCATCTATTTTAGATTTTAACCGATTAAATTGAGTTCTACCGATTATTCCAACTTTTGCCCTAAATGGAAAAGGATGGAAACTACACCAAAACCTCAACCCAACATATATAACATCATGAAATGATCAAATAGAAACATTTCTCACCCTTACCTCGATTAATCGAAGCTTTGATGTTGGTTCTTGATGATTTTCCACTTTCCTCTTCTTCTCCTCTCTTTCTCTTCTTCTTTCTTTCCAAATGTTTCTCTCTAACTTTCTTTTCTTTTCCTTCTCTATTATATATTTCCTTTATTTTCCTTCCTTCCAATTTCCTTCTCAAGTCTCTATTAATTTCAATTAATAAAAATTAATTTTCAACATTAATAAAAATCCCACTAAATCAATTAATTACTATAATTAATTATTTAATGAAATTCGGGTTGTTACAAGGGCAGCTGATCGATCATCGGTCCCCGCGGAGGGGAGCACGTGGAGAACGTGTGGGAGACACGTTGTTCTGCTCGCCGGGAGCGTGTCTTGCCCGACGAGGACAGCTGATCGACCATCGGTCCCCGTGGAGGAGAGCACGTGGAGAACGTGTGGGAGACACGTCGTCCTACTCGACGGGGGGACGTGTCCTACCCGACGAGGGACCCTGTGCTCGACGATACTGCCCCAATCAATATGGGCCTTTATCATGCATCATTGGGTTGGGCCGCGTTTCAAGGTCGGGGCCCAGGCCAGAACACTTTGTTTATTATTTTTTTATTTTTATTCAAAATTTATTGTTTACGATCAGGTGATTTATTATTCAAGCGTTTTAAATTTAGATCACACATTTTTTATTGTATATTTTGTTTACATAAATTATTTTTGAAAATTTTTAAATTAATCTTTTAAATAAATTAAATTCGTAATTATTTATTAGAAATATCAACAAACACTAACTTACTATAAAATAAAATCAATCACTTATAAAAGGTGCCAAACTCTTTTAAATAAGAAATAATACCATAACAATAGGAATAAATAAAATATCCATATCTAAAAAACGACAAAGAAGATAAATATAAATAGTAGAATTATTAAAATTATTAGATTTAAATGATAAAATATATGTTAGTTAAATATTTTTATTAAAATAAATAAATAAATAAATGACATATACACAACACACATTAAGTTAAAAATCAAGGGAATATTTTCACATCTATATAGAAACACAATTTTCTAGCTTCTAAAATTCATATAATTCACACACACACACACACACACACACACACACACACACACACACACACACACACACACACACACACACACACACACACACACACACACACACACACACACACACACACACACACACACACACACACACACACACACACACACACACACACACACACACACACACACACACACAGATATATATATATATTAATATTAATACATGTACATTCTTTTAGTAAGGTTCTAGTGTAAAACTTATACGAAACCAACATTTTAAATCCCATTCATCATCTTTAACCTCTCTCCTATGCATACACACAATCAAACTACACATAATCATTGTCGTTACGCAAAAAATACAGAGAGTCTCCACCAAACTTTATTTATTCCAAAGAAATAGAAAATATTAATAAAACCCCCTAAAAGGTGTAGAACATGGTCTCGCAACCAAATTTGGATTCAGAAGTCGGTTATGCAAGGGGAAGGTATTAGCATCCCTCACATATATTGTACTCAACGGGAACCATCTAGGTTGTCAATGCGCGAATGGGTGTCGTTATCTAAAGGTTACTTGCTATAGGGAAAAATAGTTTTAAAATAGTCTGCTTGCGGAGGATGAGAACCCTCGTGCCTACATATCCTCATATCGGAATGAGAAAGCATAGCTCTGTAGTTCAGAGTAGAAAATAACTAATTGTTGGTTGAGTTTACCTTGAAAAAGGGTTTTAAGAGTGATGCCCTAAGGCACAAAATAGAGAGTCTGATGAGTTGATTTTGAAAAGAAGGTTGGTTTTTATTCGAACTGCACTAATGTCTAGGAGTGGAGGTGAATACTTCAAAAAACCAAGCCAATCGTATTATCTTTAAAACATTTAGAATAAGGGTAGGAATGCTCCACTTCACTCCTTCTCCACTACTTAAGGCTTGTGGAGCATAATTCTAATCGTATTTTAAGATGTTTTTTTATTTTTATTGAGAAAATGGCACTTTACGTTGGGTGAAAGGTTTTATTTTTTGAAATGATAAACTTGGTGTGAAAAGGAAAGGTGAAAATGGAATGGAATCGATGAGATACTTGATGTTGGATCAAGCACTCGCGTTGCTTTCAATTGAATTTGATTGTGAAAAGCACTTGACGTTGGATCAAGTGTATTTTATTATTTTGAAAAGATTATTTTTTTATCGTTTTGATTTTATATTGTCAGTTAACATGCAACGGAAAGCGGTACATAAATAAATTATATGTTATTACATATTCATGGGAGTGGGGGACATTTTACCCACCATGGGAGGATAAGACATAAACCAATACATTGTCATGGGGATTGAGTATACTTTCCTTGCAATGGAGCGATGAATCACATACCACACAAAAAATTAAGTCCATACAAGCATACAAACCATCATAATGCCCAAAATCAATCAAGTGGCAATGATAAAAGCAAGCATGCAATCACCATACATCATGTATCAAAATATGATTAGGAATGGAAGTAAATGGATGTTAATGCAATTAGGGACTATGTCTAAAATCATGCATTGAAATGAAGCAAAAATCTTAAGGGAATCATCATGATCAAAAGGAATTTAAATTAAGAAGTGAGTTAATATCAAATACATCATTAATCAACAAACTTCAATGAAAACCAACAGACAAGTATCATTTTAATTTCAAACATAATGGATCAAGGTCTCTAGAAATGGGAAAATCCTACACCAATCAATACCAAATTAATCACTTTTATTCAAAGCATTTTCCCCCATAAAAATCAGCTAAATTTAACTATCTATCTTTTTATTATTTTTTCAAACATGACTCAAAAGTTTAATCACATTATTTATTTCCAATTTATGACAAAAAAAATGCACACAAACAAAATGAATTAAAATTCCATTAAAAATAAAAGAAATACAATTGAACACATAATAGTGAAATGAACGGGATCTATGAGCTTTGGTGGAAGATTCCTTTGGATAATTGCATTTCACTCTTTTGTCTAAATTATGTTTTCATCATCTCTCAATTTTTTCTTATGGTTAACAAATCTTTCATCAATTTTTTATAAACTGACATTTCTCTGAAACTTCACCAAAATGAATCTTGAGTTGAAGCTTAGACACATCTCTATAAAGTTCTAGAGCCCCCCCATTCCTTATCATCCTTCTTCTTTTTCACTCGAGGATAAAGTAGCTTAGCATAATACGAAACCTCTTGCTTACCATCCACGAGAATTTACTTCATGGTTTTTCTCAAAATTTAGTCCTTATCAATCAACTTGCCAAGTTTTTCTTCTCCTATGGTATTTTTCACTATATTCTCACTTTTTTTCCTTCATTTTTTTCATCTTGTTCTTTTTCAACTTCTCCATCATCTACTAATTCCTATTTGACTTCTACTTCTTTCTCAACTTCAATTTTCTTTTCAACTTAGGTTACTTTATTTTTCTCACTCATAGAATTTGCTATTATGGGTACTGCCGCTACTGCGAAAAGAGGTGCCAGCAAAGACATAAGATTCGCCACCGATCGTTATTTATCCCACAGGAGGGAACGAAAACGAACAGGAAAAAACCTAACGAAAAGGGATAAGATTGGTCATCGCAACCAAATCTCGGGTTCGGGAGTCGGTTACGCAAGGGGAAGGTATGAGCACCCCTCACGTCTGTCGTACTCGACGGGATCCACGCTTGTTATCTAGCTAAAAGGGTGTTAAAACTATCTACGCTAAAGGCCACAGGGAGAAAAGAAAAGAAGAAAGACTCGGTAGAACATCACCACTCTATGCCTATGTATTCCCTCGTGCAATGGGAAAGTCAGAGTCAACGTAGTTCGGAAAACTACGGCTAAAAGAAGAGGGAAAGGTTGCTCGCCAAGACGTCGCGTCTCGTGCCTATGTACTTTCATCTGGTATGAAACATCAGAGAAAACGTAGTTCGGGCTGACAAGAACCCCGGTTGGTTCAAAAGTTTTACCCGAGTAGGATTAACAATCAGTTCTAGCAATTGGTGTATGCAGCTTGACCATTGGAGACTTAGGTGTTACCGTTTGCGGTAGAACTCAAAGTTAACAACACTCTTGTTATGAAAATGGTTTTCCAAGATTAAGGGTCCCAAGGGACAAAAAGGTTTGAATTGTTTGTTTGAAGTCTTTTAAAGAAGAAGTGTTTTGAGTTTTTGTGTTGGTAACTCATGTTGCACTAAAGACTTGTGACTTAAGAACGAATGCGTCGCATAGCATCCTAAGGATGTACACTAAACACTCTAGGTAATTGAGAGTAAACCACTCAATCACCATTCCTCAAGTAGCTTAAGGCTCGTAGCGTACAACACTTGTTATTCTTTATTAAGTGTTTTAAGAATGTTTGAAGATAAGAAGAGAAAGGGACACACTAAAGGGAGACTAACTCAAACCTAATAGTTGTCATACAAAGTGCACCTAAAGTTGGGATTACAAAAGGGGAGTGTCTACCTAATGTTATCATGCATGTTTAGATCTAATGTCTATCATAACCTCCCTTGAACAAGAGAGATTAGAAACCCTAAGGGAAGAAAGACAAGAAGAAGAAGAAAGAAAGAAGGAGCAAAAGAAACATGCAAATGAAAGAATGCATACATAGAATGCACAAGTAGAATGAAAGTGGGAGGAAAATAGTGTGGGGCAGTAGCCACCAGAAGCTCATCTCAACCAAGCATGCATATGAGAAATGCAAAGAAGAAAAGAGAAGAAGATGCATAAAACACAATCACACAAATGCAACAAAATGTGGGATGAAATGGCCTAAACCACTCAAACATCAACCACAAAGCACAAATCAAAGCACAAATGAAAGGCAATGAAAGCCTAAAACAAAGTGAGGATGAGAAGCTACATGAGGAAAACAAGTACCTCACATTGTGCACTCAACCATAAGCATCACAAATAATATGCAAAACCAAACACAAAGAAACACAAAGAAAAAGTCCTCAAGGATTCATCACTTTAGGCAAGCTTCAAGTACCTCTTAAGGAGGGACCAAACCACCTTAAATGACACACCAAGGTCATGGGAAAGAAGGGAGGATGAGAGGAGAGAATGCTCAAGATAAACATCACACACAATCAAGAGAGATGCAAGAAAAGGCAAGGAGAAAGACCTAGGTCTCACACACATTCAACACTTGAAGCTCAAGTGGAAAGCCTAAAAAGAAATGCATCAATCAATAAGCAATGAACATAATTTTGACCTAAAAATGAACATACAATAAGCTCAACATGTCTACTTTGTGAAACAAGAAGAGTTGAGAGTTGAATGGATCCACAAAGGTCACTTCCAATTCAAATTAGGTCATACACTTGTATGAGCCACCCTAGGAAATGACTTGATTTGTAAGTCACCTCAAAATTAGGAAAAAGGCTAAAAAACAACCAAATAAAATGCACAAGGAAGCTAAACATGTTGGTAAACAGAGACCACAAGCACAAGGAAATATTCCCTCAAAGCACCATCAAAAGAAAATAATCCTTAAGATGTACCACTTTGAAATGGGAGAATTGAGGGTCAAAAGAAAAGCCACCAAAGTAAACCCTAAAGTTAACAAAATAGGGGCAAAATGGTCCTCAAAATTTAATCAACTCATCATGAGTATGAGGATTAAATTTCAATCATTGGATCAAAAGGAAGTGAGAGAAACAAATCAAAAACAAACACATGCCAAGATTTAACTCAAATAAAACACTTCCAATGTTTAATTCCATTTTTAATTGAAAATAAAACCAAAAAAATAAAATAAAAATATTCTAAAATTAAAGGACATCTCAAAGTGGCCAGAACATATTTTTGTGGAATTTTTGGACCATTGGAAGTATTTTAAAATGATTTAAATCTAAACAGATTCAAAATAAAAGCAAAAGGAAAATAAAACCAAAAAGAAATAAAGTCATGGTGTAAATAGCAACAAAAAGCGCGTGAAAACTTGGGCCAGCTTCAGGGAGGGGTGCGAATAGCACATATAGGCCCAGATCCAAAAGAAATAAAAAAAAACTGGAGGATCACGTGTAACACAGTCAAACATGGCGCATGGTGGAACACGTTTATGGCCATCAGATCAAAGAGTAATCATATCCAAGGGATCTGAGTGTGCCAAGTCAATTAATGAAATTCAAACGTGATTTGGTGCGTGTGGTCAGATGAGGTGTATCGTGAGTCTTAATCATATCCGTGTAACAAAAAGTAAGTAGCTCCAGTGATCCACAGCGTGCCAACACATCATCTCCTTCATTCAAAAGTCCAAAAACGGAGGGAACAACTCAGACGGCCGGAAACACTGTTCTGGTCGTCTTCTCCGACCACACATCCAGCAACAGAAACACGCATATATCAAAACATAACCAAATTCAACAAATTAATAGTCAATTTTCATCTACACATTACGTAGAGTATGAATCCATCATCAATTAAGCATAAAACCTTAAGAATAGATCAAATCGAAGCAAACAAAATTAAGGCTCAAATCAAAAAAGTTCATAAACAGTCACCAATTCATACCAGAAATGATCTACAATGTTCATAGGTCACAAATGTGCAACAATGGCAAGCAATAGCATCACCAACAGAGAGCATGGATGATTTGAAAGTTACCTAGTGGAGAGCCTCCACTGGGCCTTGAAATGATGCTGAAGCTTAAAGAAAACCAACTGGAATCACTCTATAATCCTCAAGGAAGCTTCAGATGAACTTAATTTGGCTTGAAATTGAGTGGATCTCCAAATTCGAATTTCACTTTCTCTTGAGCTTTTTCAACTGAGTTCTTAGCCAATTCTTCACCAAATCGTGTTCTAAGGCAATGTGAAGCATTCTGAAGTTATATACAATGGATTTGGAAGGAAATAAGGCCCAATTGCAGTGGTTTTAGGTCCAATTGAAATTTGATTTTTCTTGTTATGGCAAGCTTCAAAACCGTGTGAATGTAGCTGCACATGCCCCAAATTTGCTTCAGATGACTTGCACATGGTATGAATGATCCAATGGATGAGATTGGCTCCTTAAAAATGAATCAATGGTTGATTTGAAATGTGTAACTTCATGGTAAAACAACATGTGAAATGTCATGATTTTGAACCTAAACTTGCAATTCTGAAAATGCCATTGTGTTTAGAATGTGATTTTCACTCAAAATATGCATAAGGTTGCCTTGAAATGATTAAAAATCACTTAATTGCATTTTATGGTCTTTAAAGCTTTTTCCATGAAAATTTCTCCACCAATTATCCATTCTAAGACAAATCCATGACTTATTAATGCTTGGTTGAATAAATGACCCCATTTGGAGCAAGTTTCATGTTAGAGAAATTTCCATTTGAAGTATGTAAGGTGGTGAAATGGACTTGTAATGAAAATGACCTATAATCCCACTTTTCCAAAATACCCCTGCCTTGCAAAGCTCATAACTTGAGTTCTACAAATCCAAATGAGGACTTCTAAGACTTTTTGGAAAGCTAAGATCATGAGGAACAACTTTTATTTTTAGGTCAAGGTCATGTGAAACATCCTTATAAGTCAAAAGTGGCATGGAAGTTGGTTGACTTTTACAGACAAAAATCACATTCATCTGATGACCTGTAACTTGTCTGCTTCATATCTTGAGTTTTATAAACCCTATGAGGGACTTATAGTACTCAAAATAAAGCTATGAACATGCTCTACAAGTCTCATGTTAGGGCCAAGGTGAGATGAGACTTGTATCTTGAAATATGCGGCCTTGAAGTTAGGCACTAAACAAGGGAATTTTGCACTAAAACCCTAATTTAGTAACTTCTCACACTCCTGATTCTTCTTGATTTGATCTTGGAATAACATCTAAAATGCCTCAACATAAAATTCCATAATCACCATGACTTAGAAATAAGTCTTAATCTCCTTCAAATCCACAGTTGACTTAGGGTTGACTAGATAAAAACCCTAGATATAATCCTCTTGACTGTGGCTTCCTGCACTTGGTATAAACACTTGAATGAGCTCCACAATGACCTTCAAGACACTCAATGAGCTTTATCAATATCCAATATCCATAATCATTACTTCATAATCCACTGATGGTCTTCAATTGGCCCCAAGTTAGGAGATAGGCCACACACATCCACCAAACTTTCAAAGGGTACTGATCACCTCTTGATGACTTTGATGAGCACTCATGCTTGACTAAAACCCCTTGATAGACCTCCTCTTGCTACACCACACTTGATCCCCTGCAAAATGAACAGTGACATGCGATGCAAATGCTAGAACCATGCTAAGAAACATAAACCAAGTAAAGAAAATGTTTGGCAAATTTTGGGGTACAACAGGTACGACTCAGTTTCTTAAGTCAATAGCATTGCATTTCTCATGATGAACATGTACTACTGTGTTTCTTAAGTCAATAGAATTTGCTAATATCATGACGAATGAATAAAATAGTTATACCCAATTTCTTGGAGCATAACCCTCTATTTTAACTACAATCACCTAATGTCTCATGTGAATTCATAAACAAAAGAGGTTTTCTTGACCGCTAATTCCTATATCACAAAATAATAGATCAATGTGTCTAAAGCAGTTACTAATTGTCCAATTAAATCGAATCAAGTTTCAAAAGTTATAGTTAGTAATTTTTCAAAACCTAAAATCAATTTAGACATTCGTCAACATACAAAAATCATCAAACACAAACTTAATTAAATAATACTATAATTGCAATCTTATAAAATAATATTTATAAAATTACCTGGTTCAAATAATTTAAAATATATTTATCTCAAAAGACTTAATTTAAAGGAATTTAATTACTCATAATAAAATTATTCATAGCCAAACGATTAAAAGAAAGATACATGAGTTTGGAGATGAAATACTTGTTCTCAAAACCCTTGCAACTATCAAAACCTCATTCAAAGACTAACACAAAAAAGAATTATGCATTTTTCCTTTTATAATGGTCAAGTAATTTCTTACCTCCATTTCTTTTCAACTGGAATTTTGAAACTACCAACAAGTAATTTCTGTAAAAATAACATAAAACGTTCTAAATATTATTGTTCTTTTAACCTTTATTCTCTAACATAAAGACAAAAATTAAAAATCAATAGGCAATTAGATTTTATTACAAACCAAAACCATTTTATTTCTAAAGCATTATGATTCCACCTCTTAATCTAATTAATCAAACCATGGTGCGACTAAATAACAAGGTATCCATGATTTCCATTCCTTCCATTTGTAACTTTAAAATATATTCAAAAATTACGAAATAGTTTAAAAGAAAAGCCTTAACATACAATTTTTTTAAAGGAGGATTGGACAATTTTTTCCCAATATTTTATTATAAAATACACATTGGCCAAAAGAAGGGTGTACTCTTAAATAAAATAAAAAACTAATGTTAAATAATTTATTTTTTATAAAACAATATATTTTCAACATAAAATTATAAAAACTAATCCTTCAATCTAAAAAAATTATATAGACAACAAAACTATGTCTCTAAAAATTTAACACGCTGAAGACTTAGTTTATTTCAATAAACTAGGAGTGTAATTTTTTATGTCATCTAAAAATATTATGTTAAACCTTAGTCGTACTTGTACAAGTAATAAAAGTAATAAAAAGGTAACAAATTATTTTTTTAGGAACTTCGAAAAAACAAGAGACCTCAATTAAATTGACATTCACATGACACTTAAAACAATTATTTTTGGGGAAAATTCTGTATCTAAGTGTTAGTCTGAAATTTTTAACGGTTGAAAAGTCAATCACGTTGAAAATATTAAATGTCAAAATTTAAACTAAATTTTTTTATCTAATTTATTGAAAAAAAATAGTTTGTGAGAAATATGAGTATGCGTCTACTCTTTAAATTTTTTTAAAAAATCCTTTTATATTTCAAACATTTGTACATTTACTTTGTGATCTGACCTGATCAGAAGGGAATCACGAACTGGACCGTACACTGTTAGACTGCTACCTGTTCACCGTCGTTGAGGACAAAATTGGGGGGGGGGGGTGTACTCTAATGCCAAAGTAAGAGATGGGCAGAGTGGAAGCAAGCACATAAAGTAGGGTAAGAATTGTGTACCTGACCCTTTTGTGGAAGAGGGTATTTATAGAGAGAGACCCTAGTGTTAGGCCAACAGTCATTTGAGGTGGGCTGGATGGCCAGACCCAACCCAAACGACTGCTAGGGCATACGTGGCGTACTGAAGACCAGAATGTGATTTTCGCCCTAGTCCAACTGTTCCGTGATCTCCAGAAGGTGGGTTTGACCTTGACCTGTTTTTTCGGAGGTAGGCAGTTGGGTGGTGACGTGTCCCCGCGGAGGGGAGCACGTGGAGAACGTGTGGGAGACACGTTGTTCTGTTCGCCGGGAGCGTGTCTTGCCCGACGAGGGCAACTGATCGATCATCGGTCCCCGCGGAGGGGAGCACGTGGAGAACGTGTAGGAGACACGCTGTTCTGCTCGCCGGGAGCGTGTCTTGCCCGACGAGGACAGCTGATCGACCATCGGTCCCCGCGGAGGAGAGTGTGGCGTCGTCCTGCTCGACGGGGGGACGTGTCCTGTCCGACGAGGGACCCTGTGCTCGACGATACTGCCCCAGTCAGTTTGGGCCTTTATCATGCATCATTGGGTTGGGCCGCGTTTCCAGGTTGGGGCCCAGGCCAAAACACTTTGTTTATTATTTTTTTATTTTTATCCAAAATTTATTGTTTACGATCAGGTGATTTATTATTCAAGCATTTTAAATTTAGATCACACATTTTTTATTGTATATTTTGTTTACATAAATTATTTTTGAAAACTTTTAAATTAATCTTTTAAATAAATTAAATTTATAATTATTTATTAAAAATATCAACAAACACTAACTTACTATAAAATAAAATCAATCACTTATAAAAGGTGTCAAACTCTTTTAAATAAGAAATAATACCATAACAATAGAAATAAATAAAATATCCATATCTAAAAAACGACAAAGAAGATAAATATAAATAGTAGAATTGTTAAAATTATTAGATTTAAATGATAAAATATATGTTAGTTAAATATTTTTATTAAAATAAATAAATAAATAAATGACATATACACAACACACATTAAGTTAAAAATCAAGGGAATATTTTCACATCTATATAGAAACACAATTTTCTAGCTTCTAAAATTCATATAATTTTATTTTGAAACACCATAACTTGAATTTGACTTGAACACATAATTAAACACAACGCTTCTAATAAATTGTCTTGTGAGTACTCTAACAAAAAAATTAATGAAAAATATTTTTTAATAAAAACATTTAAATAAATAAAAAAACAAAACAACATTTAACCCCATATAATAGTAATATTAATAGTATGAGAAAATGGAGCGGAGGATATAATTAATAGCCATGGGCGGGAATAAAAAAAGCTTCTGAAATTCAAATAAATAATTAAAAATAAATAAAAAACATTTTAATAAAAAAAAGCTGTAAAAGTGTTTGTGGTCACACACACACCCAGCACCCACTAACACACCCTTCAATTTCACAACTCTTGACTCTGACACATGGCCCTCTTTTTTTTTATAATACAAACATATATTTCAATAAATTTAATTAATACCCAGCAAGTAAATAAAACAAAACCTTTCTTCTTCTTTCTTACTGTTTATTTATTTACAAATATACTACACTTCTTATTCACTCTTGCTATTTCTGACACATTTTTTGCCTATACTTTTTTATTCATTATTTCTACTACTATTATGTTATTGCTATTTGCTACTATCATTTAATACAATTCCTTTCATTTTTCTTTCACATTAACACACTCTTTAAATCTTTCTAATCTCTTCTCTCTCACCATTTTCTTTGCTTCCATTTATTGTTTGGCATCACTCATCAAAGGTATTTTCATCTTTTTTTCTTCTTCTTTTGATTTAGTATTTATTTAGCACTTGATAAAGTTTAATTAAAGAGCTCTATTTTTTTTTGGTGATTTTTTTTTGGGAATGTTCAATGTATTTAAGTTGAAATAATGGCAGAAATTTACTGTAACCATCCACTGTTTTATCACATTGGGTTACTTAATTTTGTAGGTATTTTTTGGATTTTTTTTTTTAATTTGAAGTTTCTGAAGGAAAAATGGGTTTGCTGATTTTTAGTTTAAATTTCTCTTAAAGTTCATTCTATTGTTGTTATGAGGAAAGTTGGTTGTGATTGTTGAGAAAAGTTGTCAACTTTTTTATTTTTGAGATTTTTGAAATTTTGAAATTTTTGGGGTTTTTCTTTGATGTATATGAATCAGTGAGATTGTTGAAGACTTGGTTAGGGTTTGTTCATGTTTTATTCTTTGTATAGTATTGAAGCATTCTGAAATAATGGGATTTTTTTGCATTGGGTTTTGTTTTGACTGATATTATCAACATTTTTGGTACTAATGTGTGCAGATGAATGCTCTTCTGTGTTGATGTTAATGTTGGATTGGTAGACGCAATGACGGATAAGAAGAGATGGTTGTGGAAGCGGAAGTCTTCTGAGAAGAGTCCGGGCGAAGCTGAGAGTTCGGGATCTGTTTCCTCTGAGAGGTATTCTGATGAACAGGTATGAATGATTGTCTGTGTTCCTGGGATTTCTCAAAATTGTTAGTTGCGAGATTAGAAATTTTATTTTGAATTTGATTTATTTTTTGTATCGCAAACACGTGATTCAACTTTTATCTTTCATTTCTGATCAGCATTTTTTGTGAATCTGAAACTTGAAAGCAGGAAGTATCTAAGGAATCTTCTAATGGAAGCAATCATTCACCTGATGTCACCTCAAAAGCTGTGACCTGTGCTGACGATGTTGATGATTGTTCAGTTATCAATGAACAACTGCCTGATGAAGTTGAATCAACACATCTACCTTCCACACGCATTGTAAATTTTGGTTCATTAGAGATGAATAAAAATGGAGGTAATGAAAACATATCGAATGGAATAGAAGATGATTTAAGTGACAGGTCGAGGGATATGTCCGAGAAGCTATCTGCTGCTCTTGTTAATGTCAATGCCAAAGAAGACTTGGTTAAGCAGCATGCAAAAGTTGCTGAAGAAGCCATAGCCGGTACACCTAAATTCTGTAGCACCATCACCTCTGAAAAAAGGGGTGTTCTGTCCATGTCGGTGTACACCTACACCAGCACGACACCGACACTTGCAATAACAGTCAATTTATTCACTTTTTCAAATTATTTATGGTGTCAACGTGTCAGTGTTGGTGTAGTGTCAGGTGTCTGTGTCCATGCTTCATACCTAGTGCTGTTAATAATAAGTACATTCCTCTACTGCTTTTCTTTTCTCTATAAACCTATTTTGTTGTCTTATTGAGCCATTTTGTTTGCTTAGGATGGGAAAAAGCCGAAAATGAAGTAGCAGTTTTAAAGAAGCAACTCGAGACAGTCACACTGAGAAATTCAGCTCTTGAAGATAGAGTCACACATCTAGATGGAGCACTTAAGGAATGTGTTAGGCAGCTAAGACAAACAAGAGAAGAGCACGAATCAAATATTCAAGACGCCATAGCTGAAAAGACTCATGAATTGGAATCGGACAATATCAAACTCGAGAGCAAGCTCGTTGAGCTCCAGAACAAATTAGAAGCATCAAATGCCAAATCTTCTATTGACCGTGATATGCGTCAAAAGGTTGAGTGGTTTGAGAAAGAGAATATGGCTCTCAGGCATGAGATCCTAGTTCAATCGGAAGAGCTAAAAATCAGAACAATTGAGAGAGATTTAAGCACTCAAGCCGCTGAGACAGCTAGTAAGCAACATTTAGAAAGCATCAAAAAAGTAGCTAAGCTTGAGGCCGAGTGTCGGAGACTGAAAAGCATGGCTTCTAAAGCACTGTCAGTTACTGATCATAAATCTATTGCTTCATCCTCATTTTGTGTTGAATCTCTCACTGAGAGTCAATCAGACAGTGTCGAACGACTTACTGCTGTGGATTGTGATAACTACAAGATGAGTGGTTCGGAACTAAACAGGTGTGAGCCAAGTGTTTCCGACTCATGGGCGTCTGCGTTAATTGCTGAGCTTCATCAGTTCAAGAATGAAAAGTGCTGTCGACAAGCTCCATCTGATTCTGTTGAAATAGATCTGATGGACGACTTTCTGGAAATGGAACGGCTTGTTGCATTGCCTGAGACGAAGAACGAAAGCGTTGTCGAGGAGTCAGTTGTTGATGACAATCAATGCGTTGACAAAGAAAGCGCTCTCAGAGCCGAGTTTGACATTATGAATCAGCAAATGGATGAACTAAAAGGAAAGTTAGAAAAGGTGGAAGCAGATAAAGCTGAACTAGAGATTGCTTTGATGAAAAGCGAAGAGTTTATCGAGGAGTCACAACTTCAGTTGAGGGAAGCCGAACAGAAACTAGAGGAGCTTCAAATAGAGCTAGAAAATGCCTACAAATCAAATCAAAAGATAGAAAATCTCCTAATAAGCATGGAGGCAGACACTCAAACACTATCATCCAAAGTCAACTCACTAGAAGCCGAGGTTGATAATGAAAAGGCTGTGTCTCACGAAGTTGCAGTGAAGTGTAAGAATCTGGAAGAAGAGTTAGAAATCAAATCTTCAATGCTTAGCTTATTAGAAGTTGAGGTTGAAAAGGAGAGGAACACGTCGCATGCATTGGAAAAAGAGTTAGAAAGCAAATCTTCAATGCTTAGCTTATTAGAAGTCGAGGTTGAAAAGGAGAGGAACATGTCGCATGAATTTGCTATAAAATGTGAGGGCCTCGAGGAAGCGCTCGAAGGAAAATGTGCAAAGGTCGAGTTGTTAGAAGCAGAGGTTGTCAAGGAAAGGGCTGTGTCGGATGAAGTTGCAACCAAGTGTAAGAACTTGGAGGAAGAGCTAGAAATCAAATCTGCAAAGGTCGAGTTATTAAAAGCAGAGGTTGAAAAGGAGAGGGCCATGTCTGGAGAATTTGCTATGAAATGTAGGGAATTGGAGGAAGAGATACTCCGGCCAACATCTAGCTTGTATGGAGAAAAGAAAATCAAGCAGGTCAGTCATCATTTTGACATCTATAAAATGATTGCATTCCTCAAACTATACTTCATAGAAATAAAAAGGTTATTGAAAAATGAAATCTTAGATATTATAGGCTCTGTAGCATCGACACCTCTACACCTCGGAAAAAAAGCTCTATCGCTGTGTCATTGTCATGTTCAGGGTGTCCATGTTTCATAGATTATAGGTTAAGTTTTTGATTGCTTATATTTGAAATTTGAGGTACTTTCAACACAAGTGAACTCATGCAATGCATTTGATATTTTCATGACAGGAGGACCTAGCCCTCGCAGCCGGAAAGCTCGCCGAGTGCCAAAAAACAATAGCATCTTTAGGGAATCAGCTAAAATCTCTGGCTACTCTTGAGGATTTCCTTATCGACACTGCTGGAATTCCTTCAAGTCCATCGCTCATTGCTCATGCTAGTGGAGAGCTGTGGAAGATGCATTCAAATGACACATTTTCGCCTAAAAGAGATTCCATTTCTTCTAGGTTGCCTGATGCTAGCTCTGGTCTATCCCTAAACAAACACGAGGAAAGCTCGCCACTTTCATCGTCTCCTTCAAATTCATCAGTAGCCTTGCCAAATCATGCCAGTTCTGAGAGGAGTCGAAACGGTTTTGCAAAATTTTTCTCGCGAACCAAGAGTGGTATCAGGCTAGAAATTTAGTACTAATTCTTTTACTCAAGTTGTAGACAGGTTCATTTTATCATTCAATGAAAAAGACCCAACTTTACTCAGTTTGCATCAATTATATATCTTTCTTAAAGTCTTGTGTTTGGGTATTATATACCTTTTGCATTACAACTATGAAAGATGAACACTGAGGTTGAACGCAATAATGATATTATGGAAACATTGATAATTAAAAGTTCAACAAATCTACCCTCATTTAATGACAACCCTATATTTTGAAACAAAATTGAAAGATTAGTGCTTAAGATACGCAATTGTTTGCGTATAATAATGTTCATCAAGTGTACTATGTGATTTGTTTAATCATAATATTAATGGATAATAAATGTAACATGGCATAGCGTGGCCCATAATGTTTCCTTTTTCATTTTATCTACTCTAGCACGTATTGCTAAAAATATTAGAAAATTGAGTAAAATTACTTTGGGGTGAGAGAGGCTCGAACTCTCGACCTCAGGATTACTCAGAAGCTATGAGACCTACGCGCTAGCCAACTGCGCCACCACCCCTTGATGACTTTTCTTCACAAATTACAAATATAATTTTTATATTTACTACGAAAAGTACTGTTATTCACATTCATATTTGTGATCATATTTTTTTCTTCATAAATTCGAGTTTGGTTCATATCCACTGCTGCTTCTCGAATTTGATAGGTAAACAACTATATAAGTAAAATGAGTGATTTTTATTAATGAAAAAAAGTGTATACAAAAATACTTGATACAAAGCACAAATGTGTGGAATTTATCATGGAGGGCTAGCATACGTTTCTTTAAAAAATAGTAATACAATTTTTTTACAACTTGTTTCATTTCTATTCATAGGCCAAGAGTAGAGTTCCTATCATTATTTTTAAAACTAATATGCTATTACATTTTCTTTAATAAACTTTATATGACATTTATATAACAGATCTTCTTTTTATATACAAAATATTAAAATATTAGGTGTACAGTTGGTATATCTTTAAACCGAATTTTTAATGGAGCTATTCATTTTTGTGTTTTTTAAAAATGTATTAAGTCACATTATTTTAAAACAATTCTGATCATATCTGATCAGAAGGGGATCAATGATCTGTCACGTGTCGTCAATCTGAAAGCTGTTCACCTGGATGTTGAAGAGGAAGGGGGTGTACCTGAAACACACTTCGATGACAAAGTAACTGACAGAGTGGAAGCAAATACAAAGAGAGAGAGAGTAAGAAAATTAAGTTACTTGACCATCTGGTGAGTAAGGTATTTATAGTGAGCCCTCAGCGCAGGGCCAACGGTTACCTAACACTGGGTTGGACTGCCAGACCCAGTGTTAGTAACTGCTAGGGCTGACGTGGCGTCGTGAAGACCAGGACGTGGTCTTCGCCCTAGGGTAACTGCCTCGTATTATCCGAAAGGAGAAGACCGAATCTCCAAGAAGTGGGCAATTACTTCATGAAGTATCCTTGCGTGAGGGGCACGTGGAGAACGTGGGGGAAGGCTTGAGGACCTTCTCGGGCAGGTTGGGCTGGGCCCGATGAAAGGGAGAGATAGGAGGGACTGGCCGTATGGGAGGCCTTCCCGACAATTGAGGGCACGTGCTCGACGCGGGGTGAGGCGTCGTGCCCGACAGGACCTCACTCGCCGCATGGCCATATTGGGTCTGTCTTAGGAGGAATTTTGGGCTTGCTTGAGTGTGAGATAAGCCTCGACCCAATCCAGAACAAATTCATTTAATTTTAATTTTAATAATACAATTTTAAAGAACTCATATTTTCTCCCACAATTTTACTTCATTTATTAACTTTATTTACTTATAATTTTATTTTAACTCTAAATAGTCCACAACTTAAACTTTTATTAATTTTTTTTTGTTGGTGCAAGGTTACTTAGTGATGCAACGGTTGGTCACTGTGGCCAACTTCAATAAGAGTAATGCTATTTAGTAAAAAATAATTTGAAGAAGAAATGTAAAATTTACACATGTCACTATTTTAGAGGTAAATTTTAAATTGATTTTCAATTTAATTTAATTTTAATAAAAATTATGGGATAATGGTAATAATGAATAATTGTGATTTATTCTTGCATTTGCTTTCAGGTTTTCTTACTAATAAGCATTTTTCAAATGGAAAAGCTATTCATCATCCGAAGAATTTGAGAAAAAAACTCTCCATTACATGAATCAAATTTTGTCATAATGTTCTATTAAATATCATATTTCTATCGAATTCGTAAATCTTGATATCTTTTTTAATAGTTTCTCTTATAATTTTTATAGATCTTCTTTTATCTATAATTGTTTGACTTCTTTTCATGTGATATATTATTCTTACAATAGAATCTACATGTCTTCTCATGCACATTAATTTATTCTTTTTAATCCAATAAAAGAATAATCTCAAAACGATCAAGTTATTGATTTCTTAGACAGGAAGGCAGGCGTTAGAACAAGTAAGTTATACGACTTGTGTCGGAACACTCAAGGATAAAAGGGATATACATCTTCTTAATCCTTTTTAATCCAATTTTTTCTATGAAATTATGAGATTTAAAACGATTAATTTTTACAACTTGCGTCTTAAAGACTCGATGGAAATTACACAGTTTAAACCTTAAACACTAAACTCTAAAGGGAAGACAAACGTTACAACAAGTAATTTATATGACTTGGGTCTGAACACTCGAGGATAAAAGGAATATACATTTAATTAATCATTTTGAATTCAATAAAAGAATGGACTCAAAATGATCAAGTTATTGATTTCTTAGATAGGAAGTCAAAGTTAGAACAAACAAGCTATGTGACTTGTGTCCGAACACTCGAGGATAAAAAAAATATACATCAAATTAATCATTTTTAAATCCAATTCCGTCTATGAAAAATATATTTTGTTGTGAATTGATATCGTCAAGAACAAACCAAAAATATGAGAAAAAATTGAGTTTCTTGAACAAGCCTAAGAAACCTTATTAGGTTTTATAAAAGATAGAGAAGAAGGAAGAAGAAGAATAAGAATTGGTTAAAATTATTTTACTATTCACTTTCTCAATTAGGGTTCAAAGATTACAAGTGAATACTAACAATTAACCTCTCTCAACAACCTGAGAGAACTAGTCTATTTATAGACTACTAAGCAAACTTAAGATACAAGCTAACTTAACAATTGGTCTTACAAGCAAATCTCAATTCAACATGCTAACTTAAATACAAAGATAACATATTTCGACACATGCTTGAACAAACTTCGACTATAACATCACAACTCTTGTTGAACCATGAAGCTATCCTTTTCGACACTAGAGTTCAATCCACATACCACAAATCTCCACCTTAAAAAAACTCTATAATAATGGAACAAACTAGATTTCATCATGCAACTTTATCAATTGCATACAGTGGAAAAACTTACTACTCGACAATATCTTGGTGATCATACAGCAGCATTTTCATTAGTCGAAATTTTCAGCACTTGGACTTCTTCACGCTCGATTATCTCTCTGACGAAGTGCAACTTCACATAGATGTGCTTGGTTCACTCATGGTAGGTTGAATTCTTCGACATATGTATTTTACTTTAAATATTACATTTAACAGTGATAACTTGACCTTGAAGTTCCAGCTCGTTAGAAAAACCATTAAGCCAGATTGATTCTTTCACAGCTTTTGTGAGGGAGATATACTCTACTTCAGTGGTTGATAAGACAACAACCTTCTGAATTGTTGCTTTACAACTAATTGTTGTGCAAAAAATAGTGAATACATATCCAGAAATAGATTTTATAAAATCCATACATCTGTATAATCAGAGTCAACAAATCCTTTGATTTCGACTTTGCTATCATTACCACAGACTCCACCATAAATCAGGACTCTGCTCAAAGACCCATTGATGTACCTAAGAATCCACTTTAATGCTTGTTAGTGTGCCTTCCCAAGATTGTCCAAGTACCTGCTTACAAGGCTCACTCCGTACGCTATATCTCGCCTCATATAGACCTTAACATACATCAAAGAACCTGCTATAATAGCATATGGAACACTATTCATATAAACTCTTTCTGCTTTAATACTAGGACTTTGAGTCAAACTCAACTTGTACTGAGGATTAGTCAGTGTTAGAACATGCTTTTAATTTCACATACCATTTTCGAGAATCTTCTTCAGGTATCTCTTGAGATAGCTATAATATCAACTGCTTTCTATCTCTCCGGATGTCAATCCCAAGAATTTTAGAGGTAACTCTCAAATCCTTCATGACGAACTCCTTATCGAGTTCATCCTTCACCATTATAACATCTTCAACATTGTTGCTTGTTATGAGGATGTCATCCACATAAAGCAACAAAAAAACAAGTGAACTTCTAGGTCAAAATCTGAAGTAAACACAGTGGTCGAATTGGCACCTAGTGAAACCAATGTGTGCCATGAACTTATCGAATCTCTTATTCCATTGTCGAGGAGATTACTTCAGGCCATACAAAGACCTATTTAGCTCACACACATAATCTTCCTTTCCTTTTTTTGCATACCCTTCAGGTTGCCTCATTTGGATTGTTTCATCTAGATCTCCATATAGGAAGGTTGTCTTCACATCCATTTGTTCAAGCTCTAGGTCAAACTTCGTCACCATGGCTAACAACATTCTAATAGATCTATGTTTTACAACAGTTGAGAACACATCATTTAAGTTAACACATTCTTTTATAGTGAACCACCTAGCAACCAACACTGCAATGAAACGCTTCGACATCACTCCTTTGATTCCTTCCTTAAGCTTGAATATCCACTTACAATTGACTAACTTTCCCCCTGCATGTTTCTCGATCATCTCTTAGGTGTTATTATCATGAAAAGATTCCATTTCGTCATCCATGGCTTTCAACCATTCAGTCTTATCTCAACTTCTCATAACTTTCTTATAGTCTCTAGATTCTTCGCCAAGAACCTCACTTGTGGAGATTAAGGCATAAGCTATGAGATCTGCATAACCAATTCTCTGAGGTGACTTGATGACTTTTCTCGACCTGTCTCTTGCCAGCAGGTAGTCATTATCAATCTCTTCAGTTTTGACAACAACTTCTGCATCTTCTTCGGCTTCTTCTGAGTCATGCCATTTAACATCATTATGTTCCACCTCAACATGAATCACTTCTTGTTCCAGCTCTTCTTTAGAGATCTTATAACTTTGACCAATATCATTAGTTTTCTTGAAAATCATCTCATCTTCATTGAAAACTACATCTTGACTTGTGATACATCTTCTGTGACCTGGCTCTAGGAACCATAGCCTATAAGCTTTGGCTTCTTCAGGGTATCCACGAAACATACATCTCAGATATCTAGGTTCGACCTTGTCTTGCCTAATATGAGCATAGGCTAAAGAACCAAATACTATATGTCTGTCGATATTAGGTGGATGTCCCAATCAGACTTCTTCAGGTGTCTTAATTCCCAATGCAGTCGAAGAATGCCTATTTATCAGGTATGCTGTAGTCATGACTGCCTCAACCCAAAACACCTTCTTCAATCCTGTACATTCACCAAGAGAAATAAAATTCCTTTTAAGATCATGTACATTCCTAACATCAGTCAATAGCCTTATTGACTCATCATAGAGCTTGAATCTCACAGATCCAATACCTGAAATTTTGCAAGCTTTGTTGTTTCCCAGTAGCACTAGTCCACCATCTTAATCACATAATTCCTCAAACATGTCTTAGTTTGGAGTCATGTGCCAAGTACATCCTGGATCCATAATACACTCCTTGATAGAGTCACTGCTTGAAACTGTAACAGCCCAAATTTCATTAATTAATTATTAATGTTAATTAATTTAATTAATTGACTTATTTTAATTATTGGATTTATTTGGTAGAGAATTTGTGAGAAGAGAAATGGGAAGGAAAGAAAATAGGGAAGTATATAAGGAAAGTGGAAGAGAAAAGAAAAGATAGTAAGATAAAGGAATTAGAAGAGAAAGAATAGAGAAAGAGGAGAAAAGAGAAGAGAAGAGGGAAACTTGGAGAAATCATCAAGAATCAACTTCAAGCTTCAATCCAATCAAGGTAAGGGTGAGAAACATTATTATCTAGTCAATGTATGTGGTTATGTATGTGTGGGTTGGGTTTATTGTGAGTTTCCACCATTTTCCCATTTAGGGCAAAAGTGATTTAATCGGTAGAATCATAGTTTAATCGGTTAGAAACTGGAAATAATGTCGTAGAATAGTCGGGTGATGTGTGGTTAAGTTGTTGGTACTGATTTGGTGAAGAATCGGTCGATTATTGGTGGATTGGAAGTTGGGGACAAATTGAGGGTTCTGTCTTCGCAGATTCGCTGGTTCTCACCAGGCGAATGAAGGGGAAGCTTCGCCGGGCGAAGCTTAGCAAATGCTAGCGAATAATTCAGAATTAATCCCAGTGGTCTTCACTGGCAAGTTCGCCAGGCGAAGGATAGGTAGCGAAGGTTCGCCAGGCGAATCCTTCAGCGAAGGGCAGCGAACCAATTCAGTAGCCACTGACTTTGCTCGCTAGGGAGTTCGCCGGGCGAAGGTCCAGCGAGCATTCGCCATGAGGCTTCGCCAGGCGAATGGTGGCGAATCAGACAGTGTTGTTTCTGTTCTGTGATTTTCATCCGATGAGTGGTTGCTTGGTTCGAATAGGTTATTACGCATATGAATCGAATAGTATGTGTACTATTGAAATGAGATATGTTGTGGGTAGCTGTAAGGCGTGAATCCTAGATTATAAAACGTAATTGATAACGGAATACATTGTTTAAATCGAATAATAATGCATGAGAATATATTATGAGTATATGTGCATAGTGTGGTAAATGTGTTATGCGTGTAAGTGTAACACCCATTTTATTTATTTAGTCATTTTGGTGTTAATTTAATTATTTTATGTTGGTGTGCCCTTAGGTGGGGTGTGTTGGTATGTGATTGGTGAGTATCCTTGATATATAAGGATCATTGGTGGTGTGGAGATAATAATATAATAGTTAATAGTAATATTGGTGGTATTATTATTATTATTATTATTATTATTATTATTATTATTATTATTATTATTATTATCATTATTATTATTATTATTATTATAATCATCGGTATGAATATTATTATTGGTGGGTGTCCCTGGTATGGGAGGATTATTGGTGGTGTTTTGGTGAATATAATAATATAGTGTATAATATTGATATTGGTCGGAATATTATTATTATTATTATATTTATTATATTTAGTATTGTTATTAACATTATTATTATTTTGGTGAGATAATAATAGGATTATTATTACTATTATTATTATTATTATTTTATTAAGTTATTAACATTATTATTATTTTGGTGAGATAATAATAGGATTATTATTACTATTATTATTATTATTATTTATTATTATTATTATTATTAAGTTATTATTATTATTGGGATTAGAGAATTAAAATAGAAACGTGAGGGATTAGTAGTTTTACGATACATTGTGAGAAGTTAGAGAAAGTGGAAAAAGAACAATAGAAAGGAGAGAACGGAAAAGGGAGCAAAGAACGAAGGATACAGGGGAAAATCAGAATTGGCCAAACCTTGGAGGGTTCTTTCATCGATCAACCGATTAACAAGGTAAGGGGGGAGAAACTTGATTGGGATGGTATATACATGTATAGGGTAGAGGGGAGTCCTTAACCCCGTAGAAAAATTCCGATCTATGAAGTTTTATATTGGCATGCTTGTTATTGTTGTTGCTAATGCTAAATTGATGCTTGATATTGATGAATTGTTGATTGGTATTGGTGAATTTGGTGTATATATATTATGGTGATGTTAGTGAGATTATATGTTGTTACTGCAGTGTTGATAGTAAATATAAATAGAGTTTTGGTGAGATTCTGTGTTGTTACTGTAGTGTGGGTAATGACCATGATTATAGCTTTGGGGAAAATTATGTGTTGTTTCCCTATAGCAGTGTTGATAGTAAATATAAATAGAGTTTGGTGAGATTCTGTGTTGTTACTGTAGTGTGGGTAATGACCATGATTATAGCTTTGGGGAAAATTATGTGTTGTTTCCCTATAGCAGTGTTGATAGTAAATATAAATAGAGTTTTTGTGAGATTCTGTGTTGTTACTGTAGTGTGGGTAATGACCATGATTATAGCTTTGGGGGAAAATTATGTGTTGTTTCTCTATAGTGTCGTTAATGACTATGGTTAGGACCTTGGTGAGATTCAGAGTGACTCTGAAGTGTCGGTAATGTACCGTAATGTTGGTTCTAGAGTAGGAAGTATAGGATAATTGGTAAGTATAATGTTTATTGGTGTGTTTGTGTTTGATGATAACTAGTAATTGATAGTGATGGAGTATAAGTCAATGTTAATGAATTGGTGTTTTGGGTTGATTTGGCATATAGGGCATATAGGGTGTTTTACAGTTTTTAGGGAAAGTTCTGTATGGCTTTTGAGGTATCGATAAAGTGTGTAGGTGATGATTTTGGGAATAGGAATTAGAAACCGATTGCTTACGGTAATAGGCAAGATTGGTACTAGAATAGAGTGAGGATCTGAGTTGAGATGATAGGTACAGTTTGGCCTTGATGCACTGTAAGAATGATGAGTGTGGGAACTAACTTGTGTACTTGGTGATAGTGCATGTTTCCCGTAATAATGACTGGTGGACAATTAGTTGATGTATATGTATGTAGTGATCAGTAGGATCGCGTACCCCCGAGTGGTGGGATATGTTATATCTTGGTGTTAAAGTATGAACTTGTTTACTATCTGGTTGATTTATATGGTGTTGGTGTATGTTATATCTGTACATATATGCATTGATGTATGATGATATGATCAGGAGGATCGTGTGCACGTTGAGTGCCTAAATATATTAGTTATGCATTGGTGTGTGCATATCATGGTGTTTTGGTGGGATGAATCATGTCTCAGGAGGAGCGTAAGTGATTCATCCGTACTCCTTTGTGGAGAATGGTGGGGGATAGATCATGTCTCAGGAGGAGCGTAAGTGATCTATCCAGGTTCGATTGAATGAACCAATGAGTCGGTACCGCATGCATGGTGTTGAGTTGCATATTTGCATTATAATATGTTATATTGTAATTTGAACAGTAGGTTCGTCATATGGAGTTGTTGGGGGTGAATATTGGTGTGTTGGTGTGTTTTACTACCTTATTTACATGTATTACATTACCATTATATTCTGATCATTATTTCTCACCCCTTTGTTGTTGTTGTGGTCTGTGCTTCTTCGGAAGTACAGATAATCCAGGTGTTTAGCTAGCTTGGATATTGGTGTGACCGTCGAGTCTAGGATGCTCTGATACGTAACACGGGATATGGGTGTTATAATTGTTTTATGTCAAACGTGTTGAAATCCTGTGACGTATCATGTTTTGATGTATTTTACTTTATGAAACAAATTCCGCTGTATTATTTTGAAAAGAATGAATAAAGTATTTTTATAAAATTTGGAGATGTGATATCCCACTTTTTGGTGAAAACTCTGATTATTATTATAATATTTATATTTTCTTTAATACGGGAAGTGGGGTGTTACAATTGGTATCAGAGCAGGTCGGTCCGTCCGGCCAGTGTTGTTGAGTTGAGTTGAGTCTGTCCTTTGGGATGGAGACTGTGTGTTGTTTAACCTGGTGTTGTGGTTTAAATCCCTAGTATACGGCATGTGTGTGAAAACACTGTCGGTACGTGTTTATTTCCTAACCTTGTCTGCAGAAGCAGGAATGATTCCAGTGGGAGAGAAGTTTGTAATTCTCCGGAATGCTACGGTGTGGTGGCTTAATGTGTTGAGGAATGCTATCATAGTTTGGTAAAGATGGTTTGTACCCCATCATGATTTCGGCTGTCTATTAACAAATTGAGGAACTGATCACCCTTAATCTCTTGTTAATAGTAGACGGAATTGTGTTGGATGGGATAGACGTGTCTTGCAAGCTTGTGTGGCGTGAGCAATGAATTGTCCTGAGTTAAGCTAAGTGCTTAAGGGATTATTTTGAGGAGTTGGCGTAATACGGTGTTGAGACGTTTATTTTGACGGAACCTTCAAATGAGAAGGAAAGTGAGAAAATTGGGATTTGTCAATTTGTTGAAATTGCCGGAGGTTCCCTGAGGAAGTAAGCGATTTACTATCGGAGTGTGAAGTAAAGCTTACACGTTTATTTTGTTTTTGGGACGAGTCTAATATTGATGACTCCATATTGTATGTTTACGTTGGGATTGGAGAAGTTGAAGAGTCAACTTGAAGACCCACTGGGGAAGAGGTCCTTTGGTTTGAGTGTGTTACCGTAAGGTGCACCAATTTTTGTTGGTTAGACAGACAGAAGGTTTTGTGAAGCTTTGGGTGAACTATAGATAAGTGAACAAGGTGACTGTTAAGGATAAGTGTTCGCTTCCAAGAGTTAATGATTTGATGGATCAATTGATTGAAGGACGTGAGTTTCCGTATTCGTGAGATCGCGAGTAGAATTATTGTGTTGTGGTGTCGAAGGTCGAAGTGGTATCGTAATAGGAGGCTCCACGATCTGCTGTTGAGATTGGAAGTAATCGAGTTTTAAAATATTTAAAGATTGAAAGTGTGTTGGACGGCCTCCTAAGTATGAAATTGTGGTTATACGTTGAATTCCGAGATCGCAGTTTTTTACGGAATCGAAATCGGACACTCGGAAGTCAGGTAACGGTCGAAAATAGAATTTCGGGACTGTCATGTTCGCCGAGATTCGCCTGGCGAAGTGCCCTGAGCAGAAAAATGTTGTTGTGGTATTTTTGTCGTAACGGGAGAACCGTAACTCGGAATGACGCCCGGTTCGAAGCGTTGGAAAGCTATTGAAATTATCTATGAGATGGTGAAGTATTGACATAGATTTAATCTATTTATTGATAAAGTGTGTTTGAATGTTGTGGTAAGGACGGGCGGTACAGTATGTGTTCCCGCTATAACTCACAACTTGTTTGTCCACTTGGCATGGGATCTTCTTTAATTATTTATATAAGGCAATGATTGTGTTGATAAATGATATTTTAAGGTATTCGAAGAGTATAGAGGATTATGTTGAGCATAAGGAACTGGAGTTATCAGTGTTAGAAAAAGAGCGGTGATATACTTCCGTAAGGAAAGTTCTGCCGAATCCGATAGAACTAATTGTGGTGTTTGTGATGCTTGTTGATATAATTAGGGGATTTGCTAAAGACAACTTCAGCGAGTTTCAGTTATGCAAAAGGAAACTCGAAGTGTGTAAGAGAAACCATCCGACCAGTGATTTAGAGTTGGTTGCTATTGTGGTTGTACCGGAGTCGGAGGCTTCGAAAGTTCAGACTGAGATCGGAGATGTTTGGTGATCTTAAGAGTTTAAGGTGTTTGTTTGATTTGAAAAAGTTGAAAATGAGGCAGAGGAAATAATTAGGATTTCTGAAGGATTACGACTTTGAGTGTAATTACCCTTTGGGTAAAGTGGATGTGGTAGATGATGCGGTGAGTTAGAAATGTTTGTGTTTACCGAAGATGATGGTGAAAAGAGGTAGAACTGATTGAGAAATTTCATAATATGCGTTGTGTGAGTAAGGATACTTCTTATGGAGTTAATCTTTTATTATTAAGATCTGACTAGTGATATCCTTGAGAAGAACCGAGAAAGTCAGAAATCTGGGTCGAGTAGTGAATTAGTTGAAGTTGATAAATTAGAGTCGAGGAGTGGATTGTCGGGCTTGTGGAAATAATACCACGAGATGTTATGATAGAGTATGTGTACCAAATGTTGTTGAGGGGAGTAGAAGTACTCGTGAAGAAATACATTGGGGTAGATGGAGTATCCATCCCAGTGCTATGAAGAAGTAACCGAATTTGAGTAGATTGTTTTGGAGACCATGGATAAAGGGAGGAGTAGTTGAGGTGGAATATGCTGGTTAGAATTGTAGGAATTCGAAGCGTGAACATCAGAGACTGTTGAGTCTGATGCAGTCGTTAAATATTCCAGAGTGGAAATCAGGTAGTATTTTCACGAAATTGGTGTTGAGATTTCCAAAGAATTTCTAAAGACATAATTTTAATTTGAATTGTTAGGAGTGGATTAACTATTCCGTGTTGAGAATATATGAGATGCATATTGAGAAAGTGGTGAAGTTGGATGAGATACTGACGAATATTGTGTCAGATGGAAATTTGAGGTTTATATTGAGATTTTGGAAGGGCCTACAGGAAGCTTCGGGTACTAAGTTGAAGTTGAGTTCGACTTACCATCCGCAAACTGATGGTCAGTCAGAGAGGACTATTGAGTCTGTAGAGAATTGGTGAGAGCTTGGGTGTTGGATCGAGGTGGATTGTGGGATGATTAATTACCGTTGATTGAGTTACCTATAATAACGGTTACCATCCTAGTGTCGGAATGACACTATATGTGGCTTGGTGAAATAGGGAGTGTAGGACTCTACTGTGTTGGAATGGGTCGAGTGAGAGTGTTGTGCTCAGACCTGAAAATTATGTGGAGATGGCTGAAAAGATCAAGAGGATCCAAGGAAAGATATGTTTGGAGAGTCACGCCGGTGACTGATGTTGGTCGAGCTTCGAAGTCTCAGAAGTTCGCACCGTGTTCTGTGGTTTGTATCAGAGTGGCGCAGCAGAGGCATGGGAGGAGTAACATGTTAGACCGTTTTTCCCGCTGTCGCTATGAATTGGCATGATATGTTTCATGTGTCTTAGTTGAGAAAGTACATTGAACCAGGTGGATGATGTACAAGTGAAAATAATTTGATTGTTGAGGCATTGCTATTTCGTTTGGACGAGCGAGAAACAACTCCGAAGGGAGGAGATATCTTTGGTGAAAGTAACTTGGGGAGGTGCTGCAGAAGGCAGTGTGACCTGTTAGTTGGAATGAAGGATGCGGGAAGCGTATCCGGAAGTGTTCCATCAGGTAATTTTCGAGGACGAAAATACTTAAAGTGGGGGAGAGTTGTAACACCCATTTTATTTATTTAGTCATTTTGGTGTTAATTTAATTATTTTATGTTGGTGTGCCCTTAGGTGGGGTGTGTTGGTATGTGATTGGTGAGTATCCTTGATATATAAGGATCATTGGTGGTGTGGAGATAATAATATAATAGTTAATAGTAATATTGGTGGTATTATTATTATTATTATTATTATTATTATTATTATCATTATTATTATTATTATTATTATTATAATCATCGGTATGAATATTATTATTGGTGGGTGTCCCTGGTATGGGAGGATTATTGGTGGTGTTTTGGTGAATATAATAATATAGTGTATAATATTGATATTGGTGGGAATATTATTATTATTATTATATTTATTATATTTAGTATTGTTATTAACATTATTATTATTTTGGTGAGATAATAATAGGATTATTATTACTATTATTATTATTATTATTATTTTATTAAGTTATTAACATTATTATTATTTTGGTGAGATAATAATAGGATTATTATTACTATTATTATTATTATTATTTTTTATTATTATTATTATTAAGTTATTATTATTATTGGGATTAGAGAATTAAAATAGAAACGTGAGGGATTAGTAGTTTTACGATACATTGTGAGAAGTTAGAGAAAGTGGAAAAAGAACAATAGAAAGGAGAGAACGGAAAAGGGAGCAAAGAACGAAGGATACAGGGGAAAATCAGAATTGGCCAAACCTTGGAGGGTTCTTTCATCGATCAACCGATTAACAAGGTAAGGGGGGAGAAACTTGATTGGGATGGTATATACATGTATAGGGTAGAGGGGAGTCCTTAACCCCGTAGAAAAATTCCGATCTATGAAGTTTTATATTGGCATGCTTGTTATTGTTGTTGCTAATGCTAAATTGATGCTTGATATTGATGAATTGTTGATTGGTATTGGTGAATTTGGTGTATATATATTATGGTGATGTTAGTGAGATTATATGTTGTTACTGCAGTGTTGATAGTAAATATAAATAGAGTTTTGGTGAGATTCTGTGTTGTTACTGTAGTGTGGGTAATGACCATGATTATAACTTTGGGGAAAATTATGTGTTGTTTCCCTATAGCAGTGTTGATAGTAAATATAAATAGAGTTTGGTGAGATTCTGTGTTGTTACTGTAGTGTGGGTAATGACCATGATTATAGCTTTGGGGAAAATTATGTGTTGTTTCCCTATAGCAGTGTTGATAGTAAATATAAATAGAGTTTTTGTGAGATTCTGTGTTGTTACTGTAGTGTGGGTAATGACCATGATTATAGCTTTGGGGGAAAATTATGTGTTGTTTCTCTATAGTGTCGTTAATGACTATGGTTAGGACCTTGGTGAGATTCAGAGTGACTCTGAAGTGTCGGTAATGTACCGTAATGTTGGTTCTAGAGTAGGAAGTATAGGATAATTGGTAAGTATAATGTTTATTGGTGTGTTTGTGTTTGATGATAACTAGTAATTGATAGTGATGGAGTATAAGTCAATGTTAATGAATTGGTGTTTTGGGTTGATTTGGCATATAGGGCATATAGGGTGTTTTACAGTTTTTAGGGAAAGTTCTGTATGGCTTTTGAGGTATCGATAAAGTGTGTAGGTGATGATTTTGGGAATAGGAATTAGAAACCGATTGCTTACGGTAATAGGCAAGATTGGTACTAGAATAGAGTGAGGATCTAAGTTGAGATGATAGGTACAGTTTGGCCTTGATGCACTGTAAGAATGATGAGTGTGGGAACTAACTTGTGTACTTGGTGATAGTGCATGTTTCCCGTAATAATGACTGGTGGACAATTAGTTGATGTATATGTATGTAGTGATCAGTAGGATCGCGTACCCCCGAGTGGTGGGATATGTTATATCTTGGTGTTAAAGTATGAACTTGTTTACTATCTGGTTGATTTATATGGTGTTGGTGTATGTTATATCTGTACATATATGCATTGATGTATGATGATATGATCAGGAGGATCGTGTGCACGTTGAGTGCCTAAATATATTAGTTATGCATTGGTGTGTGCATATCATGGTGTTTTGGTGGGATGAATCATGTCTCAGGAGGAGCGTAAGTGATTCATCCGTACTCCTTTGTGGAGAATGGTGGGGGATAGATCATGTCTCAGGAGGAGCGTAAGTGATCTATCCAGGTTCGATTGAATGAACCAATGAGTCGGTACCGCATGCATGGTGTTGAGTTGCATATTTGCATTATAATATGTTATATTGTAATTTGAACAGTAGGTTCGTCATATGGAGTTGTTGGGGGTGAATATTGGTGTGTTGGTGTGTTTTACTACCTTATTTACATGTATTACATTACCATTATATTCTGATCATTATTTCTCACCCCTTTGTTGTTGTTGTGGTCTGTGCTTCTTCGGAAGTACAGATAATCCAGGTGTTTAGCTAGCTTGGATATTGGTGTGACCGTCGAGTCTAGGATGCTCTGATACGTAACACGGGATATGGGTGTTATAATTGTTTTATGTCAAACGTGTTGAAATCCTGTGACGTATCATGTTTTGATGTATTTTACTTTATGAAACAAATTCCGCTGTATTATTTTGAAAAGAATGAATAAAGTATTTTTATAAAATTTGGAGATGTGATATCCCACTTTTTGGTGAAAACTCTGATTATTATTATAATATTTATATTTTCTTTAATACGGGAAGTGGGGTGTTACAGTAAGCATGATGAAAATCTTGTATGATGAACTACTTGAGAATGCATGAGAACATGTCGTGGACATGTGTGTATTGCTTGATAGGTGTTGTAAATGCATATTGTGTGTATGTGAATAAATGTGAATAATGCATAAGAACATATCGTGGATATGTGTGCATTGTGTGCTAATGTAGTGATAGTATGGAATTATGAATACATTGATGATGTTGTGTACAATTATGTGATAAGTATGCATGGGAACATTGTGGATATGTGTGCATATCTTGTAATTGTAATATTGGTATTGTGATGTGAATACCTTGATTTTTGTGATATATGTTGTATGTGCAATCATATTGTAATTCTTGAAGGGATGAATTATTTGAATGCATGGGATTAAGATGCGGGAACGATCTTAAGTTCATTTTTGTTGGTTGATTGCATATGCATCATTTAGTCAAAAGGCAATGTTTGCTAGTTTCGTGGAGACTAGTGGCTTGTCCCAAACCTAGAAGGGTGGGTTTGAAGCCTAGGGGACGGGCTTTGTTGTTATCGGTCTAGAAGGGTGAACCCAGTTTAAGTGTAAAAACCGAAAAATGATAACAAGTGTTGGTACCACATTGCATTGAGTTGCATTGAGTTGTTTTTGGAGTCACATAACATAAATGTCATTGATATATGAAATGTGCTTCTGAGTGAATGTATATTGGATAATTGGGAATTGTGCATGATGAGATATGCTAGATGAATATCCATATTTGTTCATATGTATGATGAGATGTATATGACTACGAAAATGAATTATGGTGAGAAATGTGGATTATATGTAATTGCTACTTGTAGATATATATATAATCTTATGCATTGATTATTATGGTAATATTTCTCACCCTTCTGTTGTTTTATAATGCTCTATGAGGCATTGCAGATTAGGTTGCTGGAGGTTTCTTTTGTGAAGTATAGCTTCATTCTTTTGAGTCGGACTGCTCTGATAATGTAACACCGGGTAGTAAGCTTGTATAGTATTCTTTTGTGATACACTTGTGATGTATCAGTTGATGATGTTTTGTAACATGAATGATATTGATGAACCAACTAGATAACATGTATTTATGTGATTAAATGTTTTGAGGTAATTCAAATGTTTTATCTTCCGCTTTAATTCTAAATATCGAGATGTGGGTTTAAGGACTAAGTTCCTCTACTTTGAAAACTATCCCACTGTTGCATATTTTTATAGAGCGGGGGTTGAGTGTTTTATTGGTAATAATGTGACATACTTCTTTTTTACAGTATTTTAAATTATACTCTGATAAAATTTATATGTGCCTATTGTTCGCTGTGTTTTCTGGCGAACAACCTCTGGTTAACCAATTTCTTCAGAAAATTGGGTTACTTGCAGGACCAACCATACAAGTCCTAGGATACATGTGCATTTGGTTCTGTCGAAATACTCTTAGACTTTTGGTGACTAATTTGTGGTTTGTTTTATCAATGTTGTCAAAGTATTAAGGACTTTGATTTTGCAAGTAACGAAAGTTTTAACTTAAAGGTGAAATAAGGTTAAAAGTTTAAACAAGAACAAAGAAATGTCGAAAGGCTAAAACTTGCAGAAAAGTAAATGAAATGTAAAATGACTTTGAAAATAAACAAGTAATGAACTTGAAGAATAAACAAGTAATGAACTTGAAGAATAAACAAGTAATTTAAAATGACTTTTGAAAATATAACTGGTGTTTAAACGTACATTGTTCCAAATACTAGACTCATTTTCTCTCACACTGGGTACTTAGAGCTTTTACAGGAATTTTGTACAAATTTTCACACACACATTCTAACCACAAACTATCCTATTTATACACAAACAGAATAACTGCTTAGAACGGAAAAACTATAACTAAACGACAAGTGTCAGCCTGCATGTAAATTTCTTCTCTGAAACCTCCATGTGTCCAACTGCCAAAGGTTACAACCTTTTGAAATTTGAATCTCTTCCTTGGTGACGAAACCTTGTAACTCTTCAAAACTGTCGAAACCCTTTTAAAAAAAAAAACTCTTCAGCACTTGCCAAACCTTATCTTTTATTATCAAACTTCTTCTGTCGAAGCCCTCAGTCACAAACTCTCCAAACTATTCTGCCAGAACATTATATCTATTTCTGGTCGAAACAATGAAACTTTAAAACCTTGTCAGCAATTCTTGGATTCTTCTCCTGATGCTATCCTTCGACAAAGATGACCTTAAAGCCTGAATCTTAATCTTGTCGAAATTATGGTCTTGTCGAAATTATGGGTTTACAAATTGCCCCCCAGCAAAGATATTTTCGACTATCAAAGGAGAAATGTCTTTTGCTGTCGAAGTGATCTTTGACTTCCAGTTGCATTCATTGTGAAATGACTCTCTTTTTTTTTTTTTTTTTTATTGAGTCCCAAGGAAACACAATGATTTCCACTTTATGAAACGTCACATCTAGCCCACGTTTCACACAATCTCCCATGACCCTATGTTGTAGGTAAATCATGGCTCACTACCAACCGCCACTTTCAATCTCCACCAATGGATTAACATGCATGTTTCCCTTTTCCCAACTGAAAAAGTCTTTTCATTTTCTTTCTTTTTTTTTATTATTCATTTATTTCAAAAACTCTATAAATACCACTTTCAATAACATTTCACATTTTCCATTCTCTCTAATCTTCTCTTACCCAAGCGTGAAAACTCCATTTCCAAGTCTTTCAGAGCTCTTGTTTCTTCACCATCTTCAACAAATCAATGGCTCCTCCCAAGACTACCACTGGACAGAGTGCAAAGAAGGCAAAGAAAACCAAGGATCTTCCTCCTGCTCACGTATTATCTGGGCCTACCCAAACTCAGCATCAACAGTACTTCCCAGAACCCCCAAATGAAAGGGAAAAGGCAAGCATTTACAGGTCACAGGTAATAATTCCTATCTCTGTTTCTGGAATCCATCATGCTATGTTAGGCCCCATTTTTGATCCTACTATGGACCCTAAGCGTTTAAAAGAATTTTACCCTTGCTATTCTGCTTCCAAACCCATAGCTGCTAATAAAAACCCTAAACCTGTCGAAACCTCATCAAAAGAACCTGAAGTCCCTATGGCTTCGACAGAGATAGATCTGTCTTATCTAAATCAAAATAGGATTTTTAGGAGTCCCCCTCTGACAAAGGATCCCTCTGAGTACCAGACATGGTTAACTAGGGTTGAAAAAGCCAAAGAAAAATTTTGGAAGAAAACTGGAATTTATAACTTAATCCAGTTGTCGAAAGAAGGTCCCCGTTATTGCCAAAACATGCTGTTGGCCTCCTTGTACTTTTGGGATAGTACTTACAACACTTTCCACTTACCTTGTGGAATGATGACTCCCACCCTATTCGACATAGCAGCCATAACTGGCCTTAGTCCTTTAGGGGAAATATTTAACCCTGAACATCTGAACAAGGATCCCATAGGCTTCGACACCAAGCATGCTGGGTATTCTGTTTTTATAGCCCATCACCAAGGCGAAAGTCATGAAGAAGTCTCTGATGAAGAGCACATTGCCTTTCTCAGCCTATGGTTGTCCAAATTTGTCTTTTGTACAAGGTCCCTTCAGGTGGCTAGAAGTTTCATCATTATGGCTAATCAGCTTCATAATGGAGTTGCATTCTGCCTGAGTGAGTTGCTTCTAGCAAACCTTTATGAATCTCTAAGTGAAAGTGTCAGCAATCTCAAATCCCTCAAAGAAAAGGGTAACATCAGTCTCACAGGCCCCTTTTGGCTTCTACAACTATGGCTGAATGCCACTTTTGAAAACTTCATCCCTAACAAAATGCCTGTTGTCGAAGAAACAGTCAAAGACAGGCGTGTCGAATGGCCTAGGCTGGTTCAACTGACCCCCACTGATGAGAATGTAAGCCTTCGACAAGCATTTACTGGCTACATCATGATGTTCGCAAAACGCTATAAATTTTCTCCTTCAATGGCACCCTTCGCCAATAGACAAGTAGGTCCAAGATGGTTCACCAGAAGACTCCCAGTGGAGGACCAGAAAGATGAAGACTCCTACATCTCCATTTGGGAAGCTTTTCTTATGCCCAGACACTTCTTTTCTCATCATAGCCTCAACAATACAAAGGTATCTCTCATTGTATATCAACCCAATCTGGTAGCCAGGCAGTTTGGATTAATCCAGACGAAGACAAAGCCCATCTACCACAAGAAAGGTGCTATCATTTTCTACAACTCATTTCACCATTTCGACAAGAGCTTAGAACTGTACAACAAATATTTCGACCCAACTCTGGAGGTCTATCCCACCATCTTTGTACCAAACTTCCTCTGCACTGCAGAGTTCGACGTTTGGTGGAAGGAATACTACATCAACAACTTTTTCGACGTAGCAACTTTCACTGCTCTTCTGACAAATGCTTTTACCTTTGTGCAGGACAAAAAGAAAAAAGGTACAGACCAACACATAAAAGAAATTCAAAAGTTTCAAAAGTATTTTGAAACTATTTACAGGCCTGATGATCTTCGTCGAACCATAGCTGAAGCAGCAAGATCTTTAAAATTCAAACTCACAGAGAAATTAGACCAATTGTGGTTTCCTTCATCCCTTCCACCACATGCACACTACGACTTTGCATTCACAACCTTTCCTCCGAAATTCCCTCCACTTCCTTCTGCAGAATTTGGAGTGGCCTTGTGTCCTCCATTTCCAGATTGGTTTGTATGTGGATCAGACTTAAAACTGCTTCGTGAAAGCAACAAAAAACTTGCCAAACGCGTGGTTGCGACGAAGTATCATCTGCACAACTTCACTGGGCACCTTCATATTGGGATTGAACACGTTACTATAGACGAACCCATTCTTGAAGGTGTCGAAGAGACCATATTTCTCTTTTTTTTTTTTTCTAACTCCTTTTATTATTATATCAATGTTCATGCAACTTTTCTTTTTCAGCTGTTAGAATTGTCAGGAAGATTACTGGCGAAGGAACTTCTTCAAAAGCAGTCGAAAAAACCCCTTCAACAACAAAAAAGGTTTCGACACAAACAGAACATCCCTCCTTATTTGTATACTTCATACTTTCTTATACTAAACACTTCTTCTCTTTCTCTTATAGGTAACTCGTACCCCAGCAAAGAAAAGGAAAACAGAAGAAAAAGAAACAAGCGTCGAAGAATCCGAGGACGAATCCCCTGAACCCCAGCCTTTGAAAAGAAACAAAGGTTTAAAAATTAAAACAGTGGCGTCCCAAAGATCTCTGGTCCAAAGACGAACCCCACCTGCCAGTCCAGTCAACAAAGTTCCTTCAAGGAGCGAAAGAAGTGGGGACTCAAGTGCCCATACTGAAATTCCTCAGGTAATCATTTCGACAATCACCAATCCAGCCTTGACCGAATGTATCTTTATCTTCAAGTTCTTCTTTTGTGTTTTTTTTTTTTTTGCTTGTAGGTTGTTATTGATGTCGAAGAGATCTCTGCAATCCAAGAAGAGCATGCTCCCTCTAATTCTGAGAGGACTCTGGCTGAAAGACTCCGGGATGATGCCACTCCAGATGCAGGGATCCATGGGCCTCAAACCTTGGATGAATTCGACCTTAGTGACTCTGAGTCTTTCGACAACAACTCTCCCTTTCGACCAGACCCCACTGCCGAAAAAATTATTTCAGATCAAGATGTACCACTTCCAACAACCGCTGCTATACCAAACACTGATGATAATGCCACTTCTCAGGATGTACAAACTCCAGATCCAACTAACACCATCATGGCTAACAAAGACGATGTTGAAGAAGTTGTTACTCTGTCGAACCAGCCAGAAGTTAACTTGAGCATTGGAGGAACCTCTCAACACATTCCCCCTTCATCAAAGGCTCCTATCGAAACCTCTTTGGGCACTGCTTCGACGAGTTTATCCCATGAAGAAATTGAGAGTTTGAAGGCTAGAAAACCCTTTGAATACTTAAAAGCTTTACTCGACACCAGGCATAACTTCCACGATTCCTCTGCCAGTGGTTCGACAGCTTCAGGGGCCACTTCCGACCTTCAACCAATCAATGTCATCATGGATGAGATCAAGGCAAGGATCCTTGGAGTTGACCTGTTTGAGGTCATGGCTGAGAATACTTCTGCTCAATATGATCTGAAGAAGCTCCTAAAAAGTGCCAACTTGCTGGAGGCTTCGACTGAGGAAAGCCATCTGGTGATGGATTTGATATCTTTGATTGATTCTGCCAGCGCTGATCTGATTCGACAAAAAGAATTCTCCCGAAAGATCACAGCCAAGTCTGAGGAGCAAGTTTCAGCATGGAACACAGTGGCTTCTTCGACAGAAAGGATTTCAGAGCTGAATAAGCTTTCTGACGAATACACCAAAGCTGCTGCTGATTGTGAAAGCAATATTCAAGCCTACCAAGCCCAAATTGCTGATCTCCAAAGAAAAATCCTCCAAGAAAAAGAACGCCAGGCCTCTCTCAAAAAACCAAATCAGGAAGCAATAGACAGTGAACTCCAGAAGGGGCTACAACATGCAGAAACAGCCCAGCGACTTCACAGGGAGCTTGACGAAATGACTGTCAGCAAAAGCCTTTGTGAGCGTCGAATTCAACTCCAAAAGAAAAAATTTGACGAGCTCAAAACCACATTCCTTCGACAGTGATTTTGTAATAGGACTTAGGAATTTTACTTGTTTTGGGATATTTTCTTTTAGCACTTTTTATATGTAATGCTATTTTACGCCATTTGTTTGGCGAAGACAAGTTTCCTTTGTAATTTAGCTTGTTCTTATTTTTATTTCGTGCAGTGTTGGTTTATACTTTTTTAAGTACTTCCCATTTATTTTCATCACTCTTCTATCTTTTTCTATTTCTTCGACTTCGTATGCACCATTGGAAAAAACTCTTAAAATTTTGAAAGGTCCTTCCCACTTAGGGGACCATTTTCCCATCACTCTGTCTTTCTTCTCCATGGGCAAGATCACTTTCCAGACTAAATCATTTACTAAAAAGGCTTTGAGTTTTACTTTTTTGTTATAAAACCTTTCAACTCTCTCTTTCTGCCTTCTTATTAATTCTAAAGCACGCAACCTTTCTTCGTCTAAATCAACCAATTCATCCATCATCATACTCCAATAGATTTCAGATGGAATCTCATGATGTCTTTGAATTCGTATTGACTGTAAACAGATTTCGACAGGCAATACTGCATCATGTCCAAAGGTTAATTTAAATGGGGTGGAGTTAGTTGCTTCCTTAGGAGAGGTTCGACAAGCCCAAAGGATTTGATCCAGGGTCTTATGCCAATTTCTGGGTTTTTTACCCACATGTTTCTTTATCAAGTTTATCACCACTTTGTTGGCTGCTTCGACCTGGCCATTTGCTTGGGCATAATAAGGTGTCGAAGTCAACAACTTAAAACCTGTCTCTCTTGCAAATGCTTGCATATTTCTGCCAGTAAACACAGATCCTTGATCAGTGGTTATAGTCTCTGGTATTCCAAATCTATACACTATGTGTTTCTGGATGAAATCTATGACTGCTTCCTGATCTACATTTGTCAAAGGTATGGCTTCAATCCATTTAGTGACATAGTCTACTCCTACTAAAATGTACTTCTGCCCTTTTGAAGAAGCTGGTCGAATCTCACCAATCAAATCTAAAGCCCAACCTCTGAATGGCCACGGCTTTATAATAGAATGTAACTCACTTGCTGGCACATGAGGTATGCCTGCATGGATTTGACATTCCTGACAACCCTTTGCGAATTCGACGCAATCTTTCAACATGGTTGGCCAATACATTCCTTGTCGAAATAATAGCCATTTCATTTTATGTCCTGCTTGGTGGGCACCACATGCACCACTGTGTACATTCGACAAAGCTATGTATGCTTCAGTCTCTCCAAGGCATTTTAGTAGAACTCCTTCTGCAGTCTTTTTAAACAGTTCATTTCCAAAGAGCACATAACTTAAGGCTCTGTACTTTATCTTCCTTTCGACTGTTTGACTTGGATTTTGCAAATAATCTTTAATGGGTTTTCTCCAATCTCCATCCTCTAGATTACCCACATTGAAAATCTCAAAGTTTTCTTGATCACCATATCCCAATCTTATTGTCTCCAAATCAGATGGGGACAGCTTAGTAGATAAAACTTTTCCTCTCACTTCGACAAACTTCAACAGATTTTCTTTCGACACTTTATACCCTGAAGCCAGCTGGGCTAAGTCATTTGCTTCCTGATTCTCTAATCTGGGGATGTGTCTAAAAACTACGCTGTCGAATCTCTTGAGGAGTCTGTTGGCTATCACAAAGTACATGATCAAATTTTCTTTGACACATTTGTACTCTTTCGTCAATTGTTTTATCACCAATTCAGAGTCACCCATTATTTCGACCTCTGTTGCCCCCAGTTCCAACAAGATTTCAAGTCCAACAATTAAGGCTTCATATTCTGCCTCATTGTTTGAACAGAATTCTTCTATTTTGTACTTGAACTTTGTTGGAACTTTATTGGGAGAAATAATTAACACCCCGACCCCTGTTCCATTTTTATGACTGGAACCATCAAAATATAACCTCCAAGGCTCTTTTCCGACATAATTTGTCTCCTCTCCAAGTATGGAGTGGTCAGCTATAAAGTCAGCAACTACTTGCCCTTTAACAGCTTTTAGGGGCATATATTTTAAAGAATATTCAGTTAAGGCTAAAGCCCATTTTCCAATTCGACTATGTAAAATAGACTTAGACAACATATGCTTTATTACGTCGAAATGAGAAGATATATGTACATCAACGGGTTTTATATAATGCTTTAATTTCATACAAGAGAAATATACACATAAACATAATTTTTCTATCATGCTATACCTAGTTTCAGCATCATTCAAGACCCTGCTGAGATAGTAAATGGCTCTTTCGACGCCATGTTCATCTTCTTGACAAAGCATACTTCCTAATGTTCTGTCAGATGCTGATATGTAGAGCCTCATGCTTCTTTTTCGGCAAGGAGATATTAAGACTGGGGGATTTGCCAAATACTCCTTGATCTTGTCGAAAGCAGCTTGTTGCTCTTGCCCCCAAGTGAAACCCTCTTTCTTCAGTCGAAGCAAGGGTGAGAAGGCCTGAGTCTTTCCACTAAGGTTGGAGATAAATCTTCTGAGGAAGTTGATTTTCCCTAGTAGAGACTGCAATTCCTTCTTTGTCGATGGCGCTTTTGCTTCCATTATTGCTTTAGCTTTGTTTTCATTGATTTCAATCCCCTTTTTGTGGACCACAAAGCCTAAGAAATCCCCAGCCTGCACACCAAAAGCACATTTAAGAGGATTCATTTTCAAACCAAACTTCCTCATCCTTTCAAAGGACTGTCGAAGATGGTTAATATGGTCGAAGCCTGAAGCAGATTTAATCACAATGTCATCTATATAAATTTGCATAAACGTTTCAATGAAATCGTGAAAAATAGAATTCATAGCCCTTTGGTAAGTAGCTCCAGCATTTTTCAAACCAAAGGGCATTACCACCCATTCATATGTTCCTATTGCTCCTGGACAACGAAAGGCTGTCTTTGGAACGTCTTCTTCAGCAATAAAAATCTGGTTATAACCAGAATAGCCATCAAGCATACTTAAATACTCATGGCCTGCTGCAGAATCTACTAGCATTTCTGCTACTGGCATAGGATACTCATCCTTAGGGGTGGCTGAGTTTAGATCTCTAAAATCAATACACACCCTTAGTGTGCCATTTTTCTTAATCACAGGAACAATATTAGCAATCCATTCGACATACCTTGTTGTACGGATGAATTTGCATTTTAGAAGTCTTTCGACCTCTTCTTTGATCTTCGACAGAATTTCAGGTGCAAAGCGTCTGGGGGTCTGTTTTATTGGCTTCTTCCCTTCCAGAATTGGCAACTTCAATTCCACTAAACTTCTGTCTAAACCAGGCATTTCGTCGTAATCCCATGCGAAGCAGTCTTTAAACTCATTCAGCAGCTGGATTATTTCGATTCTGAGTTGAGGATTCAACTTGGCACTGATGTAAGTGGGCCTTTTCTCTGCCCCCAGTCCTAGATTAATCTCCTCTAAGGGATCCTGTGCCACCATTTTCATATTGGTGGAGTTTGGATCCTTTTCGAACCCCAAAGGTTCGTCATCATAAATGGCATCAAGTCTTTGGTTCTGCCATTCACCATTTGAGTCTTCTTCAAAACTCTGATTTGTATGTTGCTCCTCAATATTTTCTTGAGGGTGTTGTCCTTCGACAACCTGAGTGCTGGCTTCGACAGCCATATTTCTTACTTCAGCCTCAAGGGCCGCTTTGTGTTGTTTTTCGGCTATATAAGCCGAAATCCTTTCCATTGCTGAAATTTCAGTCATTTTCACTGAATTCACTTCCCCATCCAGTTGGGTTGACGTGGGCAGTCCCCCAAGTGTAATTTGTTTCCCCAATTATTTCTTTATCCCACTGGAAACCATGTGTAGGATGGAGGTACATGGAACAGTAAGCGTTGTCGGAAGCTGTCAGGTCGAAAGCCGCAGGATCGCATGGTGCTATATGGGCTAGGTTCTTGTCGAAGTTACGACTAGTGATATTGTTCACATCAGCTGTGAAGTAACTCTGATCTGCTTCAATGTTTTCGACAATCCCATCTGGCCTCCAGATTGCTATTCTTTGATGCATGGAGGATGGCACAGCCCCAATCCCATGGATCCATTCTCTTCCCAACAGCAAGTTGTAATTTGCTTTTGATGCTATCACCACAAACATTGTAGGCCTGGTGATGGATCCCACAGTCAAGTTCAATTGTATTACTCCCAGTGTTGTTCCCACTTTACCTTCATAGTTGGACAACACCATATTGTGAGGTTTAGTGTCGGAGTCATCTTTTCCAACTCTCCTTATCATGTAATGAGGAATTAAATTTACAGCTGCTCCGCCATCTATCAGAATTTTGTTGACACCTACACCTTCTACCTTTCCTTTTATGAAGAGAGGCTTTAAGTGAGCCTTCATTGCATCATCTGGCTTTTCGAAGAAGGCATTTTGCTCTTCGACACAGCCATTGTTCATTATGTAGTAGCATACAGGCTTCAAGCTTATGCTATCATCTATCATGTCATCCTCTTCGTCTTCGACTTCCATTATCCTGTCGAAGTCTCTGGGCAGTACAGAAACCACATTGCAAGTTACGTCGAAAGAAGCATCTGATTCTGAACCAAATTCATCTGTGACTTCTTCGTCTACTGGCATTCTATTGTTTGTTTTCTGCACCTCTGTGGTGTCACCAGATCCATTCTTCTGAATGATTTCTTTTTCTGCCAGGGGCATTCCCTTGTTCGTAATCTGCACACATTTGCTTGATTCAGCTTCCTTCTGCCCAACCTTTTGGTATTCTACAGTTTTCTTTTCAATTTTCTTCTGCCTTTGGAATCTTCTCCATTGGGATCTGGACATAGGATTCTTCCCTTTGTAGTTTTCAGAAACGTATTTTGGCTTTGCCTCCTTTTTAACTTCCATGGAAGGACCCCTGTTCACTTCAAAACTCTTCCATCTCTTCTGACCTTGGACATCCCTTATAGGCTGAACCCATTTGTCATCATTTGGCCTGTTGGATGGTTTGTAAGTGTTGAAACGTCTTTCTCCGACCCCTTGACTGTGATGCTCCCCTCTCCTTGGGTCGAATCTTTCGTTTCTGGTTGGTGGGACTGTTCCCCAATTTCTTTTCCTCTGGGTCTTTACTGCTGCTTCTAAGTCATCAGCTGCTTTCTTGTCGAACACAGCACTGCACCTTGGGCAAAGCATGACTTCTGCATTCTTCCTTTGACACCTCTGGATGAATTCAAACAGACTCTCGTTCTCTTCTGGGTAAACCAGCTTCTGATGCTCCTCTTGACGCTTCTTTCCCTTGTCGATGTCTGGTCCTCCCTTTTGAGTGATTTCCACCATATGAATCCCAGCACTCTGTTCAGTTGTAATTTTCAATTTGTTCATTTTTTCGACTAGCATGATTTCCTCTGGGATGTCCTCCTTTGACTGACTAACATTGCCTTTTGGGTGTAAGCCCTTATAGATGTATTTGCAGCAATGTGCAACCCTTTCGACAGGATGTTCTTCATTTTGGTGGTATCACTGTTCATTTGTTTGACAGTGAGGGAATTGTCATCAGTCCCTGGTGTTTTAATCTCCTCTTGGTCAGGGCCTTCAGTGACCTCTGTTTGGGCAGCGAGGGTTTTGCTATCCTCCTCTTCGTCATCCCTTTTGAAAGAATCTCCCCATCCTGTGGGTTTGATTTCGTTGGCATCTGTTTCGGAGCTTGGTGGTGCTGAATATTTCACCATGAAGTCGAATTTCCCATTTGACTCTCCCAAAGTGTCCCAGATCACCCCTTGCTCAGCATCTCTTTCACGGTTTTTCTTGTCGAAGCTTCTTCCCACTTTGACTGCATTTCTTCCGTTGAAACCTTCAGTAGTTTCAGTGGCATTCTCACTGTCGAAGTCTTCAGAAACTTTGACTTCTTTTGCCTCAGCCTGGCCAGCAGAATTATCACCTTCTTCCACCACATTAACATGGGTGTCGAAACCTTCAGCAGCTTCTATCATGGTGAAGTTGGTGTCGAAGCTTTCAGTAACTCCTATCATTTCAGAATTTTCTTCTGCCATGATCTCCATTTCGACTACGTTTACCATTTCTGGCTCAGCATAATTTGCCTCCACAATCTGCATGGGATTGGAGTCAATCTTCATCTGCTGCTTGCCTTTGTCTCCAAACTTCAACCTTCCACTTTGGATTGCATTTTGGACAAGATCCCTGAAAAGGTAACATTGAGAAGTTTTATGACCCAAGAAATTATGGTATTTGCAAAAACCTCTCTTTTTCTGTTGGTCTATAGGAGGCTCTTTAGTGCCTGCTGGTTTTATTAACTGACCATCTTTGACTAGTAAATCAAATATCTCATCACACTTGGTGATGTCGAATGTATAGGTTCTTTTAGGGAACCTGTCATTCTTTTCCATTTCGACTGGACTTTTTCCATTCGACGGGGCTAAAACTTTACAAGAATATGGAGGGCCTTGCTTTAATTCTGCAAGATCAATTTCTTGCTGGTCGAAAATGACTGGTTCGTTTTCGTCGTAATCATCTTGAACCATTCCTACATAGGCCACTCTTTCCTTCTTGTTTTTATTTGATCTAAATTTCTCATTTTTTAGTCTTTCTATCTGCCTTACTCTGTCTGCCAACTGTGCCATGTCTCTCGGATATTGGGTATCCAGTTTTTTCCTTATGGAATAATCAAGACCCCCTGCAGCCATTTCGACTAGTTCTTGTTCCGGCACTTGCGTAAAGCATCTGGCTTTTAATAATCTAAACCTATTCAAATAGTCATCTATGGGTTCAGAAAATTTTCTTTTGACACTTGCCAACTCTTTCAAACTTATCTTGGTTTGTCCCATATAAAATTGTTCATGGAACAATCTCTCTAATTGGGCCCAAGTAAAAATTGAAGTTGGAGGAAGTGACGTAAACCAAGTGAAAGCGTTTTTTGTCAAAGAACTTGGGAAATACTTCACCCTTAAGTTCTCGTTATTAGCAATCTCTCCCGCTTCTATCAAATAACGTGCCACGTGTTCTATGGTGGATTCACTAGTATCCCCTGAAAATTTTGTGAATTTGGGGACTTTCCACCTTGGTGGTAACTCTTGTTGTAAGATAAATTCAGACAAGGGGGAAGTATAACTAGGCCTTTGTAATCCTACGTTTACTCCGTTTTGTGCCATTATTCTCTCCACCATGGTGGCAATATTATTTTCGACAGGCATGTTATTGTAACGCATTCTCTGCTGTAACACTTCGTCAGCATTTTGGTTTCTCTGGACTATTATCCTTCTTGGTTCCTGTCGAATAGGCTCTTCTACATTAGGCTGTTCGACCATCACCTCTTGCCCCCTGGGATTTTCCTGAGGGTTCCCTAAGGGCCTTTGGTTTATAGTGAGTTCCTCTTCGACAGCCCTATTGGCAGGATTCTGGTTTAATTGCATTCTTTGTTGTGCTTGTGGGACTCCAAAAAAATCAGCAATGCGTGCCATCTGTTCTGCCAATATTTGGTTTGTTTGGGTAGTGTTTTGTATTAAGGGATTGAACACTTCTCCCATTTGTTGTGTCAAAGCCTGCACCATATCATGATTGCTTTCATCCATCTGTTGACGGATTACTTGTGCAGAATGGTTTGTCATAGCGGGCATATGAAAACCTGGTGGAATTTGATTCATTCTATTTCCATTTCCACCATATCCTGATCCCTGCAATGGTGATGACACTTGAACCATGGCATCAGAGAATAATGGTGACGAATTATGTAGGCTTGCCATCATTGAAGTTGGCATTCCGTACGGTTGTTCTCTCCCAACCAAAGGCTGAGAATAATTCAGATATGGCCTGAATGTATTTCCTCCAGGGGGAGGGGTTCCCAAGGGTCTGGCGTGTCCCATGGTGGAAGAACTAGGCGCATTCTGGGATCCTGAACCCGTTGGTATGGAATCCCCCAAAGGAGGCCTAATCTGTTCTAAAACAGGGCCAGACACTGGTATTGTTCCTGACGAAGGGATAGGATTGGAAACTGGAATGGTTTCGTCAGAAATATTTGAAGCATTTGGCAAGTTAGCCATGTTTCTTCTTCTTGTTCTCTTTGGTCTCTCTACGTCGGTTACGGCTAATTTACCGCTTCTAAGAATCATACAACGTAGCAAGGAACAATTTGTCTAGAAATTTCTATTAGATTTTATCAAATACACTAGTCCCACCAGGTGTGCCAATTTGTTCGCTGTGTTTTCTGGCGAACAACCTCTGGTTAACCAATTTCTTCAGAAAATTGGGTTACTTGCAGGACCAACCATACAAGTCCTAGGATACATGTGCATTTGGTTCTGTCGAAATACTCTTAGACTTTTGGTGACTAATTTGTGGTTTGTTTTATCAATGTTGTCAAAGTATTAAGGACTTTGATTTTGCAAGTAACGAAAGTTTTAACTTAAAGGTGAAATAAGGTTAAAAGTTTAAACAAGAACAAAGAAATGTCGAAAGGCTAAAACTTGCAGAAAAGTAAATGAAATGTAAAATGACTTTGAAAATAAACAAGTAATGAACTTGAAGAATAAACAAGTAATGAACTTGAAGAATAAACAAGTAATTTAAAATGACTTTTGAAAATATAACTGGTGTTTAAACGTACATTGTTCCAAATACTAGACTCATTTTCTCTCACACTGGGTACTTAGAGCTTTTACAGGAATTTTGTACAAATTTTCACACACACATTCTAACCACAAACTATCCTATTTATACACAAACAGAATAACTGCTTAGAACGGAAAAACTATAACTAAACGACAAGTGTCAGCCTGCATGTAAATTTCTTCTCTGAAACCTCCATGTGTCCAACTGCCAAAGGTTACAACCTTTTGAAATTTGAATCTCTTCCTTGGTGACGAAACCTTGTAACTCTTCAAAACTGTCGAAACCCTTTTAAAAAAAAAAACTCTTCAGCACTTGCCAAACCTTATCTTTTATTATCAAACTTCTTCTGTCGAAGCCCTCAGTCACAAACTCTCCAAACTATTCTGCCAGAACATTATATCTATTTCTGGTCGAAACAATGAAACTTTAAAACCTTGTCAGCAATTCTTGGATTCTTCTCCTGATGCTATCCTTCGACAAAGATGACCTTAAAGCCTGAATCTTAATCTTGTCGAAATTATGGTCTTGTCGAAATTATGGGTTTACACCTATATATATATATTATTGTTTATTTGGGGGTATAGAAGGGGGTGTTACAGAAACCACCAGGATATCAGATGATTCATAACTTTTTTGCACAATTGTTGCATTACCATTCTCCTTTCCATCATGATTGTTTTGTCAATTAGGGTTTACTTTTCTTGTATGACCCTCCTTTTTACAATGATAACACTTAATTGTAGGAGCATTACCACCATAATAATTATGTAGAACTTTACCTTTTTTCTTCTCAAAACTACCATCTTTCTTTAAAAATTTCCCCTTAACAGACAAACCTTCGCCAACTGAAGATGGCTAGTGCTCCTTTCGTTTGTCCAAATCCTTGGAATACAAGGCATATTGAACATCTTCTAAGGTCAATTATTCTCTTCCATGCTAGATATTTCCTTTGAAGTGAGCATGAGACTTAGGTAAAGAGCACAACAACAACAATGCTTGATCTTCATCATCAATCTTGACTTCAATATTTTCAAGATCAAGAATCAACTTATTGAACATATCCAATTGCTCAGCCAAGGCATTGTCTTCACTCACCCTGAATGAATATAAAGCTTGCTTCAGGTAGAGGCAATTAACCAACGACATATTCATCTACAAACCTTCAAGTTTCGTCTATACACTAGCTACAATTTTCTCCGTTGAAACCTGCTGGAGAACCTTATCACTAAGGATCAATACAATGGTACTGTGGGATTTTTCGACCATTGTTGTCTTCTCCTTCTCCAATAGGGAAGTGTCCATCTTCTCTGACCTTTAAAAGCTTCTAACAGACCCTTTTGAGCAAGAAGGGCTTGCATCTCCAAACACCACAAACAAAAATTATTCACAACAATGAATTTCTCAATCTCATACTTTATTGACGACATCTTCTCTTCCATGCTCACTGCACCAATTTGTTGTGAATTGATGTTATCAAGAACAAACAAAAAATATGAGAACAAAATTTTATTTTCTTGAACAAACACAAGAGGCCCTATTTGGTTTTTGTTGCACCCCAAAATTTTCCCAACCTTTTTCTTTAGTTGGCTTGTGTTTCATTGCATTTTAGCATTAGCATTTACATATCATGATCTTTTACAGGGGATCAAGTGTTTATTTGTGGAGAGTCCTTTATCGGCTTCAAGTTCAAACAAAGACATAGCCAAAGAGCCATCAGAGGTTTGTCAAGGGGTCTATGAGATTTCATCATTGGAGTGAGCATGAGGTAGAGGTTTGTTGAATACCTCAGAGGTCATGGTGGATTGGAAATGGTCACTCAGTTCATCTGAAAGATGCCTAGACAAAAAGGGGGAAATTAGGGTTTCAATTTTAATCAGGAAAAATCTGCTTTTTGAAGCAAAACTTGTTTCCCTGGTCTTCCATATGTCCTAAGGTGTTTGAGGATTCAATATGGACCATCAATTATAATCAGAAGGGCTTCAATTGATCAATCAATTAAAAATCAGGAGATTTGGGGAAAAAGTCAACTGTGTAGTGAAAAAAGGCAACTCCATACTTTTTGAGGTCAAGATCATGATCCTTAAGCTCAATATGACCAATGGCTGGAATTTGATCAAGAAAAGTCAAGGGAATCATGAAAAATCAGGAATTGTTTAAAGTTGCCTTTTTAGGAAATTAGGGTTTTAGAACTTTCTATTTTTGGAAAGTTTTATGTTTGGAACAACCATCTTCAAAGCCATTTTTCTTCATGGTCAAGGTTTCAAATGGACTTGGACCAAACATCAAAGTTGTTCCTTGTATTTCAAGCTTTCCAAAAAATCCTAGAAGTCCTTCAAATGATACTTGGAGCTCAAGTTATGATCAATCAAAGTTGGAGATTTCAATGATTTCAAAAGTTGTTAAGTTTGGACAGATTTTTGCACCACTTTGCAAGCCAATTTTCATCACCTTCTTGATGTCAAATGAAACTTTGTCCCAAATGAAAGTTGTAGAGTGTGTTCCAAGCTTTCCAAATGAAATTTGTGCCAATTGTCTTGAACATGTATGTCTTGTATATACCTTGTGTTTTGCTATGTCTTGTGAATCACGATTGAGGTTCTACCATGAACTGTTTGTTGGTGTGATGTCATAGGTGTTGCACCCTAATTTTTGACCATGAGATCCCACTTCCCTGAGTGTTTTCTCGCGTTTTTTTTTACATTTTTATGTGTGACTAACGAATGCACGCAGGGTCATTTAGTTTTAAAGACGTCTCCGGCGGAGTCTTATGATTAGATCCCCTTAAATCAAGATTTTGGGCCATTTCAAGTTTTTCTCTCTATCAAAGAAAGTTCGTCAAGACAAGATCCACACAAGATTTGAAATCACAGGCCCATGGTATTTGAGGCATTCGTAGCGCAAAATCATTTGGATTCCAGATCTAAGAATCAATCAGGACCCTGGTTCCCCAACAACTTTTTAGTTTCGATTTGGATGGATAGACATTGTTAACTAATTAGATTCTTCTCAAAAATTAAGTTTATGGAGTACCCAGGACAAGACCAGGATGTTTAATTCGTGGGCTCCCTTTAAAAGAAGGAAACTCCAGGATGATATACTTTTTATTACAAGACTCACACCCTGACTCACAAATTCACAAACTAAGTATGGGATCACTTTTATTTTAATTAGTCCACGACCCTACGTAATTGAAAACCTGCTCAATTATCAACAAGCATAATCCAACTTTTTCATAAATGACAATCTTTACATCCTGAACAAAGATTCAAGAGCAACAACCAACATGGGGCGTATGGCAGACAAAGACTCAAAGCCATGTTCGCATCGCCTAACATATCAATACACTTCGTGGCTGCTAAATACATTACTAGGTATTAATGACTATTACAAAACCAAGTTCCTAACTCCCTACAAGCTGTATGGCCGAACCATTCCTAGCAACAACTTCAAAACATTTCAGTTACAAAAGGCCTAGACAAAAGTACTGCCGTTTGCCGGTATCATCGGTGATATCGTCCCCATTGCCAGATATGCGAACAAAACACCTTGCTTTGGCCTTGAAGAAGGTCTCCTTAACCACTCTTAGCAACCTGTCAAAGCAAACAGAAATCCAAGGTCAACACCGACACCGTATCTAAAAGAGAATCCGTCCTCTAAGCAACATCATGTGGCCTGCGAGAATTTGAATATAATGTTAAAGCGTTATGACCACACAATGCCGTCTCAAACACCAACAAGTTCCACTTTCAGTATGATGGCTACCTGCTGGACTAAATTGCTGCCTGTACTAATCCAACGTAGCTCCCTTTCATTGATGCGACATGGTTTGGTAACAGCCATAAGAGCACTAGTTCATCCTTCAACTTTCGTCCCGAGAAAATCCCAAACCTCGTGAATGGTATTGTCAACAGATGAAACGCCGTACGCAAATCGTCCATAAGCGTTAATCTACAACAAGCCAAAATATAGTAATTGAGACAAACAGTCCAAACAGTGATTCTGCAAGGGAATGTCAGGATAAGGACATAACTGAGAGTCTAGGAAGAGGAGTTCAGTTTTGGACAGATCACTCAAAAGCACATAGACTATCCTCCTCCTGTAAACTAATGTTACCAGTTGGGCCCAATGCTGATGTATGCTCTGTTTCTGGGGTCGTGGATTTTCATGGACTTATGCAAATGTTATCAGGGCAAGGAAGGCAGAGTATGGTGTCAATCCCGAATGTTTCCATGCCAACACCTGCAGATCCAAGGGGCCAGTAAGCAAGTTAATGCCTCAATTTCAAATTTCCGAGCTTTCGAAAACAACAAAACCACTCAAGTACATAAGCAGACAAAAATCCGCATGTTTATACGAGATTCAAAGGTTTCACAAGGCGGGAGTTTAAAGTTACCTCCTAAAGCAGAAAGAGACAATCTCAAACGCTCCGCAAGCACGCATTTGTTCGCATCAGAGCATCCAACTCGTAAAATCTGTTTAGGACAGCAGCGACACCTGTTTCGAGCTTCGATAACAACCTACATAACAAAAACTTTGCATCAGTGTCATCGCAACAATGTCCATAAGACTAAATACAGATCTCACAACTTTCATTAAAGAATCATGCGCACCAGTAAAGAAAGGCAGTGCACAGCGGCAGCAACTTCAACAACACACTCTTCCAAGTCAGCAGCCCCAGACTCTAGAACATAGCGTGCACCAGCAAGATAAAGTGAGGGAAATCAGTCTGACAAAATAGTGCAACAGGATACGACAATATTAGATGATAAAGATTTAGAAAACAATCACCAGAATACGGAAATTACAAGTGATGCTTCAGAAGACAAGATGTACCTGGCCTCTACAGATAATGGACTCTCAGAAAATTAACTTCAAAGGAGCAAGCATTGATTAGCCATGAGAGTGGGCTTGACAATTGTGACGGTCCCGACATTTCAAAAACACCCGAAAGTCAGGCTCAGGATACTCTGCATGATTCAGATGGTTCAACATTCAAAGCTAAATGCCACCTAGTTCTGAGGGAGTTCAAGAAGAAACCTCGAATGAAGAACCTTGCCATCCTATAGAAAAAGAAGGGAACTCTGATTCTCATCCATCTGAAAAGAATGAAGTTTACCAGTGAGCTACCTAAACCTGCAGAAACACCAGATTCGTCAACATATATAATTTCATTTACAAGAGCGAAGCACAAGTCAAAAGGAACTAACAACACTCATGCCTAAAACAGTCTACATCCTTCCCTATCATCAAGAGAATTTCTGATAACCGTGTAGAATACCATAGACCTTGAAGATAATCAAACTCCAGCCCTGTTGATTTTAGCAAGTTGTCCCCTAGACAACCAGCTAATCCCCAACTGTTGCATCACTATGAGATGGAAATAGTAACACTGCATGAAAACCAGCTAGTTAATTCTCAAGAACACTTTGGAGTTGCCAATATTAACATCATGCCCGGCTATGAGATAATAAGTGCTGTGATGGAACCATACCTCGATCCTGAGTCTGCTCTCCACCATGTTGTGCCTATCTGCGTTTCTGACTAGAATTTGGAATGAAAGTCATCGACCATTACTTGTAATCTGCCACCGACCGAAGTCACTCTCGAGAACCTCAGACCTTTACTCTTTGTGAAGAATCCACTTGTCCTCAATGGCCAGCTGCTAATTGGAAGTTGCATCGCCCGTACTGTAAACATGCCACACACGATTTTTAAGCCCAAGGACATTGCCAATGACATCAAGCAGGGAAACGAGAATCAACTTAATCACTTCCCCGCATGACGGTTTTGCTCGATGTCTAGATAAGGGAACAGATGTTGTGAATTACAAAAATCTAAGTGTTAACATGGATGTCAATCAGACGATAGAAGCTACAAGAAAGGAAACACCTTTGTGGAATGACTGGAGATGATGTGAATGATGCTCCTGCTCCGAAGAGGCCGATATTGGATCCGCTATCGCCAATGCCACTGTTTCTACAAGCGGTATCCCTGATACAACCTTGACCTAACCTGATTATGAGTATTCTCATCAGTACTGTTTTGACAAATAGAATTACTTTCCAAGAAAATGAAGAACTATCACGACGATTACAAAATATGAGTCAATCACCAACATCTTCGCATCAAGTGCAAGCTCTCCTTTTGGGCTGTTAATCCATCTTTTGGCCCAAGACGTTTGCTTTCCATACCTGCCAGGTCATGTTCAGAGTCAGCAAAGAATCATTGCAGAATATCCACTGAAAAATAAAGATTCGATCCAGAAAAAAAATCAAATCCAATTTCATTTAAATCACGAAATCAGAGATTGATATGTCATTATAGCAATCAGACGAATTAGGAATGTTTTCAAAACCGATTCACCCTAATTTGGAAAACACTAATCGACATTCAAAGCAGCAAATCTCACAAGAAGCCTATATAAAGGGGAGAATCGAAAGTCATCAGAGAGAACCTAAGTCTGAAAAACCTAAGGGATCGAGAGAGAGAACTTATCTCTTCTGCTGAAGAAGCTTATCCCTTCGAACCACTGAGGCCATCGCACACCGCCGCGAGCCCAACATACGAAGCTCCCATCTCGTCGTCTCAAGCTCCACCGTCCTCGAACCTTTGGTAAAAAAAAACTCTACTCTCGATTGTGGAATGTTTTGATCGTTTTTGTTTGTGATTCAGGTTGAAGTAACAATGAAAACCATGAAGGTTAAAGCAACGGCGGATGCGATCGGGAAACGGAGAGGAAAGGCCGAGTGTTGGTTCCGTGATTTAGGAATCTAGGGTTTCCATTGTTTTTCTTTTTTGACCAAGTTTAATTTGTGTAGTTAGTGTACCATGATCACATAACACACGCACAACTCACCACACGATCATCATCTAACCACGTTTAACCTTCCCCTAATCATCCATTTGTTTTTTTTACAGATTAATTAACCTTTTAAAATAAGTTAATAACTTTTAACTATTAAAAATCAGTTTATTAACCTTTAAAAATCATTCCCATCTAATATTTATTTATATTACCTCTAAATCAACTTTATTTTCTTTATATTAATAACTAAAAATTAACATTTTAAATCCTATTAATATTTTTTTTTTGCTAAACATTCTCAATTTAATAGCCCTTTTAAAAATAATCTCTACCCACTAAAAAAATCTTTTATAAATAATTGCCAATTTATCTATAGTTAATAATGAAACTCATTTAGTATTTAAATAATTTTTAGAACAAATGATAAAACAACTTTTTTTCTTTATTTATTCCGTAACCAATGTAATTTTAAATTAACTTTTAAATCACCATAACTTTTAATCATAATAAACCACTTCATGCTTAAATTAACCTTATACAAAAAAAATAAAAACCTTTTAGTAAAAATTAAATTCAACCTCTCTTAAAACAATCTCATCAAAATTAACTTAGCTTTTCCCAAAAAAATAATAATAAAAAATAAAATCAACGTCCTACAACTCAATCCAATCGACCACGTTGACACCTCACATTCACATCACTGGCACTCACTTAGCGCTTTCATGCGTACGTGTATGGTTTACTCTTCCGCAATTTACCTTCCGCAATTTACATAATCACATTAATATTATTGCATCGCATCCGTCCAAAGGAAAAACCTACACATGGTTCAACAATCGTGTGTAGTGCACATCATTTGCATCATACTCCCGCTTGATCCTTGATCCCATTCAAGTCGATCTCCTAGGATAGATCCTACCCCATAGGAAGGATTGTTCTTTATTTTACAACATAGGAAAACAATTAAAACACAACATTCAACAATCAATTCAAAACAATTATTCAAACACATTAGAGAAAGATGCCAAATCATCTTAAGCGAGATAGAATCTCCACCCCATAACAATACAATCAAACCGTAGGAACTTTGCCTTAAGAGAGATAAAGGCATACTCGTCAAACAATCAGAGTATCTAAGCCCTTCTCTTAAGACGATGCAAAGACTATTTTCTTACACCTTGTGGCGGTTAAATCTCTCTTAAAATGATAACACATCTCTTCTCCTAAAATCAATCAAAACAACTACCCTAAACCCGTAGGAACTTTGACCACAGTCAAAGAACTCCTCATACCCTTTAGGGGAACTACAAATACTCTGATTCCACTCCCGTAAGGATATGTAGGCATAAGATGCAACATCTTATCGAGTATACTTAGAAACAAACCCCTAGGTCTTTAACCATTAAGCAGATAAACACTTAGCAATAAACAAATATAAAACAAGAGGTTCCTGTAGAGTACTACAGAAATTTAGGATGCTAGTACCTTCCCTAAGTTTAACCAACGCCCGAACCTATAACTCTCTTAACCTTGCATTTGCATTGCATTATGGGTATTTCGATCTTTATCCCTTCCTTTGGACAAATAAAAGTTCGGTTGCAAAATGAATATGAGATTCAAACTAATCAATAGTTTGGTATCCGATTTTCACCGCGACAGAAATGGCGATTTCACTAGGGATGTTCATTGGGTTCCCCTATCTTGTTTTATTTACTTGTTATATATTTGCCTATCTGTTTATTTGTATAATTGTTTAATTGTTTCTTTCTGGGATGATCCTTGAGTGGTGAGACAAAGTCCTACACCCGGGCTTGAGTGAACTTAAGATAGGATGGTGATACATTCGATGAGGCTTATAGGGAGTGAGTCCCGACTAAGTTGATTCGAAAATCCCGCTTAGTTGAGACCCTTTTGAAAATAGTTCGGTTGAACGAGTTTAGTCGTGAAAACTTTTACTATTCTCAATCGGAGTCCATGATACTAAGGACCGTAGTTACCTTTAACCCCACTTTGGCCTTTATTAGGGCGTAGTGCGAGGCTATAAGGGAGTAAGTCCCGAAGTAGTGCTACGCGAAGCTACACTCAAAAGAATTTCTCTTGAGAATATTATTAATCCTCAAGTTAGTTGAGAAATTGATAATATCCGATAGATGGACTAATGACTTTGGGACCTTTTTTTTAGAACCCAGTTCTGCAGGTACCATCCACTTTTAGTCCTTATCCTTTAGGAATGGGTATACCCTTGGCTCCATGCTCGTTGCAAACCTAGGACCTTTGTTTGTTTATCTTTGCGTGCCCTTATGTGCTTACTTGTGTTTGTTGCATTCATATAGCATCATACTACATTGGACTTCATGGGATTTACCCCTTTTATTTATGAACATTGTAGGACATTATGGATAGACGAAATACTCTAAAATATACTTTTAAAAGTCCTGAATTGGATGACCTAAGGGAGTTGGGAGCTTTGATTGAAGACCAAGAGAAGTTCAAGAGTAAATATGGGAAGTTACTATCTTTGTTGAGACGTAAAGCAAATGAAGACCTACTTTCCGCTCTGTTACAGTTCTATGATCCAATGTATCACTGCTTTACTTTTCCAGATTATCAGTTGTTGCCAACTTTGGAAGAGTACTCTTTTTTGGTAGGGTTACCCATTCTAGAAGAATCTCCTTTTCCTTTCTTGGAAAGGGACCCTGAAGAAAGAGACATCGCTAAGGCCCTTTATCTCAAGGTATCTGACGTCAAGGCCAACATGGTTGTTAAAAGTGGGACTTTCGGTTTGACTACGGATTTTTTATTCAAGAAGGCCTCATTTTATACTGATTTAACGAACAAGGCTCCATTCGAGGCAATCTTTGCCTTACTTGTCTATGGGGTATTTCTATTTCCAAGTTTTGAGGGGTTTGTGGACCTTAACGCAATTAAGATCTTCATGAAGAACAATCCAGTGCCGACTCTATTAGGTAATACCTACCACTCTATACATCTCCGAAACCTTCGTGGTGGAGGAATGATCACATGTTGTGTGCCTTTATTATATAAATGGTTCCTTACCCACTTGCCCAAATATGTTTCCTTTTGGCACCTTAATGATAAGCGTTGGTCGGAAAAGATTATGGCTTTGACTCATTCTGACATCGATTGGTATAGCCGTGAGTATGATGGAATTCTAATCGTTGATGGATGTAGGGATTTTGCTAATGTACCTTTACTCAGTTTTGGTGGAGGGATCAGTTACAATCCGATCTTAGCCCGCCGACAATTGGGATATCCATTGAAGGAACCACCTAAGAGCATACAAGTTGAGAGTGTCTTCTTCGAGGATAATCAAGAACTCCGAGAGAAGATCGTGGAAGCTTGGAAGCATTTGCATAAGAAAGATAGGAATAGTTTGGGAAGGCCCAACTGTGTGTCTATGGAACCATATCTCCAGTGGGTAAGGAATAGGGTGATCAAGTTGAAGATGCCTTACTCTCGCCAAGACCCTATACCTCCAAGAAGGGAACCCACTTATGTTTTCATGTCTGAAACCGAGCAGTTAGAAGTTGCTTTGAAGAAGTCGCGACATGAGTTAGAGTCTTGGAAGAACAAGTATCTAGTGTCCGTCGGAGAAATTGACGAACTTCAGAAACAGCTACAATTGAAGGAAGAAGAGCTACTCCCCTACAAGAAAAGGAAGATCATGGAGGATTTATTTTTCTCCGACCCGCAATGCACTATTTGGAAACTGATTGTGGACAACCTTATCCGCGAGAAGACACAATTAGAAGAGCAGCTCAAGCAACAAAATTTGAAACTTCCTTAGTGTCTTTACTAGCTTTTATTTGGGACTTTTAAAAGCAATTATTTGTATTCCGTTTCGAAATTAATAAAAAAAAAACGTTTTCTTTTACTAAAATGTTTATAAATAGCTAGGATCCCATGAAGTCCTACTCATATTGCATTGCATTCTTTCTTTATTCATTTCAAGAAAATCAATTTTATCTCTCAGGTATTGTAACCATGGACTTCAAGAGAGAAGCATTGGAGTACACTTTTCAGAGTCCTAACATTGAAAGCTTGAGAGGACTAGCAGATCTCATCAAGAACCGTTACGCCTTCGCAGCAGAATATGGAGAAGTCTTCCGTTTTCTCGAACTCGAGATGAAAGAGGGTCTGTTGGAGACCCTTATTCAATTTTACGATCCGTTGTACCACTGCTTTACTTTCCCGGATTACCAGTTGATGCCGACATTGGAAGAGTATTCTGATTTCCTGAGGATGCCTGTAACAGTTCGTCCCATATTCACCGACCAGGAAGACACACCCAGTCATCAGGAAATTGTCAATGCCACTCATCTCAGTTTGGCAGATGTGCAAGCGCACCTAACCACCAAGGAAGGAGTCCTTGGATTTCCTGCTGACTTTTTGATTGAAAAGTTTGATACCATGCTGAAAGAAAGGAAGTCCTTATCATGGAAGCCACCTTTGCTCTATTGGTTTATGGGATTTTCTGGTTCCCAAAGATCGACTATTTCGTTGACATGGATGCGATTAAACTATTCATACTCAAGAATCCAGTTCCCACCTTGCTCGATGACACATACTTTTCAATACACTCGAGGAATGCTGAAGGAGGAGGACATATCACCTGTTGCACCGCTCTGTTGTATTCATGGTTCATTGCTCGTCTAACTCGGCACCCGTCTATTTGGGAAGAGGAAGAATCGCCCCGTTGGTCTGAGATAGTTATGGCCCTTACTCACTCTGACATTGTGTGGTATGACCCTACCTATGGAGGTATATGTATGATCCATAGCATCGGAGGATTTACTAACATACCACTCATTGCGAGAGAAGGATGCATAAGTTACAACCCTGCGCTGGCCCGTCTCCAATTCGGGCATCCCATGATTGAAGTACCCGACCAGACTCTGTTAGAAGGAATCTTTCTCAAAGAAGGAGAAGACCCAGACCTGAAGACCGTCATAATTTACTCATGAGAATACATCAATAAAGAAGGAAAAGCTGCTTTAGGATACCCCATTTGTGTTGTCTCTGAAGAATACATACATTGGGTGCGAGCAAGAGCTCTCGACCTCAAGATGCCGTTCCCTTTCCATGAACCTATGGTATTGGCTTTTCATGATCCAGATTGGTTTGACGTGAGCGAAGTAGATCAGTTGAAGGCTGCTTTGAGTGAAGCTCGAAAACTGAAAGCTGCTTGGAGGAACAAGTTTTTCACACTCAAGGTAGGGAAAGAGAAATCCCAAAGGCTGCCAGAAGTTGAACTCGCAAGGAAAAGAAAGGCGCGAGAGGATTTATTTTCCTCTCACACCTCTTCAAGTGCTGTCACCAATGATGATCTCCCCCTAGATACTATAGCTTGGAAGGAGTGTGTCGACCGACTCATCAGAGAGAAGGCCGAGTTGCGAGAACGCAACAGTCGGCTAGAGGGAGAACTTCACACACAGAAGGAGCATAAGGAGTAGATCTCCGAGTTTCTCTTTTGCTTTTGATTCAAAGTAATAAACTCTTAAAAGAGTACTCCGTTTTGTAATGCTTCAATCATCAAAATAAAATAAGTTTTTTTCTCCAACGTTATAATACCGAAAACAACTTGAGTTTCTTGAAGTTTCATCTTGCATAGCATCTAGCATTTTAGCATATGCATGTGTCTCTTCTCCATTGCGTCCTCATCCGTCTTTCTGTCTTCGTCTGTCAGTTGACATCTCGCCCATCCGATCAAGCTCGAAGTACTACTTAAAGATAGCAAGGAGAACGAGAGATATGGATCGCATGACTAGCTTTAGAGTAAGGACTAATCCGACATTCCTTCGCCCCTCCGATGACTTTGATCCTGCGCAACTTCAGCCTATGCAAGACAACATGTTTGTTGATTTTCAGAGTACTCATGCTGGGATTGAAGTGGATGACCCTAGACTTATAGAATTTGAGAAAGAACTCCGTGATCTTGAAGAACAATGGAAGATGATGAAAAGAAACAATGCATCCGGTCTTGATGCTCACGACCTATGTTTAGTTCCAGGCGTAATTATTCCTTCGGAGTTCAAGATGCCTGTCTTTGAAGTGTATAAGGGTACGATTTGTCCAAGGTATCATTTGACGATGTTTTGTTGGAAGATGATTGCTTACCTTGGGAACGACAAACTGTTGATTCACTGTTTTCAAGAAAGCTTATCTGGAGCATCCTTCATGTGGTATGTGAAACTACAAAGGAATCACATTCAGTCTTGGGAAGACTTAGCTGTCGCTTTTGTAAAGCAATACAATTACAACTTGGGTATAGCTCCAGTTAATAAGGATGACAGTGGATCTTCTAGAGAATTCATAGCTCCAGTACCCCGTCCTCAACATGCAATGCCCGCTCAACGCGAACAACAACCACCTTTTAGGAAGAAATTGACCCCTCCAGATCAACCGCAGAATCGACAATTTCGAAGAAGGTATCAGAGGATGCCCCTGGATACTCCAAAAGAAGGAACTCATCGGTTTAATCCCATCCCTGTGAAGTATGCTGATCTATTCTCAACTTTGATTCAAAAGGGGCACATCCAGACAAGAGCTCCGCCTAAGATGCCCAAGAAGCTTCCATACTGGTACAGAGCTGACAGATTTTGTCCTTACCATCAGGGTGCTCCAGGGCACGATATTGAGAGCTGCTACGGTATGAAAGCAGACGTTCAAGAGTTGGTTAGAAGCGGAATCTTATCCTTCAGAGGTTCTAATCCTATCTTCATCATGGTTCGCCCTCCGAGAACATAATCCAAAGTTATCATAAGACCACACATCAGACGTTTCTGCAGGCCTCTCCATTTCAAGGCGTAATAAAGAAGGGCTTGTCCGACTTTTCACATTGTTTTTGCTTTTGTGTCTGTGTTTCTTTGATTAAAAGTATTTTGGCATGTAAGGACTTGTTATTTTGAATAAGTAATGCAATAAGTGTTTGTCTTGAAGAAATCCATTCGTTTTCACTCAAATTGTTTATAATGCCGACTTTATCCAATTTTCTTTTCACTTCGGTGAAGAATTGGAAGGAGGATGATGAAGTAAAACATATGATATCTTGTTGTATGCTTCGAATAAGAACCCTACTGATGATGTAAGGCCTTATTTCAACCACCTAAACACCAACATAGTTAAATTCTCTTTTTCAAGCCTTGAGAAAAGATTTGTTTTTTCTCCCAAACCAAAACCTCATTTTTAGCCAGGGGCAGGGTAATATCAATGATGAACATATTTAAAAATTTTTTTGGGTGGGCACAAATATACTAACCCTTTATTCCTCCATTTTACCAGTCATAAATTAAGCCCATATACAACCTTCAAAGTCCTGATTGAAGTAAGGTTTAGTTCGAAAGCATACTCGATGAGATATTGTTTCTTGACTCCTTGAGCTACGCTCAAATTAAATCGGCTTTATAAATAATTTTAATTTATATCCTAACTAGTGATTTCGGTCACTAGCTATTGCGATACCCCTTTTCAAAACTTCAAGACAAACGTGTGTTGCATTACCCGTTTCGAAATTAACATTTCTGACTTGCTAAATACACTCGGCATCTTAGAAAGATTACACGGACTTTGATGGACTTGAAGACCTTGCCCACCTGGGGCAATTTATTTTTCAAGAAGTTTGATCCATACGAGTTTGGTTTCATCTAAAGCACAAATTGGGAAACTCAGTATACCGTCAATCAGGAACAGTTACGTCGAGATTCGACGAATCTCTCCGAGAGTTTGAAAACAGCGGGGCAGGTAAACATCATGTTTTCCGTAAAATACTCTCAAGATGTTTTTCTCTTAAGCCATGTGACTTGGGGCATTTGAAATTTGAGGCGAAGTGGATGTTTATTTCATCCCTAGGAAGCTCAACCTCGACATGATCAACAACCGTGATGACCCAGGATATTCATTTTATCCCCTATGGCGCTTCAGTTTGAGTACCTCCGTCTACAACTCTCTACAACTCTTCACAACCTTTCAACCTTATCAAGATGTTACAACCCAAATAGATTGATCTCTATTTTTGAAGCAGGAGTGTGATCCTATAGTTAGTTCTCCATCTATCTTCGGTGGTGCTTCTATCTTCGAAGGTTGGGCGGATGTTTGCTTCAAGATGTTTATTTCATCTCTGTCTGTTTCGTCAGCATAAACATACGCATTGCATATAAGTAGACCGCATAGCATGTGCATTTGTTGCATTCTTTGTGCTTGTTTTATTCTATCGCTTTGGCTATAGTTACCCCTAGGTGTGTGGGTGCGTCTTATCCCTCCACATAGGTTCGTTTACCCTAGGCAGAAAGAGCACAATGTTTCATTTTCCCCATGAAGTTCAACCCTCATGGAAGACGGTTATTTTAGTACAATTCCATTTGAGTTCATACCTCATTGGACAAGTCTTGCTTGACAGTTTCTTTTCGGCTACTTCCCGAATCGAACTTCGGTATTTGGCAATCACATCATGAACATCTCCAACCTTTAAGAGTGGATTAAGTGTGCATTTATTTTGCACCCTATTCCCCAGGAAGAATATTCATAAAGACAGACGCTTCTTCAACAATAGCATCACATGATTTTCTCAAACATTCATCTCTTTATTTGAGCAACTCGTTTTGATCAGGATCCTATCCAAAACGACAAACGGCAGTTTTCACAAGACAGATCACTCACCCTCAGGGGGCCCTTCGACATCATCAAATCATCAAAAGGCATCGCCTCACAAATTCATCAAAGAAGCTTACCGAAGACATTACAAGACATCTCTCTTTATTTAAGAGCTTACAAAATATTCTACAATTACAAAGTGACATCTCCCCGGAGAAGTCGAGGAAGTTTACCATATTAGTCTCTCTTTATTTGAGAAGACATACATTACAATTCAACCGGCTCGCATCTTTCCCGAAGATCCCCGGTGAAGCTTTACAACTACATCTACAATTTACAATTACAAATTACATCTACAATAACAGAGTACATTACAGATTACATCAACAAAATTTACAATCTACAGGGTTCTACAACGAACTACACCTATAGGGTTCTACAACGAACTACACCTACAGGGTTCTACAACGAATTACATCTACAGGGTCCTACAACGAACTACATCTACAGGGTTCTACAACGAACTACACCTACAGGGTTCTACAACGAACTACACCTACAGGGTTCTACAACGAACTACACCTACAGGGTTCTACAACGAACTACATTTACAGTCTACAACAACATCTACAATCTACAAAATTACAACCCCCTATGAAGGTGCTCTCACGAGTTTTCATCATTTCGGGAAGGGACCGAGACCAGCTCATGATTCCCATATCATGATGCTCGGGGAAGTTCTACATCAGAGACTGAGACCAGTTCGTGGTTCCCATACCACGATGCTCGGGGAAGTTCTACATCAGAAACTGAGACCAGCTCATGGTTCTCATACCATGATGCTAGGGGAAGTTCTACAACTACAACGTCTACAACAACATTTACATCTACATCTACAAACTACAGTGATTCTACCATCTACAAAATGTTGACATTTCAGGCAGAGATTGAGACCAGCTCATGGTACTCTTATCATGACGCTCGGGAAAGTTATACATTTTACTATTTCAAGTTGAGTTCCAAAAAAAAGATATATAGAAAAACAAGAAAGAATACGAATAAAACTGAACCATCGACTCAATTCATTTGGATTATTACCAACCACAATATTATGATAATAAGTATATCTTTCGACTAGAAGCTTTTTCCCATTACCATATCCCCAGTGTGTGAGGTATTGTTACTTTGGAGATTCCCCATTGGCGATTGTTTCCTGTCACCGTGGAATCTCGCTCTTTTGAGCCTGTTTTTCCCATGTTTTGTGTCTAGACTTTTCCCCTGTGGTATCTTGTTTCCATAGGAATGTTTGTCTCGCATTTCTCATATCATGGCATATCATATGCATTCGGTGGTTCCTCATGGCTAAAAATCCGTGCAATGTTTGTATTTAAGTCCCTCCTATCTTGTCGAGACGAAGATTTCAATCTCCATATCTCCGAATAGGAGTAACTTAAATAGGGGCATCTGTTGCACCCTAATTTTTGACCATGAGATCCCACTTCCCTGAGTGTTTTCTCGCGTTTTTTTTTTACATTTTTATGTGTGACTAACGAATGCACGCAGGGTCATTTAGTTTTAAAGACGTCTCCGGCGGAGTCTTATGATTAGATCCCCTTAAATCAAGATTTTGGGCCATTTCAAGTTTTTCTCTCTATCAAAGAAAGTTCGTCAAGACAAGATCCACACAAGATTTGAAATCACAGGCCCATGGTATTTGAGGCATTCGTAGCGCAAAATCATTTGGATTCCAGATCTAAGAATCAATCAGGACCCTGGTTCCCCAACAACTTTTTAGTTTTGATTTGGATGGATAGACATTGTTAACTAATTAGATTCTTCTCAAAAATTAAGTTTATGGAGTACCCAGGACAAAACCAGAATGTTTAATTCGTGGGCTCCCTTTAAAAGAAGGAAACTCCAGGATGATATACTTTTTATTACAAGACTCACACCCTGACTCACAAATTCACAAACTAAGTATGGGATCACTTTTATTTTAATTAGTCCACGACCCTACGTAATTGAAAACCTGCTCAATTATCAACAAGCATAATCCAACTTTTTCATAAATGACAATCTTTACATCCTGAACAAAGATTCAAGAGCAACAACCAACATGGGGCGTATGGCAGACAAAGACTCAAAGCCATGTTCGCATCACCTAACATATCAATACACTTCGTGGCTGCTAAATACATTACTAGGTATTAATGACTATTACAAAACCAAGTTCCTAACTCCCTACAAGCTGTATGGCCGAACCATTCCTAGCAACAACTTCAAAACATTTCAGTTACAAAAGGCATAGACAAAAGTACTGTCGTTTGCCGGTATCATTGGTGATATCGTCCCCATTGCCAGATATGCGAACAAAACACCTTGCTTTGGCCTTGAAGAAGGTCTCCTTAACCACTCTTAGCAACCTGTCAAAGCAAACAGAAATCCAGGGTTAACACCGACACCGTATCTAAAAGAGAATCCGTCCTCTAAGCAACATCATGTGGCCTGCGAGAATTTAAATATAATGTTAAAGCGTTATGACCACACAATGCCGTCTCAAACACCAACAAGTTCCACTTTCAGTATGATGGCTACCTGCTGGACCAAATTGCTGCCTGTACTAATCCAACGTAGCTCCCTTTCATTGATGCGACATGGTTTGGTAACAGCCATAAGAGCACTAGTTCATCCTCCAACTTCCGTCCCGAGAAAATCCTAAACCTCGTGAATGGTATTGTCAACAGATGAAACGCCGTACGTAAATCGTCCATAAGCGTTAATCTGCAACAAGCCAAAATATAGTAATTGAGACAAACAGTCCAAACAGTGATTCTGCAAGGGAATGTCAGGATAAGGACATAACTGAGAGTCTAGGAAGAGGAGTTCAGTTTTGGACAGATCACTCAAAAGCACATAGACTATCCTCCTCCTGTAAACTAATGTTACCAGTTGGGCCCAATGCTGATGTATGCTCTGTTTCTGGGGTCGTGGATTTTCATGGACTTATGCAAATGTTATCAGGGCAAGGAAGGCAGAGTATGGTGTCAATCCCGAATGTTTCCATGCCAACACCTGCAGATCCAAGGGGCCAGTAAGCAAGTTAATGCCTCAATTTCAAATTTGTGAGCTTTCGAAAACAACAAAACCACTCAAGTACATAAGCAGACAAAAATCTGCATGTTTATACGAGATTCAAAGGTTTCACAAGGCGGGTGTTTAAAGTTACCTCCTAAAGCAGAAAGAGACAATCTCAAACGCTCCGCAAGCACGCATTTGTTCGCATCAGAGCATCCAACTCGTAAAATCTGTTTAGGACAGCAGCGACACCTGTTTCGAGCTTCGATAACAACCTACATAACAAAAACTTTGCATCAGTGTCATCGCAACAATGTCCATAAGACTAAATACAGAACTCACAACTTTCATTAAAGAATCATGCGCACCAGTAAAGAAAGGCAGTGCACAGCGGCAGCAACTTCAACAACACACTCTTCCAAGTCAGCAGCCCCAGACTCTAGAACATAGCGTGCACCAGCAAGATAAAGTGAGGGAAATCAGTCTGACAAAATGGTGCAACAGGATACGGAAATATTAGATGATAAAGATTTAGAAAACGATCACCAGAATACGGAAATTACAAGTGATGCTTCAGAAGACAAGATGTACCTGGCCTCTACAGATAATGGACTCTCAGAAAATTAACTTCAAAGGAGCAAGCATTGATTAGCCATGAGAGTGGGCTTGACAATTGTGACGGTCCCGACATTTCAAAAACACCCGAAAGTCAGGCTCAGGATACTCTGCATGATTCATATGGTTCAACATTTAAAGCTAAATGCCACCTAGTTCTGAGGGAGTTCAAGAAGAAACCTCGAATGAAGAACCTTGCCATCCTATAGAAAAAGAAGGAAACTCTGATTCTCATCCATCTGAAAAGAATGAAGTTTACCAGTGAGCTACCTAAACCTGCAGAAACACCATATTCGCCAACATATATAATTTCATTTACAAGAGCGAAGCACAAGTCAAAAGGAACTAACAACACTCATGCCCAAAACAGTCTACATCCTTCCCTGTCATCAAGAGAATTTCTGATAACCGTGCAAAATACCATAGACCTTGAAGATAATCAAACTCCAGCCCTGTTGATTTTAGCAAGCTGTCCCCTAGACAACCAGCTAATCCCCAACTGTTGCATCACTATGAGATGGAAATAGTAACACTGCATGAAAACCAGCTAGTTAATTCTCAAGAACACTTTGGAGTTGCCAATATTAACATCATGCCCAGCTATGAGATAATAAGTGTTGTGATGGAACCATACCTCGATCCTGAGTCTGCTCTCCACCATGTTGTGCCTATCTGCGTTTCTGACTAGAATTTGGAATGAAAGTCATCGACCATTACTTGTAATCTGCCACCGACCGAAGTCACTCTCGAGAACCTCAAACCTTTACTCTTTGTGAAGAATCCACTTGTCCTCAATGGCCAGCTGCTAATTGGAAGTTGCATCGCCCGTACTGTAAACATGCCACACACGATTTTTAAGCCCAAGGACATTGCCAAAGACATCAAACAGGGATACGAGAATCAACTTAATCACTTCCCCGCATGACGGTTTTGCTCGATGTCTGGATAAGGGAACAGATGCTGTGAATTACAAAAATCTAAATGTTAACATGGATGTCAATCAGACGATAAAAGCTACAAGAAAGGAAACACCTTTGTGGAATGACTGGAGATGATGTGAATGGTGCTCCTGCTCCGAAGAGGCCGATATTGGATCCGCTATCGCCAATGCCACTGTTGCTGCAAGCGGTATCCCTGATACAACCTTGACCTAACCTGATTATGAGTATTCTCATCAGTACTATTTTGACAAATAGAATTACTTTCCAAGAAAATGAAGAACTATCACGACGATTACAAAATACGAGTCAATCACCAACATCTTCGCATCAAGTGCAAGCTCTCCTTTTGGGCTTTTAATCCATCTTTTAGCCCAAGATGTTTGCTTTCCACACCTGCCAGGTCATGTTCAGAGTCAACAAAGAATCATTGCAGAATATCCACTGAAAAATAAAGATTCGGTCCAGAAAAAAAATCAAATCCAATTTCATTTAAATCACGAAATCAGAGATTGATATGTCATTATAGCAATCAGACAAATTAGGAATGTTTTCAAAACCGATTCACCCTAATTTGGAAAACACTAATCGACATTCAAAGCAGCAAATCTCACAAGAAGCCTATATAAAGGGGAGAATCGAAAGTCATCACAGAGAACCTATGTCCAAAAAACCTAAGAGATCAAGAGAGAGAACTTATCTCTTCTGCTGAAGAAGCTTATCCCTTCGAACCACTGAGGCCATCGCACACCGCCGCAAGCCCAACATACGAAGCTCCCATCTCGTCGTCTCAAGCTCCACCGCCCTCGAACCTTCGGTAAAAAAAAAACTCTACTCTCGATTGTGGAATGTTTTGATCGTTTTTGTTTGTGATTCAGGTTGAAGTAACGATGAAAACCATGAAGGTTAAAGCAACGGCGGATGCGATCGAGAAACGGAGAGGAAAGGCCGAGTGTTGGTTCCGTGATTTAGGAATCTAGGGTTTCCATTGTTTTTCTTTTTTGACCAAGTTTAATTTGTGTAGTTAGTGTACCATGATCACATAACACACGCACAACTCACCACACGATCATCATCTAACCATGTTTAACCTTCCCCTAATCATCCATTTGTTTTTTTTACAGATTAATTAACCTTTTAAAATAAGTTAATAACTTTTAACTATTAAAAATCAGTTTATTAACCTTTAAAAATCATTCCCATCTAATATTTATTTATATTACCTCTAAATCAACTTTATTTTCTTTATATTAATAACTAAAAATTAACCTTTTAAATCCTATTAATATTTTTTTTTGCTAAACATTCTCAATTTAATAGCCCTTTTAAAAATAATCTCTACCCACTAAAAAATCTTTTATAAATAATTGCCAATTTATCTATAGTTAATAATGAAACTCATTTAGTATTTAAATAATTTTTAGAACAAATGATAAAACAAATTTTTTTCTTTATTTATTCCGTAACCAATGTAATTTTAAATTAACTTTTAAATCACCATAACGTTTAATCATAATAAACCACTTCATGCTTAAATTAACCTTATACAAAAAAAAAAAAAAAACCTTTTAGTAAAAATTAAATTCAACCTCTCTTAAAACAATCTCATCAAAATTAACTTAGCTTTTCCCAAAAAAATAATAATAATAAATAAAATCAACGTCCTACAACTCAATCCAATCGAGCACGTTGACACCTCACATTCACATCACTGGCACTCACTTAGCGCTTTCATGCGTACGTGTATGGTTTACTCTTCCGCAATTTACCTTCCGCAATTTACATCATCACATTAATATTATTGCATCGCATCCGTCCAAAGGAAAAACCTACACATGGTTCAACAATCGTGTGTAGTGCACATCCTTTGCATCATACTCCCGCTTGATCCTTGATCCCATTCAAGTCGATCTCCTAGGATAGATCCTACCCCATAGGAAGGATTGTTCTTTATTTTACAACATAGGAAAACAATTAAAACACAACATTCAACAATCAATTCAAAACAATTATTCAAACATATTAGAGAAAGATGCCAAATCATCTTAAGCGAGATAGAATCTCCACCCCACAACAATACAATCAAACCGTAGGAACTTTGCCTTAAGAGAGATAAAGGCATACTCGTCAAACAATCCGAGTATCTAAGCCCTTCTCTTAAGACGATGCAAAGACTATTTTCCTACACCTTGTGGCGGTTAAATCTCTCTTAAAATGATAACACATCTCTTCTCCTAAAATCAATCAAAACAACTACCCTAAACCCGTAGGAACTTTGACCACAGTCAAAGAACTCCTCATACCCTTTAGGGGAACTACAAATACTCTGATTCCACTCCCGTAAGGATATGTAGGCATAAGATGCGACATCTTATCGAGTATACTTAGAAACAAACCCCTAGGTCTTTAACCATTAAGCAGATAAACACTTAGCAATAAACAAATATAAAATAAGAGGTTCCTGTAGAGTACTACAGAAATTTAGGATGCTAGTACCTTCCCTAAGTTTAACCAACCCCCGAACCTATAACTCTCTTAACCTTGCATTTGCATTGCATTGTGGGTATTTCGATCTTTATCCCTTCCTTTGGACAAATCAAAGTTCAGTTGCAAAATGAATATGAGATTAAAACTAATCAATAGTTTGGAATCCGATTTTCACAGCGACAATAGGTCACAATGTCTTGATTATTTATGTCAACAATATCATGTTGTTCTGTTGCAAACCAAACCGTTTTTTGAACTATGTCTTTGTGTTGGAACGTTTTTAATCATATTGTGTGTGTTTGCTATTGTTGGCATTGATATGTCAAGCTTGCTGTCATATTCTGTTTGAGGTCTGCTAACCCCTTGTATTGTCAAAACTTCAATTGTTTTTTTAGAATCCATGTAGGTCTAAACTCATGTCATGATTACTGGCTGAAATTAACTTAAGATGCTAGGCTCTTGATTAAACCAAGTTAAATGTTGTCAAGATCCCTGCATAATGCATTTTTGTTGCTGCTTACAAGAGGCATAAAATTGTGAATCATATACCAGGATGTATTACTAATTCTGTTCTGATTTTAATCATGAGTTTGTCAACTTTCACAAGATTCTTACTTGATTGATGCTTTTACTTTTCTTTTACAATTGTCTTTTGAAGCTATGTTGTTGGAAGTGATCAGTTAAAAATTGTTGGAGATACCAAGAACTTGTGGTTGTTTCTATGTTGAGTTTTGCTAATTTCTTTCATTGTCCATTTGACTGTTGCATTAACACTTGCATAAGGCAAAACTTGATTAGCTGTCTAGATCTAGCTTCTTTGTTGATTTTGTGAATTGGTAAATTCATGCTGTATGGATATTATTGCTTTTGTTTCTTGTTGTCATTAAGTTGTTGTGTGAGGGATGTTTGTTTTACTGGTTGGTATTGTGATACCAAGAGAGATGCATTTGTGTTCCAAATTTTCCCACTGTCCCAAGACTTGTGAGTTAGGTCTTTTGAAAGACATAAATATTTGGAATCCATCATACCTGCTGTTGTCATGATGTTTTTCTTGTGTTTGGATTGTGATGTCAAGCTTGTGCTTATTCTGTTTTGGTTGTTCCAAATCATATTCATTATTGCAACTCATGTGCCAAAATCATGTCCTTTTGTCTTTTAAATCATATTTCAGTTGGAGTTTGATCTATTGCATATTTGAAACATGTGTAGACCTTTGCTTGTTCTTGATCTCATCTGTTTTGGTCTATAACTCCACCAATGCGTTTCAAACTCATTCTTGCGTGAGCCATCGGATTTTACTATAGGAGCATCTTTTGAAAATTTGAGTGGCACCTTTGTGTCCCTTGCGAAAAGTTAGTCAAGTTAGACTAAAATTTTTCTCAATTTGGTTGAGAATTGAAGGAGTTGTGCCGAAAACGTGTTTTGTTTGTTTTGCCTTGATTTTGCCTTAGCTTGCCTTGCTTTTTGCCCAGCCACACGCATGCTTTTGGTACTTGTATTTATGAGGTGACATTAATACACGGATGTATCGCCACCCCAGTGTCGCACCTCGAAAAAATCATTCGAAAATACGACCCTCGCGCGAAAGGCGCGGAAAATGCGGTTCGACAGAGTCGCCACCGAACTTTATTTTTCCCGAAATAAACGGGAGAGGAAAATATCGAGAAAACCTCTTAAAACGAAAGGATAGGAACAGGGCTGTCGCAACCATGTTCCGGGTTCAGGAGTCGGTTACGTGAGGGGAAGGTATTAGCACCCCTCACGTCCGTCGTACTCGACGGGAACCTCTTAAGGTAATTGTGGGGAGTGTTGTTTAGGTTTACTTGCTTTCTTCTCGTTGATAAAGTTAGAATTGGTAGGGTAAAAGGTTAAAGACGCTAGGGGAAAGGGGTGGTTAGAAGATAGAGTGCTCGCCAAGGATTGGGGCCCTTGTGCCTACGTATGCTCATTCGGACGAGAATGAGAAATCAGAGCGTCGTAGTTCGACTACGGGAGAAGATGGGGGGAAACGGAAGATGGAGAGAAGTGTGCTCTCCAAGATCATCGCAATCTTGTGCCTACGTATCTTATATTCAAGAATGAATAAAGAATCAGAGCGGTCGTAGTTCGTGGTTACAACCACGAAAGATGAGGTTGAATGAGTTAAAAGTTTTGCGAAGGAGACGAAAGGATGACTGACAAGCAACCCAAGAGCGCGTCTCAAGAGCTTGTCACTCAAGAATCCAAGGAATGCGAGACTCCAAGAACTCAATTCTTTCGGGAATTGACTGAATAAATTGAAGATAGAGAGTTGGATGTTTTGAAATTGAAAGAATGAACTAATAACAACTCAAGGGCGCGCCTCGAGAGTTACTCATTCGAATATCCAAAGAATGCTAGATTCTGAGAATATCCCTCTTTTGTAAGTTTCGGAAATGCTTGTGAAAGGATCGGATCGGAAAATGGCATGCGAGGCCAATAAGAAGTTATTTGAACTGGTTCGACGACGTGTCGAAGATTTGATTGAAAATGAAACCGACTTGACGACGTGTCAAGTGTTAAGGTTGTGAGAAACGATATTAGTCCCTGAGGGTGCTCCTAATATCGAGACCACGAGGAATTGTGAATGTGTGTGCGAAGTGTCAAAGGTTGCGAATGCGTGCGAGCAATCGCCTTAGGAGGATGTTTGAAAATGTTTGAGTTTGAAAGAAAGTCGAAAGGTTGAGTGAATAACAACTCAAGAGCGTGCCTCGAGAGCTATTCACTCGAAGATTCAAGGAATGCTAGATTCCAAGAATCTTCTTCTTTCGAAGTTTGATCGAGAAAAATATTTTAAAAAGGATTTGAAGCGAAATGGGGTATGAAAATAATTTGTGAACGTGTGAGAAGTGAAAACGCGAGATTGGATTTGAAAATGTCGATTATTTAATAAATGAGACGTCGGCCCCACAACTAAATAATCGGGGTATTACCGAAATGCTAGATTTCAATAACACCATTTTTATTTGAAAAATATTTGGATAAACAGCGGAAATATTACACAGAATACTAGATTCCTATAATATTTTTGTGTCCGAATCGCGTACTAAACGAATAGTTGAATGACATATTATTTAAGGTGTACACCCCAATAATGTTTGTCTAAAAATTCAAGAAGTGCTAGACTTCAAGAATTTAATCTTTATGACTTGATTGAGAAATAACTTAGTATTGAAAAATATATATTGAAACAGGATTTAAAGAAAATAAAACATTTTTTAGAAATAAATACACTGTAAGTTAAAATAAATTGATTTGAATTTAGCAAAAAATAAATTAATCAAAAGTTAAAAGTAAATTTTTAAAAAAACTAAAGTGTAATTTATTAAATTGTTTAAAATATGCTATTTGCTAAAGCATATACAAAATATAAAAGTTAAATTGCCTAATATATAAAACAAAATGAACAATACATTATTTAAGGTGTACACCTTAATAATGTTCATTCGGAAACTCGAGGAGTGCTAGACTCCAAGAGTTTAATCTTTCGGGACTTAATTGAAAGAAATAAATTTAGCATAAAAAAATTAAATTAAGATTAGAAAAATAATTAATTTCGAAAATAACTTAATTAAGAAAAACAAGTTAGAATAAATTCATGTTAACATAAATTGATCAATTTTAATTTAGTGAAATCAATTGCTTAGAAAGCAAATAAATTTATTAATTAAGCTTGTTAAAATCAAACATTAAGATTATTAAACTAAGTTAAAAAAATGATTAATAACTAACTAATTCTTAAATTGAATCTAATTAGCCAAAAACTTTTAAAAAACAAAAAGCAGTAACCAAAAACTCAGCATGCCACCACCTTATAAATCTAATAACCAAATGGGAGGGCATGAATAATAAAAATCCACTTACTAATCTTTGCATAAAAATGGTTTCTTCAGTTTTAGCGTAAACAAAACAATAATTTTCATGTGAATAAAAGTGAGGAAAGATCAAACGAAGAACCACCAAATGGTACACATATACCAACACTCACACCATTACAAATCGAAACCAAGGGCGAGTTTTAAGAGAACTTAAATGTCAACGGCATGCTACAACATTCATACACACAAAAACAACCAAAATTCAACTACATAATGTCTAAGCTGCATTTCAAAACCAACTCAACAACATATAATTAATTTGTGAAAAAACAATGGTTCTTGAGTTTTTTTAAAATATAATGAAGCTGCATCACCAGTAATCATCATAAACAAAACAACCAGGAACAACATCCTGAACCCAACACGATAAAAAAACTATGCTCATTGAACTCAAATAGTCAGCCCTGCAGCAATATATATCAAGATAAACATGAACCGTTACCGAAATGACAAAACTTGTTGTTGATGTTGGTCAGGGGAGGTTGTCGAGTCCGTGAAACTTGCCGCTGTTGTTGTTGTCAAACCGGGTAGGAATGCATTTGCGACAAACAAACCTTATCTATAATCCTCATCAACCAATCGTCTCGGAATCCCACAAAATAACACCGTAGTTGGATACCTGGTATGTTCTCTGGTCACGGCGATTTGTTGCTGAATCTGAACTGTTGTTGTTATGCTGAATCGCTACACGGATTGAGACATTGCCAGTGAATGAGCACTTCTTGTCAATATAGGTTCCTTCAATGGCATCCTTTGGAATCTTAAATCCAAGTCCAACAGATTTCCAGAACCGATCCCCACCCTTACCAGGTCTCTACCCCTTCTCGGAAACCTCTAAGCATAGAAACACTTTAGGTTGCTTCAAATAAGCCTTCTCGGTTTGCTCCGCTATGTGACATCACTGCTGTCATGCCACCGACTGGAGCCACGCAAGCTGGGGATGTCGCATCCTAGCATGGAGCCTCCGTCGTTACCGTATTGCTGCAGTTGTGGCAATGTTGTTGTTGGTGTTTGAGTTGAACCAATATTATTTCAACCTGCACCTGAATACTCATACAAACAAGCAGCATATGGTGTACACAAAACATAGAACCAAAACTGCAACATCCCAAGAGAATACATCACCCTGCGAAATTAAATAAGAAGTATGCAGCAAAACCGAGCGCATCTCGTAGGAGAATCAACAGCAGCAGTGAAAAAAACAAAACATTTTGATGCATACGATAATGGCGGTTTTTTCTTACTAACAACATAAAACAGCAACAACTACCATTCACATTTATCGAAATACAAGCTAACGGTGATACTGATACGAAATTCTCAACTCAAATCCTATATTTATGCATTATAAGTCGAAGAGTTGAATCATAGAACGAAAGAACATGTCAAAACTCAACATATTAGAAGCACATTCTATTTGAAAGATTTGCCCTTACTACCTCACGGTTTGTTATTGCAGAGCCGACTGTGATGAATCCCGGAGGTCGTCATTGCTGCGGTTGTGCCTTGTTCAAATAACCAATTCGAACTAACTCACTCAGCTTGCATTGTCACCTCTCTTATCTCAGCATGACCACATCATCTCCTCTTGCCGCCTTATGATGAAGAATCAAGAAGGATCTAAACCTGCGCATAAACCGATCACAGACAAAGACAAAACTTCTCGCGAAACTGTGATTTGCGGTGTTTGGTCCATATTCGCAACCTATACTCCTTGCATTCTTTTCCATCCCCCAAAAGCTTGTCACCGTTTTGTCTCAAAACGTGACTATAATGCGATGAGGATGGTCGTAAATTGAGTTAAAGTCATGCTGCATTACGATCATCGAAACTTCGTGCTGGAGCTATTGTGATACGACTGCTTTGCCTCTATATCGATGGACCTGCTGTTGTATGCCACTCGACCTCATATTGCTATTGCGCAATTTGAATTCGGCAACGCCATAACCTACACAAAAATCCACAGTCCAAATAGAAATAGAAAACAAAATTAGTAAGAATGAAATCTATGTAAACAGAATTTGAATTGAAGATGCCACTGTGATATGAGAGCAAAACAGAACATCGTCTTCTTCAGAATTGTACACAATGGTTGTGACCACTTGGGGTGCTAACTTCTCTTGCAAATACGAGCCGCTGACTTGAATCTAACTGTACTTCTAGCTGCAAACATAAGGGCACCCAACGAAGTGGTAGCGCAAACAGAACTGGCTTGACTTTACGATCGCTTATAACCTTTCTCGCTCATCTCCATCAGAATTGCTTGAAGAGATCTCTTCAGCTTGCAAATTGTTTATCTCCAACCCTGTAGTTAACAACAGTCCTTGGCTTCTCAGCTGAAAACAAACCGAAATGTACTCGAATTGCTGCTGGAATCGAAGTTCAATGACGCACTGAAGCCGCATTCAGATTCCAACTCAAATCTGTAAACCTTCATTCTCTCAACAGTATGCCCTCGTTGTCGTATGTATGAGGGGTACAAGGGAGATGTTGTCGCGTCGCATCGCTTGTTTTGGTGAAAATATTCAGAACAGCTACCAGACTTGAGTGCTGCTCCAAATTCACAACCTGCACGAACTGGTCACACAAGCAAGCAATACGAAAAAAACCGAAACAAAATTGAAATTAAAGAACTCAGTCCAACACTGATGTACAATCAAAAAACACAACACAATTGATTCGCATATAACGTACTGATGTACACCAGAACAACATAACATAATTGATTTCGCATACAACGGTGGTAGCGTGAACACAAATTTGTCATGCTGAGCACAAAGTCGTGCTTGCGTTGTGGTTATGGTTGGTATCATCGTCGATGCTTCTTTGAGACCAGGGCATAACTGTTGTGTGATTATTGCGTATTACTACGGAGCTTTGACCTCGTACACCTCATCAAAAATCTACTCAACATGTTGACACCAATAGCTCAAAATCATAACCATGTTGTTACCTGCCAAACAAAAGAACACCACTCCGCAACCAAGACAGACAACTTGGAGAGCGAAATTGTAATAATAACCGAAGAATACAACAAGTTATGTGATGTCACGACTTTCAAACCAGAAGTCTTAAACAAGCATACTAGTTCAAAAACAAATTAAAGTTTTCTATACAAATCGAATGCAGCAACTATTAAACCAAAACAAAATTTTGATACATCAGCAATTAACAGTATAAAAACACAAGCCTATCATTTTGACGAACTGCAACAGAAATGTATATGCCACAATCACCACAACTGACATCGCGTGATTCCAAACCAAGTATCAACTAACCCATAACAACTTATCTTTGCAAGCTTGTAACTGACGCGGTCTTGGATACGCAAGCACATAGGCATCCAACAATGTCTGCCTTGCTCTAACAGATTCAAACTGAAAGTTTAGAGGTGAGCTTTGCTTCTGTCTGGACGGCTCGTGAACGAGGTGCTGGTAACCGAATCACCCTTAAATGTTGTTCCTCGTGTCGTAAGCAAAATGAAGACCAACACACCATCTTCTTCTTACCGCGACAGAGTCGAGCACTCGGTTGTCGTGCTCAGGTCCAATACGCGCTAGCTGATATGTGTTCTTTGCAACTGGATCTGGCTTGGTCCGGACATTCGTTACGGCAACGGAGTCGTGGCAACCTCAAACGTATCGGCACATCAGCAGAAGTAACAGAACCGAAGGTGAAAACAAAACCGTGTTTGAGTTGACCTTAGACGTTGTATAAGCCCTAACAACGAAACACCGATACGTCGTGCTTTATCCTTGCTGAGATGAAACCACAACGGAATGAAACTATTGAAACACTCCAAGAGTAAAAATGGAGGGAGCTCACGGCGTCACGACGAGACGAGAGAGAAGGCGGGTTGGATGTGTGATGGTGAAGGAAGCTTCGATTGAAAGCTAGGGTTTACGGGCGGCGCCGTTTTGCTGAGGGAAGAAGACGTTCGACCGCTCAAATTTTCTAGGGTTTTCTCTGGGGATCGATTTCGAAAGAGGAGAATGAACAGTTCCTTAGGGTTTTTTGAGAGAGCCGTGAACAGTGTTTTTTTAGGTTCTTTTCTTAACCTGAAGACTTCCCTTTTAATAGTATGCTCTGAATGCAAACCCTAACGGGCCATCCCAATTGGGCCTCTCTCTGCCCCCAACTTGCTTCTTTTTTTTTCCTTTTTTACAATTTTCTATTCTTGTTAAATAATAAAATAAAATCCATTAATAATTACAAAAGTTAAATAAATATAACTAAATAAAGAAATTAATAAAAATATTTGCAATATATAAAAAAAACTAAAACCTACAAAATAATTAATAAAAACAAGTATTCAATGTTATTATTATAATTATCAAACAAAACAAGTATATACATGAAATATTTATTATTATTAACAATATTTTAAAAGGGAAAGAAAAGTTAAGAAATTGAAATAATATTCACAAACAAAAACTTAGGCCACGTGTCACGCTTTTATTGGACAGAAATGGATAAAATTTGGAAAATGCCCAATTTCGGGTGGACACGTGTCTAATGGTATGAAACAAAAAGTGGAAAATATTTTCAAAAAGGTAGGACAAATTTAGGGTATGACACCCAGTAGTTAAACGCCTTGCCTTAAGACTTTGCCTTACCATGAGAACCCTTGTTCGAGCCCTGCTGGGGGCGTTTTTGCTTCTTCTTTTTATTATTTTCCATGTTTTCTTTTTTTAATCTATTTCCATTTCCTACCACATGTGTGCGTTGGTATGGTTGCTAAGATTTTAAGCATGTAGCCTTGAGTTCAAGGGTTCAACCCGTTGTGGAGGCTTTTCTTCTCCTTTAGCTACTTGTTTTCTTATTCCCTTTTTATTTTTATTCTTTTCTTATTTTTATTTTATTTATTTAAAATTAGTTTTTATAAAAACCCAAAAAATCATTTTTTTAGTATTTTAATATGTTAGATTTTTTTTCTCCTTTTTATTTTAATTTTCATTTTATTTTCCTTTTATTTTGGAATTAACAAATTAATGTGTTTTCTCTTCCATTTTATTTTTATCATTTCCTTTTCCTTTTTATTTCACTTGTGAGTGAATTATTTAGTGTTTACTTGGCCTTGTGCAATGATCCCCCTAGGATTCCTAATCCCTCCGTTTAGGATGGGAGTAGGAGAGACATTAGGTGTTCAATTTTATGCATGATAACATTAGGTTAGTTTTTCCCTTTTGTATCCCAACTTTAGGTGCACTTTGCATGACAACTATTAAGTTTGAGTTAGTCTCCCTTTAGTGTGTCCCTTTCTCTTCTCATCTTGAAACATTTCAAATTACTTAATAAAGAATAACAAGTGTTGTACGCTACAAGCCTTAAGCTACTTGGAGAATGGTGATTGAGTGGTTTCCTCTTAATTACCTAGAGTGTTTAGTGTACATCCTAAGTCACAAGTCTTTAGTCCAACATGAGTTACAAACAAAAGCTCAAAACACTTCTTCTCTAAAATACTTCAAAAAACATTCCAAACCTCTTTTTGTCCTTTGGGACCCTTAACTTTGGAAAACCTTTTCATAAGCAAGAGTGTTGTTAACTCTCGGTTCTATCGCAAATGGTAACGCCTAAGTTGTAGGATCAAGCACTTACCACTAGGCCAAAAGCAATTGTTGTTATTCAGGGTGCAACTATCTTTCCTTATAGTGAACCCCAAGGGGCCTACCTAGCCCACCTAACACACCTGTGTAGGAGCCTATGGGTGGGATGTTATGCCCATCGAATCCCTCAGGGAGACATTGAATTAAATAATCCAACAATCTCCCCCCCAGTGTCAGCCGGGGGATCCGAACTCATGACCTTGCTCTGATACCACTTGTAGGATCAAGCGCTTACCACTAGGCCAAAAGCAATTGCTGTTAGTCAGGGCGCAACTATCTTTCCTTATAGTGAACCCTAAGGGGCCTACCTAGCCCATCTAACACACTTGTGTAGGCGCCCATGGGTGGGATGTTAAGCCCATCGAATCCCTCAGGGAGACACTGAATTAAATAATCCAACATAAGTCTCCAATGGTCGAGCCGCATACACCAAACTGCTAGAACTGTCTGTTAACCCTACTCGGATAAAACTTTTGAACCAACCGGTGTTCTTGTTAGCCCGAACTACGTTTGCTCTGATTTCTCGTACCAGACGAGAATACGTAGGCACGAGACGCGATGTCTTGGCGAGCAACCTTCCCCCTTCTTTTAGCCGTAGTTTTCCGAACTACGTTGACTCTGACTTTCCCATTGCACGAGGGAATACGTAGGCATAAAGCAGCGTTGCTCTATCGAGTCTCTTTTCTTTTCTTTTTTCCCCGTAGCTTTTAGCGTTGATAGTTTAACACCCTTTTAGATAGACAACAAGTGTGGATCCCGTCGAGTACGACGGACGTGAGGGGTGCTCATACCTTCCCCTTGCGTAATCGACTCCTGAACCCGAGATTTGGTTGCGATGACCGATCTTATCCCCTTGTCGCTAGGTTTTTTCCGATCGTTTCCTTTCCCTCCTTTGGGATAAATAACGATAGGTGGCGACTCTTCTGTCTTTGCCGGCACCCTCTTTTTCACAGTAGCGATAGCTGGCGACTCTGCTGGGGACTGCGATTGTTCCCTATGCGAGTCAATCTTAGCGCTTGTTTATTTTTCTTTCAGGTGTGTACATATGTGTTTTATCTTTATTTACTTCCGCATTTTACTTTACACATTGTATCATTATTGTTGTGCTGTGGGGAGGGAAGTCCCAGTGAGAGATAAGCCAAACCCAAGCTTGAGTATAAACCTAGCATTAGTAGTGGAGATTAGTGGGTGAACCTGTTTGCGTAGCAGACACAGTTCCCCATGAAATTCGTGCTCGGATGATATTCTCTCTAATGATTTCCTTTCCGGTCCTTAGGATCTGAAGGGATTTTAGATTTGAGGGTAGTCAACTCTGGGGACCGATCACTTGGGATTTAGCTAAGTGAGGCATCTTCGGGAGATGATGATGCCAAACCAGAAATGGTGAACGTATCATCATTTCTTGAAAGTCTGTGACGCTGATGAGCGCATAGGATGCTGAACCTTATCAGTGGATAGGTCCATACCTGTGAGAGGGATTGGGTTATGCAGGAAACCTCGGCTGTCAGACTACCCGGTTCTTTACAGTGTGAATATGTGTCCTCGATACAAAGGGGTCCTAATGGCAGTGATTTGTTAAGTGCTAAAGCGGAGTGATGGTTCTTCTTGATCAACAACACAACAATCTTGATCCCTTGTTTGTTGCATTAGCATTTTTGCATTGCATTGAATTTGCATTTCATTTTGCATATCCATCCTCAGCCGGAACAGGGAGCTCACCCATCTTTTGTCTGCTCCATTAGTTGATTTCCCGACATTCGCAGTGGACTTGAATTAGCTTCTGGAAAGGATCATGAACTGCGAAGAGCAGAACTTGGTTGTTACAAGGGCAGAGTTTGAATTGATGAAGGATCAGTTGGGTCAACTCATGGAAGCCATAAAAGCTATGAATAGAGGAGAGGCTAATGTTCAGAGAACTCCGGTGAACAATGTTGCTCAAGCTCAGCCTGTGCAGATCCCCGTCAGAGATAAAGATTCATCTTCTCTCCATGACACAAATTATCAGAGTTTCACCTTCTCTGTGCCTGATTCTCAGAAGGTTGTTCCAAAGGTTGATGCTGAAGACCCATAAACTGTTGAATTCATGGGGAAATGTCAGCTGTTGGAAGAAAAGCTTGATGCCATGATGGGTCAGAATACTCTCAATCTGAATGCTTCGAGTATGTGTTTAGTGCCAGATCTTGTGATACCTCCGAATTTTAAGATGCCAGAGTTTACGAAGTTCAAAAGAGATAGTTGCCCGAAGCAGCATTTGGTAATGTTCTGCAGGAAAATGACTTTGTATGTCCACAATGACAAGCTCATGATTCACTATTTCCAGGACAGTTTGAGTAGAACATCATCGAGTTGGTATATGCAGTTGGAAAGCAGTTGCATCAAATCATGGTCAGATTTAGCCAATGCCTTTGTGAAGCAATACAACTACAATCTTGACATGGCTCCTAGTCATGTGCAGTTGCAAGAATTATCTCAGGCGGACAATGAATCCTTCAGAGGATATGTGCAGAGATGGAGAGAATTCGCAGCTCGTGTTCAACTGTCACTTCAAGACAGAGAGTTGGTTGATATATTCTTGGGTACTTTGAGAGGCCATTACTTTGACAAGTTGATCGGTGGTGGAACGTCGAATTTTACTGACTTAATGATGATAGGGGAACGTATTAAGCGCGGACTCAAGAGCGGAAAAGTTCGAGATATCCCCTATACCTCAATTGATGAAAATGAATCAGTTGTCAGTTCTCAAGAAGAATGGGAAAAACGAAGTGATGTCGTCTTAGAATCTTCAGAACTTTAGATCCAGTTTTCAGACGCTTCGAGTGTTCAAAGTCAATGATCATACCGTCAACCGCGTCAGCACGCTAGACAAAGGCCGAGGAAGCCAGAGAGGCATTTCACTCAGTTACCGGTATCGTATAGTCAGTTGTTTCCGGATTTGATCAAGGGTGGATTGATAGTTCCAAAGGAAGTTAATCCTACGATTCCGCCATATCTGTTAGGTTTTGATGTCAACACCCGCTGTGAGTACCATGCTGGGGCACAAGGGCATTCAACTGAAGACTGTAAGGTGCTTAAAAGCCAAGTTCAGACTTTGCTGGATTCCAACAGGTTTTTAATCACGCCTCAGGGTATTCATATCATTGATTCTCCTTCATCCAGCCAGGTGGGTGTATCAGTTCATGTTATGGAGAAATTCGCCGAGAGCAGTTGTTCAGAAGAGTATCAAACTGAAGACTCAATTGAGGGTTGTATCCCTGCGTAGCTGTTGTTCATTATTATGTGCTGACCATCACCAGGCTTGTTGGCCGAGGTCACTATGTTTGTATTCAGTCACTCCTGTATGATGCCTAAGATGACTTTTCATTTGTGTACATGAGAGTGTTCATCTCTGTGCTTGGATCTTGAGTTTCTTGTTTGTCTTGCTGCTATTACAGAGTTAGAACCAGAGGAATTTTCCCTGTTACATACATATGTGTTTGCATCCTGCATATCTTTCTCATGTTTTTTGTATAACAAGTACCTCAGAGTCGTTGATCTTATTTCCTGTGCTAGAGAGTTCGTTGCAGGAACCCTTACAGAGTTATGGAACAAGTTCAAGAAGAGCTAAGAGAGGTTCGAGGCCAGATGGGGCAGTTCATATTGGACATGCAAGCATTGCGCTTGGATCAAGAGATGCTCAGAGAGGAAAACCATCAGTTGAAGACTCGGATGGGCTTGATCATGGAAGTGATAAGGAATGTGCTCAGGAAAGAGAGTGATCAAGTGCCCGAAGATGCGGCCAAAATGCTTGCTCCACTTGTGGCTGTGGAACCTATACCAAGGAATGATAGGCCTCCAAGATATTCTACACAGCTTGAAGCTCAAGACTTTTCCCGTCAGTGGCCATGTCAGGTTTCTCAGGATAACCCTAGAAGATATGATCAAAAGACGAGACCATACAACAGAACCTTCGATAAAATCCCCATGGATTATGCTCAGTTGGTGCAACTCTTGCTCTAACTTAGGTTGGTTTAACCTCGGACTTTGGCTCCATTGACTGGGAAGCCACCACCAGACTTTGACGTAAATGCCCATTGCGACTTTCACTCTGGGGCACCGGGGCATAACGTCGCGAACTGTAAAGCTTTTAAGCATAAGGTTCAGGACCTGATCGACTCGAAGACAATTGAATTCGTGTCAGGCGACATGAAAGCATTAGGAAAATTTATCCCATATCATGCAAAAGGGATCGATGTTCCCATTCCCTCACCTGAAGCTGCAAAAGGTTAGAAGTATATCCTTCAATCTTTGGTGTCTGAATCCCCTTGCTCGCAATTGCTGCCTGTTCCTGGATCAAGCTTGAGAATGAAAGCACCTGAACAGAGAGATTCCACGATAGTTTAGACCCCGTCTCCAGATGTTTATACTATTCAGAGTCCACGACCTTTTGGGTCCTTGCAGCAAAACTATCAGTGTTAGAGATAGAATAGGCCTCATAACAATTTGAAAAGGAGGAATGCCTCTCTGCATCCAGTGCCTATGACATACAGTCAGCTGCTGCTGCATCTAATTAGAAACTCTTTGGTGGAACCCAAGACACTCAAACCGGTTCCAGAACCATACCCTCCCGGGTACAATCCCAGTGCTCGATGTGGATATCATGGAGGATCAGTGGGGCACTCAACTGAGGATTATAAAGCTTTCCAAGCTAGAGTACAATAGTTGATGGACAGAAGGTGCATATCCTTTCCAAGAGGAAATTTGGTGGTACACCGCTCGTCTGATCGAGTCTGAAGACTTCAAGGGTCGCATTCCCGCAGAAAATCAGTATGAAATCCCAGTTACTGAAGGCTGGCAATTTTCATTTTGTTCTGTTATTTCTTTGCATTTGTAGTTTCTTTCTTGTCTATATGCAAATTTCGTTTGTAAAACTTGTTTGTTTTCAATTGATATTGATAATGAAATGAATATGCAAGTTTTGGTTAAATTCATTCGTGTTCACTAAATGTTTCATTTATGTCAAACACTTGTTTAAGTGGAATCTGGGAAGGATGACGAAGTTGAATAACGCACAAGCTTCTGATTGTATGCTTTTGAATAAAATCCTACTGATGATGTACATGCATTGTTTCAAATCCCTAAACACCGGAGATATAAGGAAGATAATCCCTTGTTAACCCCTTTGAGCTTAGTAGTAGGAGTTTCTTTCTGAAAACGAAAAAACCCTCAATCATAACCTAGGGCAGGGTAGGTGTCAGCTAATTTGACTGAGTGTCCAAATTGCAAAAGGAGTGTTCCCGTTCAAGGATAAATCACACCTGCAGAGGTTGTACCTAAAAAAAACAGTGGTTATCCCTTACCGACCAAAGAGTGAGACAATCACAACCCTTTCAACAAGTTAGACAAGCCGGTTTCACACGATTTGTTCAAAAAAAGAAACAGAAAAAAGAAGAAAAGAAAAAAAGCCCGCTAAGTCGAGTCTTGGAAACAAGCGACTTAGGCAAAAATCAGGGCATCCCGCTGGACTTTAAAATCAAAGAAACTCAAAAGAGTTAGTCCAGGAAAAAGTTAGGAAAAAAAACGGAAAAGCGAAAAGCGAAAAGGATTACGAAAGAAAAATCCTCGAAAAGAGCAAATCATGTGACTCCAGGCGTCCAAAGACGAAAAGCGAGTGGTTGTCACTGCGAAAATGTGTGGTTTCTTGAACCTTTACTCCTATCATACAACCTCTGAGAGGTGAACGCTTATGTCGAACTAGCTGAACGTAGGATTGAAGAACATCACGGAGAATGGATGGGTTAAAATAAATTTTGAGCCTTTATCCTTTCTTTTAAACTGTGAACCTGACCATGCTACAACCTGAAAAAGTCCTAATTGAAGCAGGTTTGTTTCAAAAGCATACTTGGATAAAGGTTGCATCGAAACTGACTCCTAAAAAGAATTCCTCTTATAGTGTTGTATTAATGTTAACATGGCGATAAGTGATTCGTTCATTTTATGTCATAAATTTTTTTCCAATGAACCAAATTAGATTTTCAAAACTGTCATATGCATTGCATTTAATATATCTTTTATGCAGAACAATTTGTTTTACTTGCGAGTAAGCGCTTGACAGCAGGAAAGTTTCCATAATGGAAAGTTTGATCAGGATAGAATGCAGAAAGCCTGAATACTCCATCGAACCGGGGCAACTATATCAAATGATCATGGGAATTGGTCGTCCAGAAGGCAAGTAAGCTGAGACAATCAGGTCGAGATTCGGTAAATCTCTCGTAGCCAGAGATATTGCTTTACAAATCAGCCAATCAGGGGCAAAGTCATCACGAAGCTAGGGGCAGGCCACCCTAAGAGCGCAAAAGCTATTCTTACCCATAGAGCAATTAATCTGAAACACCTCTTCGAGGTTCATGATGCTGAGGCAGTTCATATCTAACCGTTAGGGTACAGAGTTCATATTTCCTTTCGAGGAACATCCCCACAGAGATCCCACGGGCTGAGGAAAAATCGGAGATAGAAGGAATTGTTCTTCTCCGTATTGTCAGAGTTAATCGAGCAGGTCTAATCAACTTTCGAGTTCAAGATAAATGTTGGGAAGTCATGTTAATCAATCGCCGTCAGGTTTCACCTGTCTTCCCCAGCAAAAGTCCAATCATACTTGGCACATCCGATTATCTCCAGTGGAGTTGGCTTCGTCTTCAGCATTTATTTTGCTGAAGCGGTTCTGTTATACCCAGCTTTCTCCGGCAGCCCGAGCCTGAATTTGCATCTTTGCATTTATCATCATATTTGCATCATATTTGCATTTCATCCTCAAATGCATAGCATTTCCATTTCATATGGAGCATTACGCCATAAAAAAATTCAAGCATATGCATACGAAGCATAAACCAGTTTTCTATCAGCCTTCTGTGGCATCGTGAATCACTCTGCAATGAATACAGGGGCATTTATTCAACATTTATGTTCGGATAGCTCATCATCTAAATTTCTTATGGGTTCCAAATCGCGCGTCAGATTTTCTCTGTCCATCGGCCCGTCAAGGATGACTTTTCCAAGCAGATTTTCTTTGTCCATCAGTCCTCTGATGACGACATCCCAACAGATTCTTATTGTCAATCTCTATTGACGATATGTTTTCCCAGCAGGTTTTGTCTCCGTCTATTCTTAGATAATGCGAGATTTGGATATATTTCTCTGGCAAGTTTTCTCTCCGTCTATTCTTAGACAAGGCGAGATTTGGATATGGTGTCTTTCCGTCTATCATTAGACGATGTGAGTATTGGTGTCTTTTCGTCTATTTGTAGACTATGTGAGTATTGGTGTCTTTCCGTATGTCTTTAGACGACGTGAGTATTGATTTTATCTCCGTCTATCCTTAGACGATGTGAGTTTTGAAGATGTTCTTCTATTCGACGATATGGACTCTGGATATGAGATTCGGATATCGTTTTCTCTCCGTCTATTCTTAGACGATGTGAGATTTGGATATGGCTTTCTTTCTGTTTATTAGATGAGATGGCATTTCAGGAGGGTTTTCTTTCCGTCAATTCCTATTGACATCGTGGGCTCTTTTGAAAAATGTTTGGTTCGTGTTGTCAATCTCTATTGACGATATGACCCTTTGAAGATGGTTTTCTTTCTGTCAATTCCTATTGACGATGTGGCCCTTTAAAGATATTTTCTTTCCATCAACTCCTATTAACGAAAGGATTCTGAAGTTTGCTCAATGGGTTTGAAGTTCATTGACATGATTTGTGGTTTTGGTGTCTTTCCATCTCTCTTTAGACGATGTGAGTATTGATTCTCTTTCTGTCTATCCTTAGACAATGTAAACTTTTATTGGTGTCTTTTCGTCTATCTTTAGACGATGTGAGTATTGATTTTCTCTCTGTCTATTCTTAGACAAAGCGAGATTTGGGTATTGGTGCCTTTCTGTCTATCTGTAGACGATGTGAGTATTGGTTTCTTTCTGTCTATCCTTAGACAATGTGAACGTTGGATATTGGTGTCTTTCCGTATATCATTGGACGATGTGAGTATTTGTTATCTTTCTGTCTATCCTTAGACAATGTGAATGTTGGAGTCTTTCCGTCTACCTTTAGATAATGTGAGTATTTGTTTTCTTGCTGTCTATCCTTAGACAATGTGAAAGGATCAAGTGCATGTTGATCCGGCTTGTGGATTGTATTCTTGTGGTGTTACACAGGTGATGGGTGGTGAAGTCAGGTGTTCTTTATCATATGAACAGTCAGCTTGTTGCCGTTGCAACTGTATTCAGTTACTTTTAGAGATGTTGTTCCCCAATAAGGTTTTGTAGTTTATTTCTGCGGTTGGCAAATTTCCGGGTTTCTTTGGTATTCAACCGTCTTTTACCTTGATTGTCTGAAAGCCGTTCACTTTTCACCCAGTCAGATCTAAGTCGTTTGAATAGGGGCAGCTGTTGCACCCAAAAATTTTCCCAACCTTTTTCTTTAGCTGGCTTGTGTTTCATTGCATTTTAGCATTAGCATTTGCATATCATGATCATTTACAGGGGATCAAGTGTTTATTTGTGGAGAGTCCTTTATTGGCTTCAAGTTCAAACAAAGACATAGTCAAAGAACCATCATAGGTTTTTCAAGGGGTCTATGAGATTTCATCATTGGATTGAGCATGAGGTAAAGGTTTGTTGAATACCTCAGAGGTCATGGTGGATTGGAAATGGTTACTCAGTTCATTTGAAAGATGCCTAGGCAAAAAGGGGGAAATTAGGGTTTCAATTTTAACCAGGAAAAATCAGCTTTTTGAAGCAAAACTTGTTTCCATGGTCTTCCATATGTCCTAAGGTGTTTGAGGATGCAATATGGACCATCAATTATAACTAGAAGGGCTTCAATTGATCAATCAATTAAAAATCAGGAGATTTGGGGGAAAAGTCAACTGTGCAGTGAAAAAAGTCAACTCCTGACTTTTCGAGGTCAAGATCATGATCCTTAAGCTCAATATGATCAATGGATGGAGTTTGATCAAGAAAAGTCAAAGAAATCATGAAAAATCATGAATTGTTTAAAGTTGCCTTTTTAGGAAATTAGGATTTTAGAACTTTCTATTTTTGCAAAGTTTTATGTTTGGAACAACCATCTTCAAAGCCATTTTTCTTCATGGTCAAGGTTTCAAATGGACTTGGACCAAACATCAAAGTTGTTCCTTGTATTTCAAGCATTCTAAAAAAATCCTAGAAGTCCTTCAAATGATACTTGGAGCTCAAGTTATGATCAATCAAAGTTGGAGATTTCAATGATTTCAAAAGTTGTTAAGTTTGGATAGATTTTTGCACCACTTTGCAAGACAATTTTCATCACCTTCTTGATGTCAAATGAAACTTTGTCCCAAATGAAAGTTGTAGAGTGTGTTCCAAGCTTTCCAAAAAGTGTAAGAAGTCCTCCATTGGATTTAAGAAGCTCAAGTTATGAATGTGCAAAGTTGAGGAAAAAATAAGACAATTTCATAATTTAGAATTTTTTCTAAGTTATTCATGAACAGTTTGCTTGCCACGATTTTCAACCACAAATTTCATGATCTTCTAATCCTCAAATCAAGATGACTCCAACATGAAATTTGTTCTACTCCATACCCTCTTTCCTTTGAGCACAAGATCAAAGCAATTGGATTTGTGTGCACAAAGTTATCCTTGCTCAAAGTTGGCATATTGAACATGTTTTCCAAGGGTTGAAATTTGGATTTTGATGATTCATCTTTGTTTATCAGCCCTAGCATTCTCCCATGCGCATGAGACGTTGTGTTGTTGCTTCCAAGCTTTGCCAAAACCAGCCAAACATCCCCCTTTCCATTTTTTCTTATTTTCAAATAAATTGCCCAAATGAACTATGAGTCAAAATCAACACAACCCAAGGTCTTCCCATACTGTCACAAAGAAAGCAACTGATGCAGCAGCTGTAGCACAATTTCTGCATCCACCATTGATTCAAAAAAAACCATGGAGATGAAAATCTGCCCATTCATTTTCTTGCCTTGGTCAAACCCTCTAAACTTGATTTTCCTTCAATATTTAAGCAAAGCATCAGTCCACACAAACCCTAGCCACCATCTTTGCACAAATCAGAGTTTGAGTTTTTTTCACAACCTCTGAAATTTCTCCTTTGAAACCCTCTCATTTGTGAACCATTCCATAAATTTTTCATCACAACATCACCACCTCAACCCACTCTTGCTACTGTTTGCAAAAGGAGCTAGCTTTGAGCACAACATTTTCAGCTTCCTCAAACATCAAAGATTTATTCTGCAGAGTTTGGTGAGGTTTCAAAGCATTTTGAATGTGCAGTGGACCACTCTCCACTAGGTAAGCAATTTCAAACTCATCTCTATTTTCTGCTCATATTGGCATTCATTCAAATGTGCTAGTTCTATTCTTTTGGTTTGTGGCTTTAGGTTGTTTATGTTTCAGTTGTTTGTTTCAAGTTTGTCGGCATGTTGTGCTAGTGGTTTTGGTGCTAGAATGGTTGATTCTTTTTTAGATGTATAAGTGTTGTTGGATTACAACTGAGAACAATATGTGTGGGGGTTGTTGCTTTGTAAGTGTTGATGTGTCCTTTTGAAATAGGTGGTGTGATGTTGTCATTGTTATGACAAGTTTGTGTCCTTTAGCATCCAAAACTATTTTAGCTTAAGAAGCTGTCAGCATGAGGAAGTTCAGTTTGGTTGCTTTAAATCTCAACATTATGATGGTTGATGTTTCCCTTTGGAAAAGAGTTGACTCTGTTCATATTTCTGGATTAGTTTAGCATGGTTAAGGTTTCTTTATGGACTGTTATAAGGGTTGCTTTAGGACTGCTGTTGAACATTGTTGTTTTGGTACTGTGAGGTCTATGTCAGCTCTTGATGATATGTTTAGGACTGTCTTCAGGCCTGTTAGTTTATTTTGCTGAGGGTTAAACCAAGTAGCTTCCCATCATTTATGTTTTGGCTGATGCCCGATGAGGAGTAGGATCAGGGTTGGACCTGTTAGCATTTGTTGGTTGGGTTTAGGTTCAACATTTTGGTAGCTATATAGTAGTAGTGCCTTTACATTCACCTCTGCCATGGTATGTCATTTGGTGTCATTGGACATATTGACTTAAGTTTGGTGTTAACACTCCGCTGAGAACCAATCATCTTTGGTTTTGTAGCACCCTCTCCATCACAGTCAGCTTATTTAAGTTTCATAGTTTAAGTTTTTGGTTAGTTTTCATTTATGGAACAATTTTGGATTAGTATTTGAAGTTGGCATTGTGACGACAAACTCCTACTGTCATGAGCTTGTAAGATATCATTTGATTGAAGTTTTGGAATAGTTGTTCGATGATTTGAGCATTGGCCTGTTTAAGTTCACGACTGTGTTGTCCATTTTGTCATGAGGGTTGTGGATTGTTCAGTGCAGCAAGCCTGCTGCAGGTAGGAGTTTATTTTTGGGTGCCTCAGGTCTGCTGAGCATTGGTGGGAATTTGTTCTAGGTAGGCTAGATAGGACTCAGTAGGATTTCCTTTCCTAGGTGATCTTTGAGAATAAAGTATAGAATGTGTGAAGTGGAGTTATCAGGCCATGGTCAGATATTCAAGCAGTTACCTTTTTGTTTGGTTTAGGGATGTTGGACATTAGTGATGTTGTCATTTGGTTTTGAGGTATGAGCCTGTTCAACACATGACATTTGTTGCAACCATTGGACTTTTCTTTGATTATTGGATGTTGTCAAGAATTCATCTCTTGTAAGGACATAATACCCTGAATCCATCTATGACTACTTTTAGAGAAGGAATTTGTCAAATCACTTAAGTTGCTGTCAGGTTTGTGGAGAGGGTGACCATCTAGACTCTTTTAAACTTGATTCTAAAACCTTGTTTTGGCTGATGCTTGATGAGGGAAAGGCATTGCTTGATATGTGCAGGCTGACTATGTGAATATCTTTGGTTGAGGGTAGTTTCAGCAATTGAAAACTGTCTTTGAAATAAACTATTTGAGTGGAGCACTATCATGGTGGCATGACTGATCCGATGTGAGCTTATTCAATCTGTACCTGCTATGAGGTTCCTAATTCTGTTAGCTCTTTCTTTGAGGTTTGTTAACCTCTAGTTCCATCAATTTCATTTTTGAAACTGTTACAATTTGTGTGTGTGACCAATTGTAGTTTGGATTATGAAACATTATGCTGACATTGAATCATTATTTCAACATCATTTGGACACAAGTTTGGTTTTGACAAGCACCATTTCAATAATTTGCAACTTGACAACCATATTCTGATTCATGACAGAAGCTGAACCCATCTTAAGTTGCAATCTAGCATTTGAATCTATCTACCATGTATGTTTTGAGATCCTTGACTTTAATGTTGAGACAAATTGCATTGGTCTGCTCATGGTTTTTGCTTTGTGCCAATTGTCTTGAACATGTATGTCTTGTATATACCTTGTGTTTTGCTATGTCTTGAGAATCACGATTGAGGTTCTGCCATGAACTGCTTGTTGGTGTGATATCATAGGTCATAATGTCTTGATTATTTATGTCAACAATATCATGTTGTTCTGTTGCAAACCAAACCTTTTTTTGAACTATGTCTTTGTGTTGGAAAGTTTTTAATCATATTGTGTGTGTTTGCTATTGTTGGCATTGATATGTCCAGCTTGTTGTCATATTCTGTTTGAGGTCTGCTAACCCCTTGTATTGTCAAAACTTCAATTGTTTTTTTAGAATCCATGTAGGTCTAAACTCATGTCATGATTACTGGCTGAAATTAACTTAAGATGCTAGGCTCTTGATTAAACCAAGTTAAATGTTGTCAAGATCCCTGCATAATGCATTTTTGCTGCTGCTTACAAGAGGCATAAAATTGTGAATCATATACCAGGATGTATTACTAATTCTGTTCTGATTTTAATCATGAGTTTGTCAACTTTTACAAGATTCTTACTTGATTGATGCTTTTACTTTTCTTTTACAATTGGCTTTTGAAGTTATGCTGTTGGAAGTGATCAGTTAAAAATTGTTGGAGATACCAAGAACTTGTGGTTGTTTCTATGTTGAGTTTTGCTAATTTCTTTCATTGTCCATTTGACTGTTGCATTAACACTTGCATAAGGAAAAACTTGATTAGCTGTCTAGGTCTAGCTTCTTTGTTGATTTTGTGAATTGGTAAATTTATGTTGTATGGATATTATTGCTTTTGTTTCTTGTTGTCATTAAGTTGTTGTGTGAGGGATGTTTGTTTTACTGGTTGGTATTGTGGTACCAAGAGAGATGCATTTGTGTTCCAAATTTGCCCACTATCCCAAGACTTGTGAGTTAGGTCTTTTGAAAGACATAAATATTTGGAATCCATCATACCTGCTGTTGTCATGATGTTTTTCTTGTGTTTGGATTGTGATGCCAAGCTTGTGCTTATTCTGTTTTGGTTTTCCAAATCATATTCATTATTGTAACTCATGTGCCAAAATTATGTCCTTTTGTCTTTTAAATCATATTTCAGTTGGAGTTTGATCTATTGCATATTTGAAACATGTGTAGACCTTTGCTTGTTCTTGATCTCATCTGTTTTGATATATAACTCCACCAATGCGTTTCAAACTCATTCTTGCGTGAGCCATCGGATTTTACTATATGAGCATCTTTTGAAAATTTGAGTGGCACCTTTGTGTCCCTTGCGAAAAGTTAGTCAAGTTAGACTAAAATTTTGCTCAATTTGGTTGAGAATTGAAGGAGTTGTGTCGAAAACGTGTTTTGTTTGTTTTGCCTTGATTTTGCCTTAGCTTGCCTTGCTTTTTGCCTAGCCACACGCATGCTTTTGGTACTTGTATTTATGGGGTGACATTAATACACGGATGTATCGCCACCCCAGTAGTTAAACGTCTTGCCTTAAGACTTTGCCTTACCATGAGAACCCTTGTTCGAGCCCTGCTAGGGGCGTTTTTGCTTCTTCTTTTTATTATTTTCCATGTTTTCTTTTTTTAATCTTTCATTTCCATTTCCTACCACTTGTGCGCGTTGGTCTGGTTGGTAAGGTTTTAAGCCTGCATCCTTGAGGTCAAGGGTTCAACCCCTTGTGGAGGCTTTTCCTTCTCCTTTAGCTACTTGTTTTCTTATTCCCTTTTTATTTTTATTCTTTTCTTATTTTTATTTTATTTATTTAAAATTAGTTTTTATAAAAACCCAAAAAATATTTTTTTTAGTATTTTAATATGTTAGATTTTATTTTCTCCTTTTTATTTTAATTTTCATTTAATTTTCCTTTTATTTTGGAATTAACAAATTAATGTGTTTTCTCTTCCATTTTATTTTTATCATTTTCTTTTCCTTTTTATTTCACCTGTGAGTGAATTATTTAGTGTTTACTTGGCCTTGTGCCATGATCCCCTTAGGATTCCTAGTCCCTCCGTTTAGGATGGGAGTAGGAGGGACATTAGGTGTTCAATCCTATGCATGATAACATTAGGTTAGTTTTTCCCTTTTGTATCCCAACTTTAGGTGCACTTTCCGTGACAACTATTAAGTTTGAGTTAGTCTCCCTTTAGTGTGTCCCTTTCTCTTCTCGTCTTCAAACATTTCAAATTACTTAATAAAGAATAACAAGTGTTGTACGCTACAAACCTTAAGCTACTTGGGGAATGGTGATTGAGTGGTTTCCTCTCAATTACCTAGAGTGTTTAGTGTACATCCTTAGGATGTTATGCAACGCATTCGCTCATAAGTCACAAGTCTTTAGTGCAACATGAGTTACAAACAAAAGCTCAAAACACTTATTCTCTAAAAGACTTCAAAAAACATTTCAAACCTCGTTTTTTCCTTTGGGACCCTTAAATTTGGAAAACCTTTTCATAAGCAAGAGTGTTGTTAACTCTCGGTTCTATCGCAAACGGTAACGCCTAAGTCTCCAATGGTCGAGCCACATACACCAAACTGCTAGAACTATCTGTTAACCCTACTCGGATAAAACTTTTGAACCAACCGATGTTCTTGTTAGCCCGAACTACGTATGCTCTGATTTCTCGTACCAAACGAGAATACGTAGTCACGAGACGCGATGTCTTGGCGAGCAACCTTCCCCCCTCTTTTAGCCGTAGTTTTCCGAACTACGTTGACTCTGACTTTCCCATTGCACGAGGGAATACGTAGGCATAGAGCGGCAATGCTCTATCAAGTCTTTTTTCTTTTCTTTTGTCCCCGTGGCCTTTAGCGTAGATAGTTTAACACCCTTTTAGATAGACAACAAGCGTGGATCCCGTCGAGTATGACGGACCTGAGGGGTGCTCATACCTTCCCCTTGCGTAATCGACTCCTAAACCCGATATTTGGTTGCGATGACCGATCTTATCCCCTTTTCGCTAGGTTTTTTCTGATCCTTTCCTTTCCCTCCTTTGGGATAAATAACGATAGGTGGCGACTCTTCTGTCTTTGTCGGCACCCTCTTTTTCGCAGTAACGACAGTTTTACAAAAGATAGAGGTGAAGGAAGGAGAATAATAAAAATTGGTTAAAATTGTTTTACTATTCACTTTCTTAATAAGGGTTCAAAGATTACAAATAAATACTGACAATTAATCTCTTTCAACAATTTATGAGAACTAGTCTATTTATATACTACTAATCTAACTTAACAACTGAGTTTACAAGAAAGGCCTAATTTGATATGCTAACTTAAACATAAAACTAACATATTTCGACACATGATTGAATAAACTTTGACTATAACATGCACAACGTTGAACCATGAAGCTACCATTGTCGACACCAGAGTTTGATCCAAATGCCATATATTTAAAATGATCAATTTGTAAAACTCGTATGTTGAAAACTCAATGAGAATTACATGGTTTAAAGATAAATTTGGAAATATTTAAGACAAAGGAGAAATTTGTGAATTTTTAGTAAATTTTACATCATGAATTATGTCCTGTTATTTGAGCATATCTTGAGTTTCGTATCTCTGATTGAGGTGGGACCAGCAGAAAATGAAATCTAACAAAAAGAGCTAATTAATTCTAAGATAGAAAAATGAAATAGAAAAGGCATGTAATCTATTACCACAAGAAGCACACATACATCATACATACAACAATAGCACACATTTAGTTCTCACATAGTACACACTATGTTCTATATAGTGTCTATTGACATATGAAATATCATAAATAACAACAACACAACATATTATGGTAAAAAAAATAGCTTTACAAAACATAAAAAGAAAAAGATGCAATATGTGGAAGGATGGTTACCAACAAGAAATCTTTGGAGATGAAGGATCTTGATGCTATTTACAAGACCAATTAATGGCTTCTTTCTCCAAATCTCACATTAAAAGAAAATCTATTTCTCTCCCAAAATTTACATCACTTCCTTACTCTTAAAAAACTCTCTATTTTTCTCACAAAATGATCTCTATTTATGGTCGAACGCTAGGGTTTTAACTGGTGGTAAAGACAAAACATGTTAGGGTTTTAAGATAGATATTAGAGATGAAAAATGTATGTTTGGGGGAGGTAAAAGTGTTTTCAAAATTGTTCATGACATATATTCTTTAGGTTTTGATGATAACAAAGTGTTGAAAAAATAATGATGTTATCTAATGTGTATTCTAAGTATGCAGATTCCAAAGCTTAAAGAGAATCTATTTAGAATCTGTTAAGAGAATGCATCTGAAAGATGCTGAGTTCTTGGCTTCCGACGGTTCAGAACTGAATGACGTTCTTAAGTGAAGTCTGATGATATATGATTGCGTAGACTCTGAAGCTAAATGTATCAGCATCAGAAGAGAAATATGTTATCTCTACACTTATTGAATGTATAAGATTTTGATGATCATTCAGAACCATAAAGAAAGTTAAGTGATTCGTACTACATAATGCAAGCTACATTGTCAAATCAGTTTGTCAACTAGAGTTTGTATTCACATGGCTCAAGGAGAGTTGACATGCTTTACGAATATCCACTCTCAACGAATATATAGTACAACTCACAAGAAAGACACTACAGTTAAACAAGTTACACAATGGATAAAGATATTTTTGTGTATTTATCTTCAATGTCTCTTAGTACTATAGACTGACAAAGACACTTGTGCAAGTTATCTCTTCCAAAGGCTAATTTTTTATATCTGCTATTTAAGTAGTTAAAGATTAAATCTGAAGAATTAATAAGGAACAAACAAAAGGGCCGAGCAGAAAAAGAAGTGTTTCACGCTTATGGAAGAATAACAAGATTAATAATAACAACAACAACAACGAGTATGCAGGGTTTCTGTCATCTGTTGTAAATTGCAAAAAGTCTTAAGATTTCTTAAACAATGTATATCTTAGAAATCTTAAATGTTGTGATCTTTGTTGTAGATATTTCCATGTACCTTTGATTGTATATCAATTACTCCTTGTTGTTTATTCGGCTAAATAGGTTGTTTAGTAGTTTAGAAAGAAAGTTGATTGCTATGTGCTTGAGCATAAAAGTATCTTGATATGTGCTTGATCCAAGTAATTATCTTGCTATGTGCTTGAGCATTGAAGACTTAATCAAATTGTTGGTTAGGCAGGAAAGACTTAAATTATTGAGTTTAAGCATCAAGTCTTTGATTTGAAGGATCTTAGCAGGATGCCTTGAATCCGAGGGGTTTAAGGAAGAAGTCTTAGGATCTGAGGATCTAAACATGAAGTATTGTACTCGAGGGTATAAGAAGGATGTCTTGAATCTGAGGGGTTAAGCAAGGAAGTCTTAGAATTTGAGGATCTAAGCAGAAAGTCTTGATCAGGTGTTGATTGAGCGAGCAGATATTAGGATGTAGGTCTGAGCAAAGAAAAGTATTATGCTCAAGTACATAAGCAATTGAAATCAATTTTTTATTATAGTGGAAAATCTATTGTACTGCAAGAAAACTGGACTACTCTCGGTTTAAGAGGAACCAAGATAAATTATGTGTGTTCACTTGTCATTTACTTGCTTCTAATTATTATTTCGTTGCATTCATATTATCATAATATGAACATATTATTTAGAATTTAAACTTTGTTCAGAAGCAACACAAATTTAAGAACACAACTCAATCTCCCTTCTTGTGTATTTTTCTCACGTTTATTTGGCATCAGAGCATGGTATGCGTGTAACACTTAACTGTGGTGAAAACAAAGATCCAAAGATAAAAATATGCTTTCATCTCCATATGAAAGGAAGGTTGTCAAAGATGAGAAGTTTATTGAAGGTAATTGATCTCTCAATCAATGGTATTATCCTTTTAAGAAGATAGTTCAAGATTTTGGCTTCAGAACAAGTTAGAAAAACTTCATCAAAACAAGTTGGGAATTCAGTATCTGAGAATTTTATCCAGGTATGTTCAGTTAATTATTTATTATTTCAAGCATGATATTATGTACAAAGGTTATTGACGTGTATATTTTTACATTGAATTACTTTGAAAGATATTATCTAGAGAACTTTCAGACTTGTGAAATTGGTATTTTCACCGTTTGTGATAATACCAATGATGTATTGCATCACTGGTATAGATCTCTTACTACTGTTCAAAAAAGAATTAATATATGTTATGTTCCTCAGTGAACTGACACTTGAGCTACAACTAGTGAGTTTGTTAGTCTTAAAAGGTTGGTAAAAGACTCTGAGTATAGTATTTGAATGAAGTATTTGAATCAGATATTAGTCAGATGATGTCTCAGTCAAAGCTTGGGTAAAAAACTTTTGATAAAAGATAACCTTTGAGAAATCTCTATTTCTGAAACTTATATAGATAAATATTTGCTTCTTACATGCCCTAAAGTGGAAAACCTTTTTGACACCTGTCCAAATTTTTACACCTGTCTGAAATGTCTTCATAACACCTCCAATTTTTTATCATATATTAGTAGAAAAATTTTATTGTTGGATTGATAGCCATTATCATTTAGATCACGTCTATATAATTTAACATTAATAAAAAATTATTTGATATATTAAAGAGAATGATAAAAACTCACAATTATTATAAAATTTTGTAAGACGTTAAATTTTATATATCTCGTTGACATGTTAAATAATTTCCAATTGATATTAAATTTTATAGATATAATTTATATGATAATAACATCCAATCAAATAATAAATTTTGTTATATAAATATAAGATAAGAAATTATCAAAAATGTCACGTTACTAAATTTGATATATTAGTATAATTTGATATTATATATATATATATATATATATATATATATATATATATATATATATATATATATATATATATATATATATATATATATATATATATATATATATATATATATATATATATATATATATATATATATATATATATATATATATATATATATATATATATATATATATATAGGACGGATCCAATATGTTTTAGTACGCAGACAATATATAATATTAAAATTTAATTTAATTCGTATATACTATTAGTATGAGGGTAATATGTCATGAATTATATTTAAATATTATGAGTACAATATTATTAATGCATCACAATCATCCGTCGATATTATTTTTTAAGTGGTTAAAATCAACGGTTGTGATTAACTGACAGTAAAAAATCTTTACATTATCCATGTATATCAATTAAATTATATATATATATATATATATATATATATATATATATATATATATATATATATATATATATATATATATATATATATATATATATATATATATATATATATTGAAGGTGAGAAAATACTTAGAAGGGGGGGGGGGGTTGAATAAGTATATAGAAAAACTTATAGAAATAAAAATTCAAGGATTTTTATCCTGGTTTGTTGAACTCAACTACTCCAGTCCACCCTATCAAGAGTGATTTGCCTTTCTCAACAAGGACTTAATCCACTATTTAATCAACTGATTACAATAGCAAGCACTAAGAACAACTGTTCTTAGTCTTCTCAAGAACTACTGATCCTAACTGGATCTTCTTAAGGATCTTTTACAATCAAATGTAAGAATAAAACAAGTGTTTAAATGCTTCTAATTAAGCTATATCACAACTGTGATTTTACACTTAAGTTTAAGAACAATGAAATAAATTCAGCAAAGAGTATAGATTGTATGAGAGCTTGTAATGAATTTCTTTCAAAGATTTCGTCAACTGAAGAAGAGAGATGAAGTCTTACTTTTATAGGCACAGAGGTCCAAGTAGCTTTCACGTTGAAGGCTGTGTACTAAAAAGGTTTGAGCCTTTTTGTCTTCACATCACATGATCTTTCCTAGAAATAGAATGCACAGAGAAATCCTTTTTGTCTGTGTTCTTGTGTCTAGCATAAATGAGGAAAGAGTTGTTTGGCCATTCCAACGGACATAACTTTGAATTTTTCTTCAACAAGTTTAAGCAAATGTCATCAGAGTCTTGAATGGTCAGAGTCTTATGATGTTCATTAGAGTTTGCTGAATCAGAGCAATGCAGCAAGTGTGCTTTCAGTGTGTAATTGTTCAGAGCAGAGTTTGGGATCAGATCCTCAGTACTGGCAGCATAGTACTATCAGAGTCTTCTGAAATAAACTAAGCTTGAAACTCTTCATACAAAAGTCTTCAATGCTTCAGATGCTTCTGGCTTCTGCTTCAAATTCTTCTGTAGCTTCTACTTAAGATCCTTCTGTAGCTTCTGCTTCAGATCCTTCTGTAGACAGCGCTCAGAACCTTCTGTAGGCAGCGTTCAGATTCTTCTAAGAGACACTTCTGACGCTTCAGAGCCTTGCATATTTTCATGTTCAGATCTAATTTGCTTCCAGAATAATATTTACTTTAATATCTGCAGCAAATATTACTTGAACAAATTTTAGAGTATATAATTCTTGAATACAAAATTTCATAAGAGCTATCATCAAAACATAGAGATATTATTAAGAACCAATATGTGTTCTAACACACACACACACACACACACACATACACACACACACACACACACACACACACACACACACACACACACACACACACACACACACACACACACACACACATATATATATATATATATATATATATATATATATATATATATATATATATATATATATATATATATATATATATATATATATATATATATATATATATAGAGAGAGAGAGAGAGAGAGAGAGAGAGAGAGAGAGAAGAATCTGAACGCTGCCTACAGAAGGTTCTGAGCGCTGTCTACAGAAGGATCTGAAGCAGAAGCTACAGAAGGATCTTAAGTAGAAGCTACAGAAGAATTTGAAGCAGAAGCCAGAAGCATCTGAAGCATTGAAGACTTTTGTATGAATATATTTATGATGAAACAAAGTATTCGTCATTGCGGAAAGATGATTCATCGGGTCTTTAGTGTCAAATCCAACATTGCAAGAGAAATATAAATAGTTGCTTATCTGAAAATATAATCAATAATATGGGTTGAGATACTAGTCTCAATGAGCTTTTCAATTAAAAACATCGAGTCTCTCATTATCCTTTTACTCGGTTAAGGCATAATTGAAATATCCATCAGGGTATCTTACATCCATCTCATACAAGCTTAGCAATTAAGCATCTCGAAGCATCTAACTAACTTTATGAGTGTCCTCGGGTCTGTTAGGTTTATATTTATTTATTTATAATTTATGTTGAGTTAGTCCTATTTTTAAGTCTTTGTTTTACTGTCAGTTAGGAGGCAGTTATTTTGTAACTGGTGTAGTATATATTGCTACATCTGAATTAATAATAAACACAATTTTTGAGCTTGGCATTTCGTTTGTTAATTTTGACAAATGCTATCAGAGCGGTTATACAAAAACTGACAGCAATCTAGTGATTGGGAAGGGAAACACAAAGAGAGTAATCAAGGGAGGATCTCTGGGTAGGGTAAACACAGAGAGAACCGAGAGAGGATTACAGAAAGTGAGTGTATTCCAAAAGAACTGAGAATGGGTCATGCAAATTTCGCGAAGGCTTGCATTCCGATCTTGGATGGAGACTATGATCACTGGAGTCTCTTGATGGAGAACTTGTTGCGTTCCAAGGAGTATTGAAAGGTAGTGAATGAGGGCTTCACAGAACCAGCCGCAGATACAACATCAACCGCAGAACAAAGTAAAGCTTTGGAGGAATTGAGGTTAAAAGATTTTAAGGCTAAGAATTATCTATTTAGTAGCATAGATAAAATTGTCCTTAAGACAATTACAAAGAAGGGAACAGCCAAGGAACTTTGGGAATCCATGAAAACCAAATTCCGAGGCAGCGCCAGGGTTAAGAGAGCTCAACTTCAAGCTTTAAGGAGAGAGTTTGAGGTGTTAGAGATGAAGGAAGGAGAAACGATTAACGATTACTTTGGCAGAGTCATGATTGTTTCTAATTCCATGAGAAATTGCGGAGAATTGGTTGAAGAGATGAAGATTGTTGAGAAAATACTTAGGACTCTAACGGACAAGTTTAATTATATGGTGTGTTCGATAGAAGAGTCTAAGGATTTGGATGAATTGACCGTTGATGAGCTGCAAAATTCTTTGTTGGTGCACGAACAGAAGCTGGTTAGGAAAACGATCACAGATGATCAAGCTCTAAGGGTTGGAGTTGAGTATAATATAGGAAGAAGCAGAGGTCGTGGTAATTATCAGGGAAGAGGTAGAGGACGCAATAGTTCAAGAAGCAAGGAAACGATTGAATGCTTTCATTGCCACAAATTAGGCCATTACAGGAACGAGTGTCCTGAGTGGTCCCATCAGGCGCATTACACAAGTGAGTTCAGTGAAGAAATATTGTTGATGGCTATGGAGAACGGTGAGCAACATGAGGCTCTGTGGTTCTTAGACTCGGGTTGTAGCAACCATATGACGGGCAACAAACGTTGGTTTACACACCTTGATGCATCTTTTGCCTGCAATGTCAAGTTAGGCAATGGCATGAAGTTGGAGGTTCTTGGCAAAGGGAGCATAAAGGTGAAAACTGATGGTACTGTTCCTGTTATCCAAGATGTTTACTATGTTCCAGGACTGCAGAATAATCTATTCAGCATAGGGCAGATGCAGGAGAAGGCTCTAATATTTCTGATCAAGCAGGGAACTTGCAAGGTGTTCCATGAGAACAAAGGCTTGTTGTTTGAGACATCGATGAAGGCAAACAGAATGTTTGTGCTTCAAGCCATATCGTTAGGCAGTAAAGAAGCTGAACAAGGGCAATGCTTGATGGTGTCAAAATCTGAAAAGGAGAATCTCGAGCTCTGGCACAGGCGTTTTGGACATTTGAATTACCAAGGCCTAAGAAAGCTTCAGCAGAAATCAATGGTTCAAGGCTTGCCGTAGTTGAAACAAAGTAGCACCCCTGATGTATGCTCAATCTGTCTTATGGGGAAGCAACATAGAAAATCGTTTGCAAAAAAAGAGCTCGTGGCAGGCTACAGGGAGGTTACAGCTGATTCACGTAGACTTGTGCGGTCCTATCACACCTGACTCTAACGGCGGTAAGAAGTACCTTTTTACCTTGATAGATGACTACAACAGGAAACTATGGACTCATTTCCTTGTAGCAAAATCTGAGGCCTTCGAGGTGTTTCAGAAATTCAAGGTGTTTATCGAGAAGGAGTCAGGAACAGAGATAACTTGCTTAAGAACTGATAGGGGAGGCGAATTTCTGTCTACAGAATTCAAAGAGTTTTGTGACAAGGCTGGCATCAAAAGGCAATTGATGGCGGCTTTCACTCCATAACAGAACGAGGTAGCTGAACGGAGAAACCGAACCATTATGAATATGGTTAGGTGTATGTTGAAGGAAAGCCAAGTGCCAAGCAAAATGTGGCCGGAAGCTGTAGCTTGGGCCACTCACATTTTGAACAGATGTCCGACTTCGATCAATCCAGAAAAAACTCCTCAAGAACTTTGGAGTGGTTTACCACCATCAGTGGATCATCTCAAAGTTTTTGGAAGCCTATGTTATGCTCATGTGGCCGACCAACAACGCAAGAAATTGGATGATAAAAGTGTTAAGTGTATTTTCCTATGTGTGTCACAAGAATCTAAAGCATACATATTGTATAATCTTCAAACTAAGAAAATTATGGTGAGTAGGGATGTTGTTTTTGATGAGTCCAAAGGATGGCAAGACATCAATGAGAGTTTAGCTGAGTCTACTCAGCTCAGATGGGAAGGCAGTGAAAATGAATTATGGGAATCTGAGGATGAAGCAGAATCTGTCCAAAATGACGACCAGGATACAATAATAGCAGCAACGGGCCAGAACTCTGTAGCTGTAGCAGCTGACGGCAATGAACTGACCTCATCTGAGAGCACGACGCAGATTGAAATAGAAGAGGAAGAGGAGGATGTTGTTGAAAGCCTCCCACAGGCTGAACTAAGGCCAAGAATTAGAAGTAGGCCGGTATGGCATGATGATTATGTAATGGGAACCTTCTGTGAGCAGCTTGCACTATCCGTAGATGGGGCTGATAACGCGAAATTATATATATAAAATGACATATGTTTTAACTAATATTTGACTGGTTTCACTCCAAATTCGAGGCATTCCATGCTATTTGTCTAAGTATTATGCAGGTATTCGAAGAACATGTCCAAGCAAAGCAATATGAAGAAAAGGAGCAAAAACAGGTGAAAAACAGATGAAAAACAGCAGAAACGAGTTTTACTGATGTGACGACCGTCACATGGCCGTTACGCTCGTCATGCGTGTGACGACCGTCACACCTCCATGACGACCGTCATGCACCCAGAACGTGCAGAATGAAGTCACGTGCAAAAATTCCCCCTCAAAGACCAAAAGTGTGGCCACTAACTCCTACTTTTCTGCCTCAAACCCACTTCCTGAAGGAATAACCGTTAGATACTCTCTCTATATAAAAGGAAGAGGTTGGGACCTGAAAAAGGGAGCCGCATTCAAGACAACGAAGTGCTGCCAATTTATCTTCAGAGCAACCTTACCATTCTTATATTCTTATTTGTTTCTCTTTTCCTTCTCTGTATTCTTTGGTATTTTATACTTTCCATTTTTTCTTGTACGATCAATTGGCACAAAGACTAGAATCCTGCCAACATTGTGGAGGATCTGCCCAAAAGTCAATTGGAATATTTCCAGGTTTTCATTTCAATCGTAATTGCAATTTTTATTATGATGTATGTTCTTAATTACTGCTTTTATTTATGTATTATCATTTCTTTTTCCATGTCTAGCTAAATTACCGTAATCGATATGTAATAATAATTCGGATGGGATTTGATAATAATTGGCGTAATCTTTCTCTTTTCAAAAACTCAGTTATGGTTTTAGTTTTTAATCAAAATTCTAAATAAACCTTTGTCACGACAGTGAAAAGCTATTTACGGTGGTTTTGCCACGACAGTGGGAAACCATATTAAGGTACGAACCAACAAGCGACAGCTGCGGCTAAGACCGGATAATAAAAACTAGGCATTCGATTTAAAAACAGCGAAAGCGCTTTAAAAAGGATTAGAACTTAGAGATTTTCAAAAGGTAACTTTAACCTCGAACGGGATAGCGACAGCATACGTTCCGCCTTAGAGTTGCGACTAACGTCAACAACCATCGTGAGACAAAGTCTTTAGATCACTATTTTCTTCTTAAACTAAGTTTGAAAACACTTAATACGCCAGTAAATTGTCGAATCCCCGAAGAACAAAATTATTGCATATCGATTCATAAATTCATATCTTAAGTAAAAGCTTTAGTTCCCTTTAGTTTACGCATCTATTCTGCCATTATTCAACTTGAAACCAAACCGACCTAGCTAAACACCGTAACACCCGATAATACTAGATTGATTACGAGTCCCTGTGGGATCGATATCTATTATTACTACGCGATAGACTGTGCACTTGCAGTTAGATTTGTTAGACATAGAAAGTCGCGATCAAGTTTTTGGCGCCGTTGCCGGGGACCCATTTAGTCAATAGTGTAATCCTCTGTTACACAGTATAGACTAGGTTAACAATTCTCTCTCCCTCTACTCGTTCTTCGATTGTATGCCAAGTACTCGCTCACAAGGCGAAATCTTACAACCTACAATCGCCAAACTAGAGCGCTTCTTACATCTAAGAAGGCGCATCGTCGAATATCAACGAAGACACAACATTCCTGATCTTCTAGCTCATCCTCCTGTTGAAGAAGCAAAGATGGCTGAAGGACCTCAGAACAAACCGCTGAAGGCATACGCTACACCCTCTCAGATGGAGCCTCGAAGTAGCATAGCTGCCCCAGCTATCAATCGAACCGATTTCGAACTAAAACCGTCATTGCTGTCAGTTGTACAACAAAATCAATTCTCAGGAAATGCAACTGAGGATCCAAATGAACACTTAACGAAGTTTGTGCAATACGCAGACACAGTGAAAGCAAATGGAGTAACTCCAACGCAATAAGACTTCGTCTTTTCCCTTTCTCTCTTAGAGATAGAGCGTGGACATGGTTACAATCCTTACCATCCAACTCCGTTACGACGTGGGAACAGTTAAAGAACGTTTTCTTAGCAAGATACTTTCCGCCAAGCAAAACTGTTATGCTTAGAGCCCAAATCAACGGATTTCGACAAAAAGATATTGAATCTCTCTACGAAGCGTGGGAAAGGTTCAAAGATATGATGAGAACATGTCCTCACCACGGTCTAGAAGACTGGGTGACGATCCATACTTTCTATAATGGGCTTTTATACAACACCAGATTAACGGTAGACGCCGCCGCGGGGGGTGCACTTATGGATAAGCCATACGACGAAGCCTATCAACTAATTGAAAACATGTCTCAGAACCACTGCCAATGGGGAGGTGAACGCATTCCAGCAGAGAAACCCGCAGCGAAAGATGGGATGTACGAGATCAGCATCCTTGAAAAGTTCAACGCTAAACTAGATGCTCTAGCACAGAAAATCGGCAGTCTGACCGTTAACCCCACTGCAATTGTCGCTGTTGTAACTCCAAACTGCGAGTTATGCGGAATCGCCACTCATAATGCGCCCGAGTGCCCATTACTGGCCGGAATCCCACCAGACTAAGTAAATTACACTCAAGGAAATTCTTACGCAAATACTTACAACCCAGGATGGAGGAACCACCCAAACTTTTCCTACAAGAACGATAATGCCTTGCAAGCACCAGGTGCTCCGCCAGGATATCAGAAACCAGCCGCTGCTGCCCAGACTGCCCCTAGGAAATCAAACCTCGAGTTGATGATGGAAAAATTCATAGCTACTCAAGCTCAAACAAACAAAGAATTCCTAAATCAAAACATACACACTAGCGAGCAAATTAAATAGCTGACCAGAAAAGTAGACGCTTTAGCCACCCACAATAAAATGCTCGAAACGCAGATATCACAAGTGGCTCAACAACAAGCCTCTGCAGCTGCCCCAGCTGGAACATTTCCAGGACAGCCCGAACCTAATCCAAAAGGTCACGCAAACGCTGTTATATTAAGAAGTGGAAAAGAATTGGAAGGCCCAACAGATCCTAGGAATGAAGATTTAATAATGCAACAGAAATCCGATAAACCAACCAAAAAGGAGTCTGAAACAGAAAAGAAGGAATGTGACGAGCAAAAGGACGCCAAAGATGAAAAATCATATGTGCCCCCAGCGCCATATAAACCACCTATCCCTTATCCTCAAAGATTAATAAACTCCAAAACTTCAGGACAATTTAAGAAATTTGTTGAACTTCTGAAACAACTAAACATCACTATTCCTTTCACAGAAGCGATAACTCAAAGTCTAATAAAAGGAAAATAGAGGATAACGAGACAGTGACACTTACTGCCGAATGTAGCGCAATCATTCAAAACCACATGCCTCTTAAACTAAAAGACCCAGGTAGTTTCTCCATACCATGCGTCATAGGAAAGTTCGTAATAGACAAAGCTCTATGCGATCTAGGAGCCAGTATAAGCGTCATGCCTTTATCTATATGCAAAAAGCTGAATATAGGAGAACTAATACCAACTAAAATGTCCGTACAATTAGCTGACCAATCAGTCAAATACCCCGTCGGTATACTGGAAAACGTTCCAGTACGCATAGGACAATTCTATATCCCAACCGACTTCATAATCATGGATATCAAAGAGGACTCTGTTACCCCAATTATCCTAGGAAGACCGTTCCTAGCTACAGCCGGAGCTATTATAGACGTAAAGAAAGGAAGACTAACATTCGAAGTACGAGAAGAAAAGATAGAGTTCATCCTTACTAAATTCTTGAAGGCACCAACCATCGATGACACATGCTATATAGTAGATGTAATTGACGAATGCATACGAGAATTAGAAAAGGAGGAAACTACATATTCTGAAATCATGAAAATCTCGATCCCTGCTATTCATGAAGACGGCAACTGGCGTGCACCATACAAAGATGATAGTCTGAGCGAGATCTTAACACTCACTCCAAATCACATGCCAGGTCCGAAAAACCCAGCTTTAGAACTTAAAGAGCTACCCAAAACTCTCAGGTATGAATTCCTAGATACAGAATTCAAAAGATCAGTAATAGTAAATGCTCATTTAGGACAATCAGAAACTGAGCGATTATTAGAAGTCCTAAGGAGATACCCAACTGCGTTAGGCTATAATATAAGCGATCTAAAAGGCATACGTCCCTCCATCTGTATGCACTGTATCATGTTGGAGGAAGACTGCAAAACTTCAAGAGAACATCAAAGAAGGATAAACCCGATCCTAAGCACTGTAGTCAAAGACGAGGTGAAAAAGCTACTAGACGCAGGAATCATATACCCAATCTCCGACAGCCAATGGGTCAGCCCAGTACACGTAGTACCCAAGAAAGGAGGCGTTACTGTAGTGAAGAATGCGAAAGGTGAATCGATAACCCAAAGAGTTGTGACCGGAAACAGGATGTGTATCGACTACAGAAAACTGAACAAGGCGACTCGTAAGGATCACTTCCCTTTACCATTCATAGACCAAATGTTGGAAAGACTAGCGAAACATTCGTACTTCTGCTATCTAGATGGTTATTCAGGATTCTTTCAAATCCCTATTCACCCCGATGACCAGGAAAAGACAACATTCACCTGTCCTTATGGTACTTTTGCCTACCGTCGAATGCCGTTCAGACTATGTAATGCTCCAGCAACCTTTCAAAGATGCATGATGGAAATCTTCGCAGATTTCATAGATGACATCATGGAAGTGTTCATGGATGACTTCTCTGTATGCGGACAAAGCTTCGAAAGCTGCCTGTCGAATTTAGAAATGGTACTCAAAAGATGCGCCAAAGTGAACCTTGTCCTTAATTGGGAAAAATGTTATTTCATGGTCCGACAAGGCATTATTTTAGGACACGTCATCTCTGAAAAGGGGATCGAAGTTGACAAAGCTAAAATAGAGATCATAAAGGATCTCCAACCTCCGAAAACCGTACGAGAAATACGAAGCTTCTTAGGACACGCTGGATTCTACCGAAGATTCATAAAGGATTTCTCGAAAATCATAAAACCTCTTACAGGTTTGTTAATGAAAGATGCAGAGTTCATCTTCGACAAAGAATGCTTAGAGGCATTCGAAACTCTAAAGTCAGCACTTATCACCGCACCAATCATGCAACCCCCAGATTGGCGACTACCATTCGAAATCATGTGCGATGCGAGTGATTACGCCGTAGGCGCAGTTCTAGGACAAAGGAAAGACAAGAAGCTTCACGCTATCTACTACGCCAGTAGAACATTGGACCCTGCCCAAATGAACTACGCCACAACAGAAAAGGAACTCTTAGCAGTCGTGTTCGCTCTTGACAAATTCTGTTCCTACTTGGTAGGAGCAAAAATAATCATATACACAGACCACGCTGCCATTAGGTACCTAATAAGCAAAAAGGACGCAAAACCCAGATTATTGAGATGGATCCTATTATTACAAGAGTTCGACTTAGAAATTAAAGATAAGAAGGGGACCGAAAACGTAGTTGCAGATCACTTATCCCGTATAGAGGGTATAAAACAAGAACCAGTGCCTATCAACGACGATTTCCCCTACGAACGTCTGATAGCTAAATTGGAAAGCGATATGTCTAACTCTACTTCGGAAGAACCGGAACTGGAAAAAGCCGTGGAAGTTGTCTATGCCCAAGCCACTTTGCCGTGGTTTGCCGACATCGTTAATTACCTGGCCGCAGGCGTGCTTCCACCGGACCTGACTTATCAACAAAAGAAGAAATTCTTCCATGACTTAAAGCACTACTACTGGGACGAACCTCTACTCTTCAGACGAGGCGCCGACAACTTATACCGTCGTTGTGTCCCAGAGGAAGAAATAGAAGACATCATCACCCAATGCCATTCAGCACCATATGGTGGTCATGCTAGCACCTCGAAGACGTGCGCTAAAATTCTACAATCTGGCCTATTTTGGCCCAGTCTCTGGAAGGACGTCCATATCGCTGTACTAAAATGCGACCGGTGCCAACGCACTGGAAACATCTCACGACGCGATGAAATGCCTCAGAGAGGAATTTTGGAAGTAGAAATCTTTGACGTCTGGGGAATCGACTTCATGGGACCTTTCCCATCTTCTTTTGGAAATAAATATATACTCGTCGCTGTCGACTATGTATCGAAATGGATAGAGGTCATTGCCACTCCAACAAATGACATGCGAGTAGTCGTTAACCTCTTTAAAAACGTAATTTTTCCAAGATTCGGTGTGCCCAGGCTCGTCATTAGTGACGGTGGTTCGCATTTCATATCGCGAATCTTTGACAAACTCCTCTCCAAGTACGGAGTCAAACACCGCGTAGCCACACCGTATCATCCACAAACTAGTGGACAAGTGGAGGTTTCGAACAGGGAAATAAAACAAATTTTAGAAAAGACTGTCGCAACCTCCCGGAAAGATTGGTCCTCAAAGTTGAACAAAGCTTTATGGGCTTATAGGACCACCTTTAAAACACCGATAGGCACCACACCATTCAAACTAGTCTACGGAAAATCATGCCACCTGCCGGTAGAGTTAGAGCATAAAGCCTTCTGGGCTATTAAGACACTAAACTTCAACTACACTGCGGTAGGCGAAAAGCGAATCTTGAACCTTCATGAATTGGAAGAGCTAAGATTAGACGCGTACGAGAATGCATGCATCTACAAAGAAAGGACCAAGAAATGGCATGATAAACGTTCAATCCGGAAGCAATTCAGAGTGGGAGACATCGTGCTCCTATTCAACTCCAGATTGAAACTATTCCTTGGAAAACTAAAATCGAGATAGTCTGGACCTTTTGAGGTCACCAAAGTCCTTAAGAGTGGAGCTGTTGAAGTCAAGAATCAAATCAACATACCATTTATAGTAAATGGACAGCGTTTGAAACATTATAATCAAAGTGAACACAGCGACCACGTGAGCAATATGAAATTGCTCGAGATTCCCGAATAGCTATATCCAAGCTATCGTCAGGCTTCTGACGTTAAAGATAGCGCTGATTGGGAGGCAACCCAAATTTTTCCATATTTTCCTTCTAAACTTATTAAAACTATTCTTTTTGTTAAATTATGATTTCTATAAATTTCTATTATCTTATTTTACAATATTTATATTTATTTTATATTTTTTTTCTCTTTTATCACTCTTTATTTCTTAAAACTATGATCTAATTGAATGTAATTTTTTCCAGGATTTTAAAAGTCATTCTACTTTTCTTCCGTTTTATCCGACTAACGAGTATGGCCGACATCGACGTTACGACTGTTGTGTTTAGAGGATGAGCTCATCAGGCCAGATTCAAGGCACTGACTCAAAGAAACTTTGCTTCGACTCTGTACTACGATACACCAACCATGGACAAGCTAGGAATCCAGGATAGCATTCAGTACTTATTTTACCAAATAGGCTGGGAGCAAACTGCTCTAAAGACCCGATTTGCTACCTTCCGCGAACTGACATTCGAATTCCTTAGCTCCCTAAGTTACTTACCTGAATATGGCTTTGGATCCACTAAAGAGTTAATAACCTTTAGAATATTTGTAATAGACCAAACACACAACCGTACCACGTTATCTAACATCCTAGGCTTCCGTAGCGGACCTTCTGTGTTTACCGCCACTGAAGAGGATATTGATCTCGAATTAGACCAATTCTGGGGTTCCATCACCGGGAACTATCACCCAGAACCGAACGACATGCACAACAACGAGATACACAATCCAGCCTTCCGCTATTTCCATAGGATATTAGCCCATACCCTCTTTAGTAAGGAAGAAAACATTACAACAGTCTCAAAGGACGAGTTGTTCATCCTTTTCTGTGCTTCACAAGGCCGCCCTGTAAATGCTGTCCCTTTTATGATGAGGGCATTTACACGAATCAATCAGGATCCGCACTCACCCATTTTAATAGGAGGCCTAGTCACCATGATCGCCCATGAAATTGGCCTGAGGTATTACCTGAACAAAGCCGTTCGTTTCGGCAACCTCAGAGCAATGGACATCCAGTTCTGCTTCAACAGACGCATTCTAGGTACCTTAGGACCAGGAGCCTACGAATACCTCATAGCTGATCAACCTGTCCACCTTTTTACACTGCCCAACCATGAGCTAACCAGTATCCATAACAAAGACAATTGGATTTATGAATTGGACGAGCCTATGGGACCTCCATCACCTCACTCCACACCCCAGGCTTATATGTATGACAGTGACCAAATCTCAGAAGTACATGACTATTTGTACTACCAAGATTATGAGTCCGAAGTGGAGATCGATCCTGCGACCCCTCCTAACTACCATAATTTTCCTGACCCCACGCCTGAACAAAACACAGATAAGCTAGACACTGTTCTGAGAACTGTAGATGACCTCAAGCTGGAAGTAACCACTATTAAAGATGAATTAACGCAGCTTTATATGGATTTCGTTACCTTCATGGACTTGGTTAGAGACCAATTTAATGACGTTGTTCAGCAGGTCAACAATTTGAAGAAACCAACGGAGTGATATTTTAGTTTTTGCTTTAATTTAAGTTTACTGCATTTCACATTATTTGACATTAGTTCATTTTGCAATTGTTTCCTCATTTTGGATATTGTACTACCTTACACTCATTTTTCGATTTAATGTTATTTTCGTTTCAGTATTTTCCCTTAATTATGTTTCTTGTTAATTTTTATTTTGTCATCTGTCCATCATAAGTCATAATACCATATTCTCCACTGTTAAAATGCCCCACAAGCAAAATTCTGCAGTTCTGCAGACTTTGCTGATGTGACGGTCGTCACATTCCCATGACGATCGTCATGCGTGTTACGACCGTCATACATCCCTGACAGTCGTCATGCAGAAAAAACCTCAATTCTGTCTAAAACAGAGTTGCGCCCCTCTCCACTTCCTCTCCCCTAATTCCCCACTATCCCATTATTAAAACCCACTCAAAACCCTCCGAATCCCCCATAAAACCTCCACCATTTTCAACCTCTAATTCACCCTTATATATTACCCTCTGCATTCCCTTGCCTGAATATTCTCTGAAACCCCATATTCTCAAACCTCTACACTTCTATCACCAAAAATGGCCAGCCAAACCAGTGCAAACCCCGATTTGAGCAACATCACCTTCCGAGAAGGAGAGGCCGGAGAACAGCAGTAGACCAACTTCCTAGCATTCCATCAACGGTCGCTTCAACTGACCCGGTATGCTCACTTGGATTCTCTGACAGAACTCGGGATTCTCGACGGCGTCACTTGGATGTTGCAGAGAGTCGGCATCTGACATCCCTGTACCAATCCCCAACCCACCTACGAGCAACTCACTCTGGAGTTTCTCAGCTCTTTCGCATACACAACATCTTCCGGCGATGCCAACCAACTTTACAGTGCCACCTGCTTTCGTCTGTTCGACACTGAATATCAGGTCCCCCAGGACCGCATCGCCGTCATCCTACAGTTAACTCACAGCGATGATGCTCACCGCCGCATCTCCGATCAGTTCTACCAAGAGGCCTTCCCTCTCTAGAACCGACTGACCGGAACCACTCCAGACAGTTGGGACACGCTGAACGCCACTCATATCCACAACCCAGCTATCCGCTACTTCCACCGCGTGTTGAGCAACACAATATTCGCTCATGACAGTAACCATAAGGTCAACTCGAAGGAGCTATTTTTCCTCCGCTGCGTGTTCGCTTCAGAGTCGGTTAACGCCGCCCCGTTTCTCTTGGCTCACATCCAAGCCAATTGTAACCGCGGCTCTAAACCTTTCTATTTCGGTGGCATCATCACATCCATCGCCATAGGCCTCGGTCTTGGCGACCGCCTCCAGACACTCCGCCAGATGCCCCCCGTATTCCTGGACACCGACCACTGTCGCGCCTCCCACCTCATCAAGGCCCGCCGTGATGGGATATATCATCCTGTAATGCGAGGCCGCACTCTCCAGAGCATCATCATGCCTTCACGCACCCGGATGCATCCAGAGGACAGAGCCAACTGGATCCTCGACACCACTGCCCCTGCTGCCCCAACACAGGATAATAGCCAAGAGCCCAGGGACGAAGTTCAAGAGGAGCTAGACAGAGCCGACCAGCCTGAGCCATCACAAGCTGCTGCTGCCGCAGGCCCTTCCACGCGCCGCCGCCCCCGTCCTGCTACTGATGACACACCCGCGGCCCTCCTCCGCTGCATCGAGCAACAGAACCAGATGATGCTTATGATGGAGCAGCAGAACCGAAGGGCTGAGGAATTTGAAGCATGGCAGAGAGAGCAAACCGGCCAAATTCAGCAATCTTTGCAGATGATGCACGATATCCATTCCGGCATGGCCGATGAGATGGAACACCTCAATGTGCGAGTCGACGGCCTCCGTGATTACATATTCCACACCGGAGCTCTGAACCTCGCCGCCCGAGACCCCCCAGCCAGAGGTCGAGGAAGAGATCGAGGACGAGGACGGGAATAGTAGTATTTTTCATTTTTGCCATTTTTGTTGTTTTTTTTCTTTATTTCCTTGGTATTCCTCCCTTCCGCATTCTTTCAAATCAGTGAGGACACTGATTGAGATAGTGTGAGAGCGGATCGTTATTTCCCTTTTTATTTCCCTTTTTCATGTTATTTCCCATTGCACTTTTTCTTTCGAATTCTTAATTTAAAGTAATTTTAATTTTCGGCAAATAAGCTCTTATATATATATATATATATATATATATATATATATATATATATATATATATATATATATATATATATATATATATATATATATATATATATATATATATATATATATATATATATCCGTTACGTGAACTCCCTGCGTTTCATATGACTATACAAAGAAATTCTTAAACCCCTTGCCTCAAAGCATCATGAGGACACGTCAAAGTTCAATCAAGTATGGAAATCCCGAGAAGAAAATTCTAACAATTCCATTACCGTCCTGACACCTTAGACCTCCAGTTTATGCGAGTCCGTTTCACTACCTACACGTACCGAAGCTTCAAGCTCCTACTCAAACGTAGCCCCCAGTAGTTTATACAAGCAGTCAGCACCATCCTAAATGCTTCTAAGCAATGAAACCGATGCAAATAAGTGTGTGATCTCTAACTCAAAATGAAAAATCATGAAGAAGAAAAGCCATATAGCCTGAGTGTAAAGACATGTTCCTTCTAAGTTAGGTGCTCCTCACCCGAGCATTTAACCCAACGGTACAGAAAGTCTTTGGAAATCAATAGCATAAGCTTATGTGCAAAGAAGAATCGAAATAGAAAAGAGATCATAGCCACTAACAGATTGACTTGCCATGAAAGCATATGGATAACGGGCTTAATGTGACTGCGCCAGAACAAACCGGGTAAAACTTGTTGCAAGGAACTTGACGCCAAGCTGCAGTAGCATGATTGGAACTGGCTTGCATAAAAGGGAGGCCTTCAAAGACTTACAACTCAGTGTCACCACCGTATGTGTTTTGTTTCAATTTAAGTCTTGGCCTTCCTAACTTATGATTTGAAAAACCTTTCGGAAAGGAGAAGCGTGTCGCGTGTTTGCCACATTTTTAACTTTTTCCAACTTTTACTTGAGGACAAGTAAAGATTCAAGTTTAGGGGAGTTTGATAACGCGAAATTATATATATAAAATGACATGTGTTTTAACTAATATTTGACTGGTTTCACTCCGAATTCGGGGCATTCCATGCTATTTGTCTAAGTATTATGCAGGTATTCGAAGAACATGTCCAAGCAAAGCAATATGAATAAAAGGAGCAAAAACAGGTGAAAAACAGATGAAAAACCAAGAGAAAAACAACAGAAACGAGTTTTACTGATGTGACGACCGTCACATGGCCGTTACGCTCATCATGCGTGTGACGACCGTCACACCTCCATGACGACCGTCATGCACCCAGAACGTGCAAAATGAAGTCACGTGCAAAAATTCCCCCTCAAAGACCAAAAGTGTGGCCACTAACTCCTACTTTTCTGCCTCAAACTCACTTCCTGAAGGAATAACCGTTAGATACTCTCTCTCTATAAAAGGAAGAGGTTGGGACCTGAAAAAGGGAGCCGCATTCAAGACAATGAAGTGCTGCCAATTTATCTTCAGAGCAACCTTACCATTCTTATATTCTTATTTGTTTCTCTTTTCCTTCTCTGTATTCTTTGGTATTTTATACTTTCCATTTTTTCTTGTATGATCAATTGGCACAAAGACTAGAATCCTGCCAACATTGTGGAGGATCTGCCCAAAAGCCAATTGGAATATTTCCAGGTTTTCATTTCAATCGTAATTGCAATTTTCATTATGATGTATGTTCTTAATTACTGCTTTTATTTATGTATTATCATTTCTTTTTCCATGTCTAGCTAAATTACCGTAATCGATATGTAATAATAATTCGGACGGGATTTGATAATAATTGGCGTAATCTTTCTCTTTTCAAAAACTCAGTTATGGTTTTAGTTTTTAATCAAAATTCTAAATAAACCTTTGTCACGACAGTGAAAAGCTATTTACGGTGGTTTTGCCACGACAGTGGGAAACCATATTAAGGTACGAACCAACAAGCGACAGCTGCGGCTAAGACCGGATAGTAAAAACTAGGCATTCGATTTAAAAACAGCGAAAACGCTTTAAAAAGGATTAGAACTTAGAGATTTTTAAAAGGTAACTTTAACCCCGAACGGGAGAGCGACAACATACGTTCCGCCTTAGAGTTGCGACTAGCGTCAACAACCATCTTGAGACAAAAGTCTTTAGATCACTATTTTCTTCTTAAACTAAGTTTGAAAACACTTAATACGCCAGTAAATTGTCGAATCCCCGAAGAACAAAATTATTGCATATCGATTCATAAATTCATATCTTAAGTAAAAGCTTTAGTTCCCTTTAGTTTATGCATCTATTCTGGCATTATTCAACTTGAAACCAAACCGACCTAGCTAAACACCGTAACACCCGATAATACTAGATTGATTACGAGTCCCTATGGGATCGATATCTATTATTACTACGCGATAGACTGTGCACTTGCAGTTAGATTTGTTAGACATAGAAAGTCGCGATCAGGGGCTGATCCAAGCAATTATGAGGAAACTAAACAAGAGGAGAAGTGGAGAAAAGCCATGGCGGCTCAAATGGAAGCAATCAACAGAAATGATACATGGGAGTTGGTTTGCTTGCCATCACAAGCTAGTCCAATTAGAGTGAAGTGGGTTTATAAAACCAAACTCAATGAGCATGGCAAAGTGGATAAGTATAAAGCTCGACTTGTGGTGAAGGGTTATGCTAAAAAACACGGTATAGATTATAATGAAGTTTTTGCGCCGGTAGCCAAGTGGGATACGATCAGATCACTATTGGCTCTTGCTGGACACTATGGATGGGAAATTCATCAGCTTGATGTGAAAAGCACCTTCCTTCATGGGGATCTCTCCGAGGAAGTATTTGTTGTGCAACCTCCTGGTTTCATGGTTAAAGGAGAGGAACATAAAGTGTATAGGCTCAAGAAAGCTCTATATGGCTTGAAGCAAGCGCCAAGAGCTTGGTTTAGCAAAATAGAAAACTATTTCTTGAGTGAAGGCTTCACCAAGTGCCCATATGAACATACTTTGTTCATCTATGCTCATGAATCTGATGTACTCCTTGTGAGTCTGTATATGGACGATATCATGCTCACAAGTAGCAGTGAGAAACTTGTGAAGGAATTTAAGGCATCAATGCAGTCTAAGTTTGAAATGACCGACTTAGGCCAAATGATGTATTTTTTGGGTGTAGAAGTCAACCAAAGTGATCAAGGGGTTTTCATCTGTCAAAGGAAGTACACGAATGAACTTCTCGACAAGTTTGGAATGTTGGACAGTAATCCGGTGAGAAATCCTATTGTGCCAGGGACAAAACTAAGTATTGAGGGAGATGGAGTGCTTGTGGATGAAACACAATACAAACAGCTGATAGGAAGTTTATTATTCCTCACTGTGACCAGACCGGACATCATGTTTGTAGTGTGTCTTCTAAGCAGGTATATGACGAAACCTACGAAGCTACACATGATGGCTGCAAAATGTGTGCTAAGATATTTAAAGGGAACTGCAGAGTTCGGTATAAAGTAACTCAGAAAGGGACAGGGGAAGCGCCTAATAGGATACACTGACAGTGACTTTGCCGGGGATACGGATGATAGGAAGAGTACCGACGGCTATGTGTTCTTCTTGGCGGGAGGAGCAATCTCATGGGCGTCCAAGAAGCAACCGGTCGTGACTTTATTAACAACCAAAGCTGAATTTGTTGCAGCTGCTTCATGTGCAACACAGTGTATATGGCTGAAACGAATTCTAGAGAAGATGGGATGGACCGAAAGTGTTGTAGGAGCAACCACTGTGTTATGTGACAACAAATCTACCATTAAACTGTCAAAAAATCCCGTGCTACATGGACGGAGCAAGCATATCGATGTTCGTTTCCATTTTCTTAGGGATTTGGTCAGAGATGGAGTTGTAGAGCTCGAGTACTGTGGTACCAAGGTGCAGATAGCGGACATTATGACCAAGGCCGTGGGGCTTGAAGTGTTTGAACGACTAAGAGCACATCTTGGAGTCATGAAGAATGAGAAGACCTTGGATGCTTCTGGTGTTTAAATTCAACTTAAATATGTTGAGTTTAGGGGAGAATTTGTTAGGTTTATATTTATTTATTTATAATTTATGTTGAGTCAGTCTGATTTTTAAGTCTTTGTTTTACTGTCAGTTAGTGCATTTGCCAAGTCAAGGTTGTTAGCATGTTAGTAGCAGCGAGGACCAAGTATTTAGGAGGCAGTTATTTTGTAACTGGTGTAGTATATATTGCTACATCTGAATTAATAATAAACACAGTTTTTGAGCTTGGCATTTCGTTTGTTAATTTTGACAGGGTCACTAAGTGTAAATATAGAATGTAATTTGAGAAGGGGGAAGGTGAATTAGATGTACTAGATTTTTCTCATTTTAAAAGAAGGTTCTTGTGTTCTTATTTTTCTAAAAATACTTCGATAAATATATGTAGTAAAATGCATAATTTTAAATGCAGAAAAATAAAGAACAGAACAATGTATATTTGTTCTTCTTTCCAATCAATGGTACGTCTAGTTCCCTCACACACCCTAAGAGATTTCATTATGTTAGAATTTGTACAAATTTCACAACAAGGTCATTCATACACTTTTATAACATAAACAAAAAAGCACATCACTTTCAATTTCCATCAAGGATCACTAACACTTGATGATCAAAATAAAATTTTAAGATACTATTTAAAATACGTTGTTGCACTTGAATGAATTCCTATGCAAAATTTGATCTTCCTTTTGAAAGAACAATTCAAATATAATACTATTAGATTGCTCAGAAACTTTTTACAATTGATATAAAATTATGTAAAAAAGTTTAAGTATGAAAAGTTTGAATTGATGTAAGAATTTGAATGGAAGAGGTGAAGTTTTTAAATTTGACTAGAAATCCTTATATACATGTTATAACACCCTTACAAAAAGGTGTATATGAAAGGAGAAGTTTCATGAAGCTTTCTAATCCAAACCAAACTTATGGGTTAATGAAAAGATGCAACATTTTGCGTGGTAATCGATTTCCAATAAGTAGTAATCAATTATCAAGTTCTAACACCTCTGTTTTTTGAAAATTCGAACCTGGTAATCAATTACCAAAAAGTAGTAATTGATTATTGTTGTGACTTCTTTAAAAAAATATTTGTTTTAATGTATGGAAAATGTAGTTCTTAAAATGTTTTCAAGAGATATGTATATGAGAGAATCAAGATGAAGTAGAAAAGGTTTTTCTGAGCATTCTTAAAGGTATCATAGATTGAATTGTAAAGGATACCTTGAATTTATCTTACAACTTAATTTCCATTGATCATTTTAACTAAATGCCTTGAATACTCATATGAAACTTAAGCTTCTTTTTATTCTTCTTTGATATGCATTGTCTTCATCAAATCAAAGTTGTATGGAGAAGTATTTCTTCACAATATCCTCCTTTTTTATAATGACAAACAATTGAGATTGAGTTTTTGTTCAAGGATGAAATCCCCCCCCCCCCCCCCCCCCCTAAATCATATGACTTTCCCTTTATGAATCATTTTTGAAATCCTGCAATTTTAAAGAGATATCCACACACACAAAATGTTACTGCTTTTGGCATTATCAAAATTAAGAGAAAAAAATAGTATCATCATTCCTTTATTTTCAGCTCTGATTATCTGAGCAACATTTTCTTGAGTTATGGTTATATCCAAACTCATTACATCAGATCTTATTTCCACACATTTAAATTCCTTCAAACTCATTTTTGCTCTTGATTTCTCTTTTAAACTGTTGTCTTTTCCATGATGATTCTTTCTTCATTTTGTGTTGAGTACTCATTATAAACTTCTGCTCTAACCCACAAATCTTTTACGAGATATGGATAGGTTGATCCATTTAGCATATCAAAGAAGTTCATCCATCCTTGGAGCACAAAATGACTTTCTAGAAAGCAATTATTTGTAGCAAAACTCTTGAAATCTACCACTTATTCAATGAGAAGCTTTAATTCATCTTTGTCAAGCGAAAATAGTCATAGGTTTGATTTTAAGTTTGTTCATAGAATTAACATCTAGGAGAATGGTTGAAGAGGATACCATTGATGAGGTTTTAGGATTTTTCTAGGGTTTACAGATAAGACACAAAATAGACCGTGATAAATGTTGTGTGTGTTGAGAAGATGTTGAGAAAAATTAATGACGTTAAAGAGATTTAAACATAAAAATATTAAAAAAATTCATTCCCTTTCAGATTCAAAACACAAATAATTTCAAGCGTGTTTTATTAAGTTTGATACATTATTATTATTATTATTATTATTATTATTATTATTATTATTATTATTATTATTATTATTATTATTATTATTATTATTATTATTATTATTATTAATAATAATAATAATAATTTAGAGATTAAATAATAATAATAATATAATATCTTTCTATATCTTTTATTATAAAGTATTTGCTCCATTTCAAAATAAAAGTCTTTAATGATTAAGAAAAATAATGATTACATAATTAAATATATCTATTTACAAAATTGTCAAACATAGTGCTATGTAATATCTTAAAATTTATATAAATAATATTTATTAAAAGTAAAATTTGTAAAAATTAATTATTCTTACATTAAAAATAGAGTTTAATTAGTATACATTAAATATAATATAATTTTATATTATTATTTAATAAAAATATATTAATATATTATATTATACAATTAACTTAAAAGTTACGGTTTTATGTCATAAGACGTAGGAAGATAATCAGCGTGTAAAAAAAATTTATACGCCTAGTTAATAAATCCTAAAATATCTCTAGATAATGTTCTAAAGTTCTACCCGATCTTGGAAACTCCATTTCAAATCAAGCAGGCAAAGAAATTCTATTTCAAGGACTTCTTTTAATTTGACTAAGGCAAATCAGACCAACCAATTCCCAATTAACACGAATTTCATTTTCCGAAATCACCCAATCAAAACCCACACAAAAAACGACAAGAGACACAGCGCGGAGAGGATAGAGAAGATATCATCCAAATCCAAGCTGGCAACACAGTAGGTCCCACAAGTTCAAAACAATCGTGTGGAAATAATAACCTCCACGTGTAAATCAACAGAGTCCACGTTCTTCCACGTGGCGTATTTTAGAAGGTAAACCGAGATCGCGAAGAACACCAACCTCTTATCAACAAAATATCATCAAACTAACTCGTTTATGTTTCTTTTCGTTTCTCTTTCCTTCTCACTTTCACAGCCATGAATGCTATAGCTACTGCTTCTGCTTTATCTCTTCCAATCTTTTGTAGAACGTCCAAGCTTGACTCCAAAAGGGTACGCCGCCTCTCTTTTTTGTTGATCTTAATACAAGTTTCTTTTGCACATGATGATAATTTTGCATCATGAACTTCTAAGGTAAGAGATATTTGAGTTATTATTACACTAGTACACATATTCATCCAGACTTAAAATTGTAGTTGAAACGGATGTTAACTAGTCTAGGTATCTATTCCAGTTGAATTGGTTGCAACCTCGAATTTTGGTAAACATGAAAATCGGAGGTGTGGTTTGTGTTTTGGCATTAGTATACATTGTTTCTTTCAGGTTTTTCATTAGTATGTACCTCTTCCGTCACTTGATTTAAGAAATGATTTTTAGATATTAGAATTTTGATGCCAATTTTGGTGTATTTTAGTTTTTGAGTGTATTTTTCCAACGTGTGCAAGTTAAATTAGAGAGAAAGTAAGTGAAAGATAGAGATAAATACATATGGTATCACATGAGTGTTTGTGTTTTGATGTTGAAATAACACAACGGGTTACAACAGTTAAATTAAACGTACTATAGCTATGAGCAGTTATTTATTAGTATAGCAACAAGCAAGATTCGCCTTTTGTAGGTCTACATTTTCACTCCCTTCCATGGATGAAAAAGTATGGTCTCTAACTTTATAGCTTATACTTTTTTGGGCATGTCGATTTTTAGGGTTTGAAAGGTAAATTTAGAGTGTTTGCTGTGTTCGGAGAAGCAGACAAAAAAAGTACATGGGGCGCAATCTTTGATGTAGAGGATCCAAGGTCTAGAGTACCACAAAGTAAAGGGAAAATTTTGGATGTATATCAAGCTTTAGAAGTGGCTAGGCAGGATATTCACTACTGTGATTGGCGAGCTCGGCAAGACGTGCTTACCATCATGCTCCTCCACGAAAAGGTTTCAGCTAATTTCTATTAAACACGAGACGCAATACTTTCCACAATGTGTTTATTTATTTATACAATCAAAACGTTGGTGTAGGTGGTTGAAGTTCTTAACCCTCTAGCTCGTGAATTCAAATCGATTGACACCATGAAAAAGGATCTAGCTGGGTTGCAGGATGAGTTAGCAGATGCACACAGACAGGTAAATAAATAACTAAAAGTAGCACCCGATGAGCCACAGAAAAACTTCGAATTTGAATTTCTCTGTGACTATAATGTAAGATAATGAATTACTGCAGGTTCATATATCCGAAGCAAGAGTTTCCACTGCTTTAGATAAACTAGCTTACATGGAAGAATTGGTAAGTGATAGGCTATTGCAAGTGCAAGTGCAAGAACGAAGCACGGATGAAGTTGCTGAGACATCCTCTTCTCCGAGTACTTCTGCAAAATCCGTACATACGGAAAGAAGAAGGAAGCCGAAGAAAAGCTTAAATGTTTCAGGTCCTGTTCAGTCATACCATCCTAATTTAAAGAATTTCTGGTATCCTGTTGCATTCTCTAATGACTTAAAGGATGATACTATGGTAAGTTGGTATAAGTCCTTTTATTAAAAAAAAGCTTTTAGTATGTTTTTTATGACTGACTTAAACTTATAAAATCAGCCTAATCTGAATGTAAATTCTCATATGTTTGTTACTCTTTCTCTATTTCAGGTTCCAATGGAATGCTTTGAGGAACCATGGGTTATCTTTAGGGGCAAAGATGGCAAACCTGGATGTGTCCAGAATACATGTGCACACAGAGCATGTCCCTTGCACCTCGGTTCAGTAAACGAGGGTCGTATCCAATGCCCTTACCATGGTTAGTATTCATCGGAACAAATATGTTGAAACATTTTTTGCTTCGGTAGCATGGTTACTATATCATAGTAATGACTTGCATGACAGTACAAACAGATTTATTTTTCTGAGATAGACTCTAAAATTACCTTATGGTTGGATATCAGGCTGGGAATATTCGACTGACGGAAAATGCGAGAAAATGCCATCAACTAAAATGCTAAATGTTAAGATAAAGTCAATTCCATGCTTTGAGAAAGAAGGGATGATCTGGATTTGGCCCGGCAATGATCCCCCAACGGTCTCACTTCCGTCTTTACTACCTCCTTCCGGGTTCGTAATCCATGCCGAGGTATGTAATAAATATAGTCTATCCTAATAGGACATCTGAGCTATGCAAGAACTATGGTTTACAATTAATAAAGCAAAAAGAAGATAAGGTTTTCTCACTCGGGAGTTTTTGCACAAAACAGATTGTCATGGAACTTCCGGTTGAACATGGTTTACTTTTGGACAACCTCTTGGATCTTGCGCACGCCCCTTTTACTCATACTTCAACATTTGCTAAGGGATGGAGTGTACCAAGGTTTGTGAAAACTAAAGTGATGTAAGATCTTCAAAATAGTTAATTTGTTATAACAAACTCTTAGCGGCTTAATCTCTGTGTGAATTTGAATTTGCAGCTTTGTGAATTTTTTGACACCTGCGTCTGGCCTGCAAGGATATTGGGATCCCTATCCCATCGATATGGAGTTTCGACCGCCTTGTATGGTTCTATCAACCATTGGAATTTCAAAACCCGGTAAACTGGAAGGACAAAGCACCAAGGAATGCGCAACACACCTTCACCAACTTCATGTCTGCTTACCTTCTTCAAAAAATAAAACAAGATTACTATATAGAATGTCGCTCGATTTCGCTCCACTCCTTAAGCATGTACCCTTTATGGAACATCTATGGAGGCATTTTGCAGAACAGGTATAGATCTTTTCCTCCCTGTGGTAGAATGACTCTCGAAATTAACTTCAACTTTCTAATGTTGTTTTTTGATACTAAAGGTGCTAAACGAGGATCTACGGCTCGTATTGGGGCAACAGGATAGAATGAATAATGGTGCAAATGTATGGAATGTGCCAGTTACCTATGACAAGCTTGGAGTAAGGTACAGGCTTTGGAGGGATGCATTGGAAAAAGGAGAAAAGCAACTACCTTTCAACACGTATAATACTTAATATACAGAAACCAAACACTGCATTTTGTCTCACTTAGTTATGCTTCTTGGATCCAAATAAGGATCTTTTTTTCTTCTTTTTTGTCAAAACTCTTGGACAACCTTGCATTAGAAATTCATGGCTTTGCATCAACCTAGTGAGGCTGGCTACCCGGGAATGTTGTATTGATATAAGAGGCTGTTCCTTTGTAGATTGATAAGGTTGTAAGCTTTGAGTCTTGACAGTTTTTCTTGTGTACAGTCCATTTTATGGTTCACCATCTTAGTTGGTGGTGGTATAACCACGCCCTTGAATAAAGGGATTGTTGTATGTCAATATTTTGGTACAATGTTAATTAAAAATTCTTGACTGGTTTCAGTTACAATCTTGAGTTTTTTTTTCTTTTCAAATTAACACATGAAACTTCTTTATTTGAAAACAGCATTATTACAATGCATTAGTGCAATTACTGTCATAGTCGGGTGTTCCTTGCTGCCACTAACCAGTTGGACTTGGCATTCCATTACTACTTTCCATGAAAATTAAAACCTTTTATCTTAGCACTTAGCCAGCACCAAACCATAATTTTAACTCCTTCCATTCTCTGATCAAGGATGTTACCTTGCTTTTGAGAGAAAATTTTCACACATATCCCTTAACCTCCAAATGAACCAATCTAATCAAATGACGGATAATGTTGGTACTAAACTTTAGGCAAATACAAAACGTGAAATTAGCTTAAACAAAAACATGATGCAATGATTCCATTCCCATATTCATACATACTAGTTTATTTCATAATGTGAGGATCAAAATTAACATGTAACACGATTATTAATTTTCTACATCTCAAACTTAATATAAAATATAACACCATCCTATTTTCTAAACCATTCAACAAACACCAATCAAACACTGAGACCCTTTATTTGTTTCCAGTTTACAGTTGAGTACCACAGTAAGGACAAAACGTGAAATCAGCCCCCACTTTCCGATCACAGTACCGACATTTCAAGGCGTCCGGCAACGTAGAACCACCGTTCGACGGCGGAGGAAGAGAATAAGATTGCGGAAACAAAAACTTGCAGTCTTGGCAATACAAGAGATTGTCCTTCCCGGGCCACCGCCAAACGGGAACGAAAAATAGCTTCAGAACTTTGTCGTATTCAACAAGATCAGCGCGTGAACCGCAGTTGATGCACTTTCCCACACCGGATTTCACCACCTGTCGGACTTGTTGTTCTAACCCTCCTGCAAAAAAGAAAAACATTGTTAATGTTAATTAGTCTTGGCGTTTTTTCTCTCACACTTGTTAAGGTTGTTCTCTTATCTCTATGTTTTTTTTTATCTGTGGAATAAATTCTTCTCTATCTCTAAAAGTGTGGAGCTTTCCAGAGACTTCTGTTGTGATTATGGGCTTTACTCAATAATATGTATGGGTTTCTTTTTAAGGAATCTAAGAGAAATTAACTACTACTCATTTATACCTCACCCCTCAATGTGTATGAAAAGACCAAACTATCTTGAAGTTTTTTTTTTTAATAAATTTTTTATAATTTACAGTGTTGGAAGGAAAGTTTCAAATTCTTAGGATAATATTCAAAATTTCAAATGAATTATCGAAAATTTAGAAAATAGTAAGTTTTTTCATAGACATTATATAATTTAATGTATTTTCTATTCGAAAATTTGAAATTTCTGATATTTTATATTTGAAACTTCATAATTCCTTATATTTTTTATCAAAAATTTTAAAAATTTTGGTACAGAACTCAAAATGTTTAACGAAAATTTTAAAAACTCATACATAATCTATATTTTTTTAGCGAAAATTTCAAATTTTTCGTAAGGAGAGCTGTTGATCGACCAACATACCAGGGTAGGGCTGACAATGGTGCTAATGTTGAGTCTTCCCAGCTACGGGCAGGACGAGTGACCCCAACTGGTTCATATCAGAAGCGGTTGGCTGAGCGAGGTCATTTTCAGGCACCTCGTTTAACTCGACGCCGACCAGTTTGATCATTAGAGTGGACTACAAATGAGGTGCTTCCAGATGTTCCTGTATCTGATCTCGTTAGCGAGCCAGTGTTTGAGTTGGTGGTTGATCCAGTTGCTTAGGAGGTTATTGAGGACATTGGTCCAGAGGAGGTTGCTCGGGTGGTACAGCCAGATGCTGTTGTTGGTGAGTCAGACCCATCGGTTACTACTGACACGGAGGTTACAGTTCCTATGATTGAGTCCTCTTTGCACACGGATGCAGGATTCTCAGAAGGACCCATCGACCGGTCTTTGCAGAAAAGTCTGATACTTATATTGGTGTCTGATACTTGTACCTATTCAGTAGCCTCAAGGACACCAGTTGGACTTGAGGGTGTGCTGTATTGACCTAGTTGTATACAACTCTTAAAGTGGCGACAGTCTTTGAGACCAAACAACTTGTTGGCTATTTGAGTCTGTTACAAGTATACTTGAAATTATTATTTGTTGTTTTCGTATTTATTTTTTACTAATAAATTTTTTATTTATTACTTGTTATGTCTCTACTTTGATATCAATGTTGGATATACGATCATTTCCCTATCATCTGTGATACGAGGGTGCAACATTGTGAGGTGGAGTCTCCACGAGCGAAGAAGTGGAAGGCGAGACAATGACATCATGGAGTTCCCTGGAGTGCCCTTGACCCTACCTCGCTCACTTGTTATGTCGATCATATGTCCTTTACATTATGGAAGGGAGAGATATAAATATTTTAATTCAAGTTGTTTTTATTTGTCAGTGCGCAATTGTTGCACCCCAAAATTTGCCTAACCTTTTTCTTACCTAACTTGTGTTTCATTGCATTCATCCTAGCATTAGCATAAGCATTGCATTGATATGTGTGCAGGGATCATGGAGTTCACCTATCAATAAGAGGCTACACAAGGTTATGAAGCTCTTTAAGATTCTTCTCTCAAATATTCAAGGGTTGATATCCTCATCAAAGAAGTCAAAGATCCTCAGAAGAGTGGCTGAAGACAAGTGTGCATACTTCCTAACTTGAAGGTTATGGGAAATCATTTGATGATGTTGAATCCATTGATATGGACCTAAGGCACTGAGAAAGTTCATATGATGTCTTGATAGTCATTATGGAGCTTGGACAAGTCATTACGTAAGATACAAGAGTTACAACCAAGATTGGTGCAACTAGGGTTTTCATCTGGTCAACCCTAGGTCAACAGTTGATTTGAAGAAGGTTGAGACCTAATTTCAAGGCCATGTGATCATGGATTGATATATTGAGATACCCAAAGGATTATTCCAAGGTCAACTCATCATGAATCAAGAGTGTGAGAAGTTCCTAAGCTAGGGTTTCTAAGCTTGACAATGTAAAATCCCCTAGTTTAGTGCCTAACTTCAAGACCATATAACTCAAGATGAGATTTTCCACTCATCTTGGCCCCAACATGATTGTTATAGGGCATGATCATAGCTTTAATTTTAGTACTAGAAGTCCTTGATAGGATTTATAGAACTCAAGTTATGAGGCAGACAAGTTACAGGTCATCAGATGAATGTGAATTTGGTACTTGAAAGTCAACCAAATTCCATGCCACTTTTGATCTAGAATGAGGTCTCACCTATCCTTGACCCAAACATAAATGTTGTTCCTTATCTTCTTAGATTTCCAAAAAGTCTTATAAGTCCATGATTGGATTTGTAGAACTCAAGATATGAAGCTTGCAAGGCAAGGGTATTTTGGGAAACTTGGATTATAGGTCATATTTCATTATAGGTCCATTTCACCACTTTGCATACCTCAAATGCAAATTTTTCTAACTTGAAAGTTGCTCAAAATGGGGTTATTTACTCAATAAAACACCAAGGTTTCATTGATATGGATTATATTGAAGGTTGGTTGAAGAAAATTTCACAAAAAGAACTTTAAAGGCATTAAAAAATAAAAAATTCAAATAAATTCATATGGGATGATTCCAAAGCATGTTTATGAATTTTTTGAGTGCATTTATCATTATAAGAACATTGGCATTGGTAGATTTGAGAATTGAGGTCATTTACATGGACTTTACACTTGTTTCTTAAGTTTGAAGAAACACTTTCCACATCCACCATTGATTGAAATCAAGGACACAATCCAAGCCCTCCATGTTCCTTACACTACCAGCAAGCAAAATGGAACAATTTGGAAGCTTCTTGAAGCCAGTTTCATGGACATTGCAAGGTGAAAAAGTGAGAAAAAGTGAAAACTTGATTGGGCCAAATCAACCATTTTGGGCCCCAATTGATTACAAACACATTCTATATAAGTTGTAGATCGTTTTCAGATCAAGATTGATGAATTTTTATGTATAATTCAGTTACAAACGGTTAGAAAAGGTGGAGCAAAAGTGATTTTCGAGTTTTGAGTTCTACACCATTTCAAGCCAGTTCAAGTATTCAAAAAGCTTCTACAACATTCATAGAGTGATTCTGGGCAAAGAAAGTGAAGGTTTGGTGGCTATTTGAAGGTTCACCATAAGCATTTTCAGAGGTAATTTAATTTCAAGATTGCACATGATTTAGGCATCTTTATCACACCATTTTTGTACCATTAGAACCCCCATACATTGTAGATTGATTCTGGTATGGTATGAATTGGAGAGTTGTTGTGAAAGTTGTGAGTTCTTGAAAGTTCCATGGATGATCACGGTTTTGGAGATTTAACGGATAAAAATGAAAACAAATGACATATTTGGATTCTACGTGAAAAAATAGTAAAGTTCGGTTCAAGAATCATGAGTTTTGGTGAAGAAACAAAGAAGCTGAGGTTTCGGTCTTGATGGAAAAGATGAAGGGAGCGCCTCCAGCCACCGTACACGGCTGTGCTGCGTTTTTCCCCCTCATTCCATGTTCAAATTAGAGAAGATGAAGATGTGGCAGCTTCTCATGTGTTGGATCAGCATACTTTTGCATTAACGCTCCAGATTAAGACCTACCGTACACCAACTTTGACTCACCACACATAATCACATGTTTCACTTAAAAATCAGAAGTGGGCTTCATTATCCCCACCCCCTTTTTTCTGGCCCATTGGGTTTACAACTGATTTGGATTGCTATTTGCCACGCAGTTTGTTTATTTTTCATTCTTTTTCCTATTTCTTTTATTTTGTAGCTTGTTTGTTTTTAATTGTTAAAAATAGTAAAAATGCTCATAATTGCTTGATTTTTTTACATAATAAACCTGGGCATGTTGGATGATTTCATAAATTGGTAGAATAATTTTAAGTTTATTTTCCAATTTAATATGATTTTTCTATTTTTAATGGTCATTAAAAATGTGAATTGTGCACTATTTTATTTTGGAATTTCTTTGAGGCATAAAAACAACTTAGAAATGTCTAATTTTTCTTGAGGTTATCTTGCACCCTTTGAATGACTTGTAGGAATTTTCTTATGATTTTTTAGATACCTTTTGATATAGGTTTGAATCAGATCTTTAGACCCTTCCCAATTTGAGCTTTCCCTAGCATACCTTTAGGTTTAACATTAGGTTAGTGCCCTTAAACTTAGATTTTGGATCTGAAATGTTTACCATAGGTTACTAACATCCTTAGGATCCCCTAGGATTTTTATCATATTTTTTAGGGATGATTTCCTATTTTTCTTAGATTTTACATGATGGTTGTTTTTAGGGTGTTCCCAACTTAGCAATTCACATAATTTGGCTTCAAAAGTGATCTTTAGCCAACTCTAGGCCCCAAATCCTTCTTGGTAGTATAGTGTATAGGTTGACACCTTTGTAGGATAATTTTAAATGCTTGATAATGTTCATAGCTCCCTTAGGATGGACTTCCTTTAGAGCTTAACAATTAGGGTTTCTTAGAGGCTTTTGCGGTTGATTCGTTTCCTCTTTGTGCTTCCTTTTGCCTTGGGAAATTCAAGTCATTCCAATATCTCCTAGTCCCTATCATGAGATCCCTCTTGTGAGAGCTTGTTCTTTCATAGGAAGTACCCTGTGCATTCCATAAAGAGGAGAGCCATTAAGGACTACTCCTAATCAAGGTGAATTTGGTTGAGTGCCATGGTGATTTCCTTAGGTTTTCACCATGCTTCCCATAATCAAACCTTTCAATTTCTTTGTCCTAGTGACATAGGATCCCTCTCATGAGAGCCTGGTCTTTCATAGGAAGTACCCTGTGCATTCCATGAAGAGGTTGAGCTCATGGTGGACTCTTGTGTTGATACACACCAACCTACCTTTTAGATAAACCCTAGGTTCTTAATCACCAATTTCTTTGTCCTATTGACATAGGATCCATCTTGTGAGAGCCGGGTCTTCCATAGGAAGTACCCTGTGCATTCCATGAAGAGGTTGAGCCCATGAATGAACTCCTGTGCTAATGCACATTAACTCAAAACCTTAGATTGATATCTAGGTTCATCCCTCAGTTTATTTATCCTATTGACATAGAATCCCTCTTGTGAGAGTCTGGTCTTCCATAGGAAGTACCCTGTGCATTCCATGAAGAGGTTGAGCCTTGAATGGACTCCTGTGCCGATGCACATTAACCAGATACCTTAGATTGACATCTAGGTTTATACCAGTTCTTATTTGTCTAACATTCTTAGGACCCCTCTTGTGAGAGCCTGGTCTTCCATAGGAAGTACCCTGTGCATTCCATAAAGAGGTGGAGCCTTTGATGGACTATTATGTTGATGCACATCCAACATGATGTAGCTTGGGGATGACTTCCTTGTGGCTCATTTTGTTTACCTTTATCCTGATGGATTATTTGGATTTGTTTCATTGATTGACTATCTGCTTGCTGTGATGGATTAGGATAGATTGCATGAGTAGAAACTCCTGCTTAGGTGCATGATTGCATTATTTGATTGATTGACTACCTGCTTGATGTGATGCATTAGGATAGGCCTGCATGAGTAGATACTCTTGTTTAGGTGCATGATTTCATTAAAGGTTGAGGTGATCCTCCCTTTGCTTGTTTGATTACTTGCTTTTATCTGCTATGTTTGCACTAAAGGTTGAGGTAATCCTCCCTTTGCTTGATTGTTTCCCTGCTTTCATACTTGCCCTTACTTGATTGCATTGAAGGTTGAGGTGATCCTCCCTTGCTTGTATTGCTGCATTGACATGCATCTTATTTGCTTGATAGCTTTGCTTCCTTCAGCTTAATGATTTTTGCTGTTGTGGTTGTTTCCCTTTGGCATGCTCCCTTAGGATTCTCACCTCCTTGTTTAAGGATGGTGATGATAGACATTAGGATGAATCCATGTCTGATAACAGTAGGGTAGATTCCCTCTCAAACTCAATCATAGGGCCATATTGTATGACAACAGTAGGATGCTTGATAGTTTCCCCTTTAGAGTCCTTTCCTTCTCATCTCAAAACAAATCAAAATACTTAATAAAGGCTAATGAGTATCGTACGTTACGAGCCTTAAGCTACCTAGTAAATGGTGATTGGGGGGCTTCTCCTCAATTTCCTAGAGTGTTTAGCATACGCCCTAAGGGTGATATGCGACGCATTTGTTCCTAAGTCGTAGTCTCTAGTGCGATATGAATTACAAACGTTCATAAAAACACTTCTTCTTGTAAAAGACTAAAAAACAGACATTCAAACCTTTTTCCCCGGTGGGGTCTTAATTCAAGGAAAACATTTTCTAATGAAAAGAGCGCATTGTTAAACTTCGGTTCTACCGCAAATAGGCGTTGTCCCTACTGCTGGAACTATAGTTTAACCTTGCTTGGGTAAAAACCTTAGAACAAATCTGTGTTCCGCTTTATCCCGAACTACGTTCGCTCTGATTTCTTTGATGAGAATACGTAGGCACAAGACGCGATGTCTTGGCGAGCAACCTTCACCCCTTCTTTTATCCGTAGTTAGCCGAACTACACTGACTCTGATTTTCTCTGATGAGAATACGTAGGCCCAGAGCAACGACGCTCTGTCGAGTCCCTTTTTCTTTTCTTTTGAACCAGACCTTGATAGGTAGATAGATAAACAACCCTTCAGATAAACACACAAGTGTGGATCCCATCGAGTACGACGGACGTGAGGGGTGCTAATACCTTCCCCTTGCGTAACCAACTCCCGAACCCCGAGATTTGGTTGCGATGACCGATCTTATCCTTTTCTCTAGGTTTTTCCCGTTCGTTTCCTTTCCCTATGTTGGGATAAATAACGATAGGTGGCGACTCTTCTGTCTTTGCCGACACCTTTTTTCGCAGTAGCGACAACTGGCGACTCAGCTGGGGACTGATGTTCGCTATGCGAGTCAATCCTAGCGCTTTCATGTTTATCTATTGGGTTTTCATTTATTTATCACACTTTACTTTCTCGCATTTACTTTCAGTATAATATGATTATTGTGCTATTGTGGGGAGGGAGATTCTGATGAGTGATAAGCCAAAACCCAGGCTTGAGAGCATATATAGCATTAGTAGTGGAGATTAGTGGTGGACGTGTATGCGTAGCATGCACTAGTTCCCATGAAATCCACACTCAGACGAGGTTCTCTTTGATGATTTCTTCTCTGGTCCTTAGGATTGGAGTCGATTTTGGATCTGAGGATTGTCGACTCTGGGAACCGATCATTTGTGACCCAGCTAAGTGAGGCCTCTTCAAGGAGTGATGATGCCAAAGCAGAAATGGTGAACATATCATCATTTTTTGAAAGTCTGTGACGCTGGGAAACGCATAGGATGCCGAACCTTATCAGTTGATAGGTCCATACCTGTGAGCGGGGCTGGGTTATTGCAGGAAAATTTGGCCTTCAGACAACCTGGTTTTTCTTGACAGTGAATCAGTCCTGTTGGTGCCAAAGGGTTATTATCATCAGAGACATGTTGTTCTCGATAGAGCAGAGTTGTTATCTCCAATCAACAGCACAACAACCTTGATCCCTGCTTGCATCATTTTGCATTTGCATGATTGCATTTTCATTTGCATTTCATTAACGGGTGTATGTGTTGCAGGTGCATTTTTTCCCGGTTCTAGTGGTTCTGTCCCTTATTGCTGATATGGAGTCTCTGAAGAGAACGATAACTTACGGGTTTCCTACTCCACACATTGGTGCTATATTGAATTTGATTTCCCTAGTTGATGGTAAGGTATTAGAAGACTTCAGAGAAGCTTATGGGAGTTTATTGAAGACTGTGTGCAAACCTTCCGCTCATGAGATCAGTGGTTTGTACACCTTGCTACAGTTCTACGATGCTCAGTTGAGGTGCTTTGTGCTTCCCGATTATTTCTTAGCACCCATCCTGGAGGAGTATGTTGAACTGCTGGGCATCCCTGTTAAGGATCAAATGCCTTTCTACCATGTCGATGCTAAGCCTAATCTGGCCTATCTTGCTGCTGCCTTACACTTGGATGAATCTGAGTTGAAAAGTAGAGTGACTCAAAGGAACAGAATGTATGGTTTCCCCCTACCCTTCCTAGTGGAGAAGGCCTAGAAGTTTGCAAAGAATGGCTGTTGGATTGTGTTCAACGCCATCCTAGCTCTGTGCATCTACGACATCATCCTAGTTCCCAACTTGCCTGACTTTGTGGATGTTGATGCTTTCTACATTTTTCGCCTCGGGAAACCTAGTACCCACCCTTGTAGGAGATGTATACCACTTCGTTCATTACAAGAACGAAAACCAGAGAGGAAAGATTGTGTCATGTTGTGTTCCTCTACTGTATAGATGGTTTGATATCCATATGCCCAAGGGGGCCCTTTGTTACTTCTGCGGATACGATGGAATGGTCAGAACGCCTGATGGGTCTGACAGCGGAGAATATTACTTTGTTCGATAGAGATCAACTAGGTACTAAAATCATCTGCAGCTACCATGGTTTTCCCAATGTTCCCTTGATAGGGAGGAAGGGGTGTATCAACTACAATCCTTCATTGTTGGTCAGACAATTTGGGTATGCACTGAGGGGGTCGCCTAAGCAGGACGAGATACGGGAATCTCTGTATCTCACTGGACTGTTAGAGGGTGACACATTGGTTAGACTTGAGCAGGCATGGAAGAGTCTTCACCGGAGAGGGAAGGAGCTATTGGGAAAGAGAAACAATAAAGCCTTTGACCCATATGTGGTATGGGTTCGTGAACGAGCCGCAAAATTTCTGATGCCTTATCCTGCAGCTAAGCCATTATATCCTCTTGTAGCCGAAGAGCCTACTACAATGGATATTCAGAAATATAATCAGCTCCGAGCCGAGAAGGAAGAGTTGGTGAAAGCTAATGAAGCGTTAGAGAAAGAAATTGCTCAACTTCGTCACGAGAAGATTGAAGCAATATATTCTTTCAAGCAGCAGACCGAGTTGGTGAACCACTTGGGCTCGAACCTAACCAAGTTGACTGATGCCAAAGAAGGTCTTGGATTAGATATGAAGGTTGTGAACAGCGTGTTGGCTACTAAAAAGCAAGAGTTGGATAGGGCGTATCTGAAGATCTCCAAATTCAACGCTCAATGGAATGCCACTGTGACGAATCACAAGGAGTGGGAAGAGAATTTGAAGCAACAGGTAGCCAAGTTAGAGCTCCAGATTGATATCAAGGAGAAGAAGATTGAGGCTGAAGCCTCACTCCGACGCGATGCTCAGTACCGGTTGGTCGAAGCCACGACAAACTTGAAGGATTGCCAACTCAGAGATGATGCTAAGAGGTGCAGATTGGAGAAATGCTTTGGAAAAGGTGCCTGCCAGGACTTTGCCCAGGGTCTCCAGGGTACCATCAGGCAGAGGGATCTATTGATACATGGATTGCTCACCCAACCTGATCACCCAGATACGAAGAAGATGTTAGAAGATTTCCGTGCCCGTAGCCGCACTTGATTTCTTTGTATTTCTTTGTATCTTTTTACGCATTGATATACTGATCACCACCAGGCTTGTTGGTCATGGTCATGCCTTGCTGCTTCAGTTGTATTCAATTGTACGCTGCCTTCAGGGCTCTTTTCCATATATATATATATATATATATATATATATATATATATATATATATATATATATATATATATATATATATATATATATATATATATATATATATATATATATATATATATATATATATATATATATATATATATATATATATATATATATATATATATATATATATATATATATATATATATATATATATATATATATATATATATATATATATATATATATATATATATATATATATATATATATATATATATATATATATATATATATATATATATATATATATATATATATATATATATATATATATATATATATATATATATATATATATATATATATATATATATATATATATATATATATATATATATATATATATATATATATATATATATATATATATATATATATATATATATATATATATATATATATATATATATATATATATATATATATATATATATATATATATATATATATATATATATATATATATATATATATATATATATATATATATATATATATATATATATATATATATATATATGAGGCTTTATTTCCATGAGTGGATGTTGGACTTTATTTGTCACAGAAACTAGAATCGGGGAAAATTTCCCTAAGGCACCGACACACGTTTGCATTTGCATAATCATTTTGCATAAGCATGTCTCATATTTATTTAACTAACCCCCTGTGTTTGCTCAAGAGAGTTTATTTCAGGATTGACCGCGGGACGAGTTAGATAAGAGCTATGGAAAAGGTACAGGCAGAGTTGAGTGAGGTTAGAGACCAAATAGAGCAGCTCTTGAGGGACATGCAAGAGTTGTGTTCGACAACAGATACTCAGAGAGGAGAACCAGCAGTTGAAGACCCAGGTGAACCTCATCATGGAGATAATAAGAGGCGTGCTCATAAAAGAAAGTGATCGAATGTCTGAAGCTGCGACCAAAATGCTGGCTCCACTGTCAATTGTGGGACCCATACTCAAGAATGATAGGCCTGGAAGATCCTCTACACAGCTTGAAGCTCAAGACCTTTCCCGTCAGCAGCCACGTCAGGATTCCCAAGATAACCCTAAAAGATATGGTCAAAAGCCGAAGCTAGCTGACAGAATCTTCGATAAAATTCCTATGGATTATGCGCAGTTGATGCAACTCTTGTTCCAACTTCAGAATCCCTGTGCCCGCAGTTGTTGTCGTTACCTGGGACTAACCTGAAGATGAAGATGCCTGAGTGTCATACCCAAAATTTGTCCTACTTTGGTATTTAATAAATGTTCTACTGCCACATGGCTTTTGGCCATGGCTCTCTAAGGTTTCGTTATAAAGACTTTTCGTTATACTCATTGTGGTGATAATCCATGGCAATTTCTGCTGAACTATTATGGGAGGAGTGCGCCTCCAGCCCCTTGTACCCAAACTCGTGTGTGTCCTCGTTCTCACGATCAGGCAGACATGATATGATTAATGACATAAAGTATATGATTGGATCTATCTTGCCACACAGTTTCAAGAAATTTACACCCTATTTCAGCTTGATTACAAACTTCTCCTTAAATGTTGTTTAAGCCTCACTACAAGTTGCTTATTATGGTCTGTACTTAATTCAAGTTAATTCAAAGATACTTCACATGATGCTTATGGACATGGTCGATTTAGCCTCAGGCTTTGTTCAAATCAATTGCAAGCGTCAGGCTATGTTGGGATACTAAATCAGTTTGTGACAAACTTAGATTTAGCTTGTTCATTTCAAGTCATGGTTGAATTAGAATTTAGATGCAATGAGTTCAGAAGATATTTTTGATTCATCTCAAAGGCTTATGGTATAATGCATCAGTTCATAACCATACAAACTATATTCGAGGAATGAACCGCATATATTATACAAATCCATTAGCTCCAAGGCCAATCCCATCGATATAGAAAATATTAGAAGGATGTTTTTCTAAAAGGTCCAGGACGTGATCAAAACATGTGCTAAATTCGAGTCATGCATAACTAAGGTTAAGATCTTTTTGTTCAAAATTCACGTCGCAAGGCAGATAATGATGTTCATATATTGCGAAACGTTTTGGCTTGTTACAAAAAACTGGTCCCGCACATATATACATGCTTCTTTTCATATACAATTAGTGAGTTATAAGGATCAAATTAATAAGTAATGGTTGGGGTTATGTCCGTAAAACGTTAAGCATGCAGTGGACTCGTGAGAAATCTCTATCATGGATACTTGGGATTATATCACAACTTATGAAGAATTATGTTCAAAATAGTGCCTATAGAAATTAAAGTCATTAGGCCAAGAATCATCAAGTTGTGAAACCTACAAGGACAAAGACATTCTTGATTTCCGCAAATATTAAATAATACAATGATAACTTGTACATTTTCAAATTACACACAAGGATAGGGCATTAGGAGATGCTTGCTACTTGCAGGTACTGCGAGTCCTCGACAAATCCCATAAGGCTGTTCCAACAACAAAGCTGTGAATTTTTCAGGATGTTTTAGGCTAATCCATACCACCGTCACGTACCCCTTTCACCTTCAAGACAAAGGCTCACACATCCCAAAAGTAAATGTACCTAAAAGACATGAAAAGGCCAGGATTAAAATAATTGAGATAACCATAGAACGCAAGTCCTTTATTCTTGTGTTAAAGTGACTCACATATCTAAGCCTACTAAATCCAAGTCAAGCACATGAATCCTAAATAAAACCTGTTATCTATGTCAAAGTATGGGCCACGAACCTTGGCTCATATCTCAATTTCTTCATTTATCCATCTCCAAAACTTTTGGAATACACAAAGGATGATTCAAGATGAAAGAAAACAGCAAACTGAGAAGATAAGGAAACAACAGAGGAGCTTACATCTTTCATTAAAGCCAGAGATAACAAAGCTTTGTGAAATTATTTTTCTCCCAGATAATGTCAAGAGTATGGTTGGAAAGTTTCTTGAATATACCGTGAACAATTACATGATCTGTATCGAACCAGTATCAATATTACAGGCTTTTCAATTATCTCTGTGTTCAACTGTTGCTTCGTTGCTAAGCCACAAGCTTGACCCTGAAGCTGCCCTCATTCTTGCGAAGCGGCATTTGAATTTTTCCTGTAAGAAAGATGCGGTTGATGAAATTAGTGCAATGTTGTGGGATCTGAAGGACAAATTTTTATTACTCACTGGAAACTCTAATGCCAATTGCTCTCCAAAGGTTTCAGAATCATCAAAAAGGGTTCGCTTGAATTCAGATACAATATCAGATGTTGAATTGACCAAAATTTCTAGAAATATTAAAGTAAATCAGAAGCGCAAAGAGCAATGGAGAAAGCTACTTCATATTCAGCAGGAAAGTAAACATAAGTTAGAAGAAGATATTGAGAAAGAAATGGCTGATTTTAAAAATATGCTTCATATAGAGTGGCGAGCTACTGTACCATTTTATGGGAAGGAAAAAGAGAAGCTCAGAGAATTCAAAAGTAAATACAATATAAAGAATGCAATATTGAAAAGGGAGCAAGAAGCACGTCTCCAGGCTCTTAAGGCCAAACAGTTAGAAGCAAGGCAAAAATTGCGTGAGTCGTCAACACCAGATGAATTGTCAAACCTAGTTTCTTCGAAGGAACTTGGGACATCCCATAATGCTCCAACAATCCTTCTGTCTAATGAAGTGTCTGAAACTAGTTGCAAATGGGCCACTGCCAGTGAATTGAGTAGGGATGCAGCTGTGGGATTGCCTAGCAAAGTTATAAGCTCTGGTCATCCAGAGAATGCAGCTGCTCTGAATTCTTCACCAACAGATCAAATATCTGATGTAGGTTTAGATGGTGTTGTATCATCAACGCCTTGTATATTTTCTAGTCCAAGTGATGGTCGTCCTGCTACATCTTCCCTTTTGATTTCACCTTCAAAGCAACAAGTTCCTGATAGAGTCTTGCCCCCCATAACTGATGGACAAATACCTGTTGTAGTGCCAGAAAATAATCATGAAGAGGCTGATTGTCAATTAACAGACAATGTGGAGGTGAATGAGAATACTGCATCAGACTACCAGGAAGTAGTAGACAGAACCATGGCAGAAAACACTTTGTCCCAAGAGACTTCAGTATCTAGAGCAGTGGGTCCCATTGAGCCTCAAAAACAAGTGCATGGGAAGCCATTATCATCAGTAGAACCACCACCTAGTCCAGTTCATATTTTACCTGCATATCAACCCAAACAAGTTTCGTTGATCTTGGAGCCTCCAGAGCAGGTGTAGCCATTACCTTTTTCAGGGTTCCTTTCATCCAACCAGGATATCTCTAACTTGCCTTTGGCGGCTGGAGGTGAAGATCAGTCAGCAACCAATGAAGATTCTTTCTCCAGCCAGATTCCCGAGGCATCAGCTGAGGTTCAAAGTCAAGCCACCGAGCAAGCTGCCTTGAATTTGGAAGTTGATTCACATTTGCGTCAAGATGTGCCTCTAGTCTCAGCGGGGAGATACGAGTCCCTGCACCACATATCCCGCCTTATAGACCCTCAACATCTGTACCAGCCTCCAGTCTTGGAGGAGTTCCACATGATATACCAAGTCACCCTGCACCCAGTAATGCTCCTGCAAGTTCTTTATTATCATCTCAGAGGCTTCCCAGTCCAATGCCAGCAGTCTCTCAGTTTGGTCCTCATAGGAGGCATGAGTATGAGAGCACAGGTGGGTTCCCTATTCCTAATGTAACTGCCACGGATACGCGCATGAATGCTAATAGTCAAACTAGCATTAATCTGCCAAATACTCTACCACACATGTCAGATTCGGCATCTTTGATGCATTCCCCAACTAACAACAATCATAAGTATCCTTGCATACTCATTAACTTATCTCTCTTTCTTCAACGGAGTTCTGGGGTGCTGAGGTCAAGGTTGGTGAATCTGTCAAGGTTGATCCACATCAATTTGAGGCTCGCATTCATCTTTCTCAGGCTGCACTTGGTGAATCTAAGAAAGGCAAAATTAATGAGCATGTTGTTTCTTTATTTGAAAGTTGGTGACCAGAAGCTTGTTTTGGGAACCCTTAACAGAGAGAAAATTCCTCAGACTACTCTTGAGTTGGTTCTGGATAAGGAGTTTGAGCTTCCTCACAGTTCCAAAACTTCTAGTGCCCATTTCTGTGGATATAAAGCTTACTACCCTGACAATGAATATAGTGATGAAGATGAATTTCCTGAAAGTTATGAGGAGGAAATTCCTTTGACTCAGCCCATAGAAAATAGGAAACCAGAAACAAAGGCTGATGACTTGAAAGTTTCTGAAGCTAAGAAAGCTACTGCCTGGTGTACCTGCCAAGGTTGATCAACCTGCTAAGAGTGGTACATCTGCAAAACAAGTAAAGGTTGTTGATCCAAAGGAGGAAAAAGATGATGATTTTGATGATGAATCTAATGATGACCTTGATGATAGCTCTGATGAAGATGATGATGAAGAGACCCCTGTGAAGAAGGTGGACCAGGAGAAAAAGAGGGCCAATGAATCTGCACCCAAAACCCCAGTTCCTTCCAAGAAATCTAAAAATGCCACTCCAGAGAAGACTGATGGCAAGAAAGCTGGGCATACAACAACCCCTCACCCTAAGAAAGCTGGAAAGATTCCAAACACTGATGCCAAATCTCCCAGGTCCGGATGACATCTCTCTTGCAATAGCTGCAGCAAGACATTCAACTCTGAAACAGGATTAACTCAGCACACTAAAGCCAAACAGGGTGCCCAATCCTGCTAGCGCGTTGCACAGACTCAGTTCAGTCATACCAAGTTGAAGAATGTACATGAAAATTGGTACAAAACCCAGAGAAATTAGCAGTGTTCACAATGTAAAAATCTATCACCAAAGAGAAGGTTATAAGAAAAAGCATTTACCCTTGTTGATGGTTACTTTCGTCAATCCGGGAAAACCGGCAGCATGACTTTGTTACAGCCTATGGATAAATTCGAAGAAATTTTAAGTTATCACCATGATTCATAGATGGTATGCCCTGCATTATTTTCAACGAAAATAGCCAGAAAAACAAGTCAGAAATATTGATTACCAATAGCAATAAAAGTTTACAAAACTCACAGTGAGGCAGTAAAATAACATCTTTTACATGTGGTAAAAATTCAGGTAACAATAGATATTTTCTTTCACACTACAGACAAATTAAAGGTCACTATCACCTTGGTCCCCCCCCCACAAAATCCTTGCGCAAAAATATCCCTAACGGCATTGCAGGTCTGCAGCTCACAACCTCACACACTTGGAGGAATATTCCTCAAAATTTCTCCAAAACTCACACGTATGAGAACATTTTGAATCCTCCTATAAAAAGGGGACCTAATGATTAGTGAAAGAATTTTTTTTTTTAAAGAAAAACCTTAGAAAGACGGCAGAGGGAAAGAGGCAGCCAAGAAAAAAAACCCAGAGAAACTCTGTTGAAATCAATCCATAACCGATTGTTCACTAGAGCTCGAAATCTCAAGAGTCACTCAGGTTCAATATCAAAACCTGAGCTTACTTTGAGCTAAACCTATTTCCATAAGATTTGAAACCAAGTTATTCGCGGTAGAAGAAGAAGAAGCGAAACCGACGGAGAAGACGAAAAGAATCGTACCTGAGGAGCCCGTTTGAAGCCATTGCCGTCCTCCGATTTGGTATGTTCTCTTCCTGTTACCTTCATTTCTTGTTGAATATGATGATTTTGTTTGAAGAATTCGAAACACATACGCGATCTTGAAAGCGGGTTAGATTTTGTGATTTTTGTGGGTTCGTCGGTTTGATTTTGGTTCAGGGGTTTGTGATTCGATTTAGGGTAAGTTTCAGAAAGAAGAAGGTTGAATGTTTAGAGAAGATAGGTATGGATGAAGAAACACGGTGAGAGAGAACACGGTGAGAGAGAGTGAGACGGTTGAGTGTTCCGAGGAAGAGAGTTTATTACTCTGACTTGTTCATTATCTTTCTGTTAATACCATTAGTTCATGTTGTGAGAAATGAAATATTGCATTAATGATACTTTAGGTAATATTATTACTATTACTATTATTAACAATATTATCAGCTTTTATTTTTCATTTTAAAATTATTATTATTATATTATTTAGATAATTAAAATAGTTAATTATGAATTTTTTTATGTCAAATAATAATTATTTTAATTCAAATGGTTCATTATGTATATGTCAAAATATTTTTTTTTAAAATTAAATTACGAAAGTAGCGGGCTCTTGGGGTCTAGCACCCCTTGGGTCCTTGGACAACCGCTCTCGAGGCGCACGCCTTTGAGTCATGGTTGTTCCGTCTTTTGATTTTCAAAACCGTCTTTCACTCAATTCAACTGAAATTTCTAAAAGATATTATTAGTCAATTTTTATTTGAATATATATTTATAAGAAATTTCCAATTATCATTTTAAAGTAAATATATTCCAAAACTAGTAACAAATAATATTTTAAGTATTGAAAAAATATATATTAATTTAAAATATTTTTTCTAAGATATCAAACCTTTTCAAAACAATTAGTTGTAATTAACTTTTCTCAATTTTTTTTTACAATTGATTAATTTATTTTATATATAATAATTAAAACTGTTTTTCTCAATCAAATTATACAATCTTTCTAAAACAAGTTTCAAAACATTTAAATTCTTGGATCTCGCCTTCCTTGAATTTTTTAAGCGACCGCTCTCGAGGTGCCCACCTCGAGTTGTGACCCTTTCGATCTTATTTTCTAGAGTACATGGCACGCCTAGTCCGAGTATGCTAATATTCCTAATTTATTTTCATAATTAAATCACGAAATAATCGAGTTCTTGGAGTTGCGCATTCCTCGAATTCGAGAGTGACTACTATTGAGGCGTACGCCTTGAATGGTGTGTCATTCGAATTTTCGTCTCTAAAATACCTCTAATTATTTGGACAAGTACTCTCACTGTCCAACAAACACTATTTTATAATTAATGGGATGAAAAAGATTGTCGTTGGGATCTAGCGTTCCAACGATATCCCGACTAATTGATTACGAGGTCGACGTCTCGTTTATCGAGTAGTCGTCATTCCTCCTAATTTTTTTCAAACCATCTAATCTCGTTCCTCACCTTCATACAATCGAGTCTAAACCCTAGTACGACTCTAAACTGTACGCCAAATCCAAAATTATTTTCTTAACTAAACTGCGAAAGAATTGAGTTCTTGGAGTCTCGCATTCCTTGAATTCTTGAGTAACCACTCTTGGGGCGTACGCTTTAGGTTGTGGATTACTCGACCTTTCGTATATAAGATACATGCCCTGACTATTTGGACAAATATCGCCATTGTCCATTCAAATACACTTTCATAATTAATTGAACGAAAAAGGCATCATTGGGATCTGGCATTCCAATGATATCCCGATTAATCAATTGCGAGACTGGCGTCTCGTTTATCGAGTAGTCGTCATTCTACCTTAAAATTTTCAACCCAACTCTCTTCTCTTGCCCCCGTGCGATTGAAACTTTCTCAAACACATTTCGTAATTATTCGAATGAAAACGTGTTATTGGGATCCCACATTCCAATAATATCCCGATTAATTGATTGTGATGCCGACGTCTCGTTAATCAAATAGTCGTCATTCTCCATCAAATCACCTAACCAAACTCCTCTCTCTCGTCCCCGTGCGATCGAAACCACAAACCTATTCAAATATATCCTCTAACCAAAACATCCAATACGATAAACACAAATTCCTCGCCCTCGTGCGATCTCCAACTAAAACACCTTTTGTCAAGAACATTGTTTAGTCCCTTCTTCCGCGCATAACAAACTAGTGCTTCAGCCTCCCCTAGCGAGCAGACAAGCCAATGTTTAGCAATTAGAATGCGACCTAAACACTCGTTCGTTTCCAAACCTTTTACCGTAGTTAGCCGAACTATGGCTGCTCTGATTCTTCATTCCCTCTTGAATGTAAGATACGTAGGCACAAGATTGCGATGATCTTGGCGAGCACAATTCCCTCCTTATCCCGTAGTCCCACAAACTACGAATGCTCTGATTTTCCACTTCTTACAAGTGAAGATACGTAGGCACAAGGGCCCCAATCCTTGGCGAGCACCCTATCTTAAAACCACCCATTTCCCCCTATAGGAGAAACCTTAGAAGAAAATAAATAAGCATAGTTAACTTTACTCTCGAATCAATCAAGAGGTTCCCGTTGAGTACAACGGACGTAGAGGGTGCTAATACCTTCCCTCTGCGTAATCGACTCCCGAACCTAGAATATTGGTTGCGATGACCATGTTCTTATCTCCTTAAAGGTTTTATCGATATTTTCCTATTCCTGCCTTAGAATGAATAAAGTTCGGTGGCGACTCTGTTTCGAACAGTATTTTCCGCAGCCATCGCGAGGATCGTATTTTTTGAGGTACGACACTGAGCAAGAGGAGTCCCTGATGATTCAGATCCACTCTCCAGAAGTTTCAGATGGCCAGGGTCGACAGTCTCTAAAGCCCATACGTCAGAGTCAGCGTTCGTATCACCCTCAACAAGGACGTCATGCCAAGCAAAAACCGAAGAAGCTGGAGATGCAGTTTACTCAACTACCGGTGTCGTACAACCAATTGTTTCCAAAACTAATCAAGGTCGTACTGATAGTTCCGCGTGAGATTTGTCCAATAATTCCTCCGTATCCGCCAGGTTTTGATGCTGACGCACGCTGTGGATACCACACTGAGGCACAGGGGCACTCGACTGAAGACTGTAAAGTGCTCAGGAGCAAGATTCAGGCCTTGATAGACTCTGGTACACTCTCTATCGCACGTCAGGGAATCCAGATTAGGGATCTTCCTTCATCCAGTCAGGGGATCTCAACAGTGCACGCCGACGAACAGTGCTAAAGATGGCTGAAGCCCAATTCCCAGAAGCGGACAATTGGCATTTTGTTCTGTTATTTCTTTGCATTGTAGTTTCTCTCCTGTCTAAATGCAATTCTTGTTTGTAAAACTTGTTGTTTTTCAATTGATATTGATAAATGAAATAAATATGCATGTTTTTGAACAAATCCATTCGTGTTCACTCTATTGCTTTCATTTATTTCCAACGCTTGTTTAAGTGGAATCCAGGGAGGATGACGAAATCCAATGATGCGTAAGCTTCCGATGCTATGCTTTTGAATAAAACCTGTTAACGATGTACAAGCATTGTTTCAATCCCTAAACACCGGAGATATAAGGAAGATAATCCCTTGTTAACCCCTTCGAGCCTAGTAGTATGAGTTTCTTTCTGAAGATGGAGAACCCTTAATCTTAACCTGGGGAAGGGTAGGTGTCAGCTATTTTGACCGAGAGTTTAAATTGGGAAAGGAGTGTTCCCGTTCAAGGATAAATCACAACTGTTTAGGTCGTACCTAAAAATCCGCAATGGTTAAACCTTGTCGATAAGGAGTGAAACAGTCACTATCTCTTTTCAATAAGTCAGACCAGCTGGTGTCACACGATTTGTTTGAAGAAAGAAAGAATGAAAAACAAAAGGAAAAGCCCACTAAGTCGAATCTTGTGAACAAGCGACTTAGGCAAAAATTAAGGCATCCCGCTGGACTTCGAAATCATAAGAAACTCAGAAGAGTTAGTCCAGGCAAAAATTAGGGAACGAGAAAATAAAAGACGAAAAGGATTACGAAAGAAAATCTTTGAAAAGAACGAGTCGTGTGGCCACCAGTGCCCAAACAAAGACGAAAAGCGAGTGAGTGCCGCTCCGAAAAAGGTGTGGTTTCCTGAACCATCACTCCTATCATGCAACCTCTGAGAGGTGAGCGCTTGTGTCGAACTAGATGAACGTAGGATTAGAGAACATCAAGGAGAATAGGTGGGTTAGATTGAACTTTGAGCCTATATCCTTCCTTCTTAAACCGTGAACCTGACCACGTTACAACCTGAAAAAGTCCTAATTGAAACAGGTTTGTTTCGAGAGCATACTTTGGTAAAGATCGCATCGAAACTGACTCCCAATGGAAGATTTCCTACTTACAGCGTTGTATTAATATTGACATGTTGATCAATGATTTGTTCATTATATGTCATAAACTTTTTTCCAATGAACCGAAATAGATTTTCAAAACCGTCATATATGTTGCATTTAGTATATATTTTATGCAGAACAGTTTATGTTACTTACGAGTAAATGCTTGATAGCAGAAAAGTTTCCGCGATGGAAAGTTTGATCAGGGCAGAATGCAAAACGCTCGAATACTCCGGTGAACCGGGGCAAGCCATATCAAAAGATCATAAACATGGGAGTCAGCCATTCAGAAGCTAGTTGATCTGGGCCAATCAGGTCGAGATTCTGTAAATCTCTCGTAACCCGAAGTACCGCTCCACGAGTCAGCCAGTCAGGGGGCAAAGCCGTTGCAGGCCCAGGCTAATAATTGTTGAAACAGTGATTTACCTGAATGAAGTCACAGATGATAACCTTGATAGGTCCCTTTGTGAAGAGTATTTTGTTTGTTTGTTCATTTTTGCAGGGTCGTAACCCCCAAGGCGTCAGTTTCCAGAGATGCATCCTCGTCAGGATCATTTCCCCCAGACGGGTCATGTGTGTAAACCCTGCAGTCGGCTGGCGCACACTTTATCCTCGCAGAGCACAGGTATGAGACCGTCTCTCCAGCAAGTTAAGTAGGGCTAGGAAGATAAGAAGTTCCTTCCAGCAATCAGGTTATGATTCCTCCTCAAAATCAGAGCATATGACTGTGCAATCGGGTTATGATTCCTCCTCAAAATCGGAGCATATGACTGTGCCACCAGGTTGTTTCTTGAGAGTAAGCAATGTTCTCCCCGTGGAGAAAACCCTAGTAAAGTCATCACCTGAAGGTTCGACATTCTAGAAGATCGGTCAGGGCTAGTCTCTTCGTCAGAGCAGTGGAGTTCAGTGGTTGATACCAGATTCCCCACAGAGTTGTTGGTTCGCCGAAAGGTAAAGGTGGTTATGCAGCTGATGCTGTATTTCCCCAACAGAGTTCGTATCTCCCAAGGCAGAGAAGTATATCTGTAAAGGCCGGTCGTGACGCCTTTCCTCAGCAGTTTGCGGTTCGTGTATCCAGTCGAGCAAATGCAGGTTCTCGTAGCACTTTGTTCCCCAGTAAGGTCGCCAGGTTAAGTCCAATTGAGATTGGCATGGTCTGCTTCCCCAGAAGGATGATTCCTTTTCCCCGGAAGAGTGGTTTTCTTTCCCTGATGGGATATCTTTTGCTCCAGCGTCTATCTTACTAACGTAACATTTTAGCATGCATGCATAACATCTACCCTAAACGCGTAGCATTTCCATCATATGGAGCATTACGCCATTGCCAAACATATGCACGTGAAACATGAGCTAGGTTGTTACCATTCTTGTGTGCAGGTGTTCCTCAGCAGAGATATTCGTTCAGGATGATTCCCGAATTCCTCAGCAGAGTTGGTCACTCAGGATGATTCCTGAATCCCCGAAGCAGAGTTACTTGATAGTTCCCCAGAATCCCCAGCAGAAATGTGTCATCCCCAGCAGGTTTCAGATAGAGAAGCTGAAACTTCCTTTAAAGACTTGATGATGAAGTTCGGCAGCGGTGCCAAACTCTTCAGACTTACTGACGTAGTCCGACTGGATGTCGAAGAGTTCCTCTAGCTAATGCAGAGTGCCTGATGGAGAATTTTAGGTATCCATATTGGTGCATCATTGACCGAGGATCCTATTTCCAGACTAATGTCGAAGAGTTCCTCTAGCTGATGCAGAGTGCCTGATGGTAAGTTTTAGGTATCCATATTGGTGCATGATTGACCGAGGATTCTATTTCTAAACTGATGTCGAAGAGTTCCTCTAGCTGATGCAGAGTGCCTAATGGCGAAGTTTAGGTATCCTTATTGGTGCATGATTGGCCAAGGATCCTATTTCTAGACTGATGTCAAAGTACTCCTCTGACTGATGCAGAGTGCTTGATGGTAAATTTTAGGTATCCTTATTGGTGCATGATTGACTGAGGATCCTATTTCCAGACTGATGTCGAAGAGTTCCTCTAGTTGATGCAGAGTGCCTGATGGCGAAGTTTAGGTATCTGTTACGGTGAAAATAGGATATCAAATTATTAATTAATTCGAATTCCAATTCAATTCATAACTGCTCTTTGATTTATCCGAAGGAAAAGGTCAAAAGAGGGAAAACATATTTTTTTGCATTGTAAACACAACACGGGGAAAGATCTAGGGTTCGGGGGTTGGTTAAACTTAGGGAAGGGTAACATCCTAAACTTCTGTAGTACTCTACAGGAACCTTTTGTTTATGTTTGCTATTTTGCTTTATTATTTGCTTAAGGTATATATGCTAAGGGTTAAAAGTTAAAGAAAATACCTAAGGGGTTAATTCTAAGTTTACTCGGTAAGACATCGCATCTTGTGCCAACATATCATGACGGGAATGGAATCAGAGTAATTGTAGTTCCCCTCAAAAGGGAGGTTAGAAACTTCTTGAATGTGGTCAAGGTTTCAAGGGGAGTAAACGTATCTTAAGGACACGCTTACGTGGAGTCTTAAAACTCCTATTTCTACGTTGAAATAGTTGAATTGAAATTAGGGTAAAATTAGGGATTCCACGACGGGAAACCCTAAAACAGAGTACGATGACTCTTTGACCTAAAGCTAGGGTAAAGGGCATTTTTGTCAGCGGCGGGACACCTAGGCTATTAGGGTTTGAAATGATCAAAGGAGAAGACTATTGACTCGGAGGTCAAACGGCTAGACCTAATCCTTCGGAAGGTAGTTAACGGTAAATCATGCAAGATATAGCAAATTGTTATACGACAGAATTAAAGTACGGAAAGATAAAGAAAGCGATAAAAGAAGCATCGCGACGATCACTCGCGTAAATTACAAATCCCAAAAACAAATGCGAAAATAAAAATAACTTCAATCATGGCCTTGCATAAATTACATCCATGAAACAAAAAAATAGTATGAACAAATGAAATATTGAGGAGCTGCAACGAACAAACTAATGAGGGTTAGATGAAAACGAAACGGTTAAAGGCAGAACTTTACTTTTTTTTTATTTAAAAACAATTAATTACAATTTATTAAAAACTTTAATTTAAACTAGAAATCTAAATATTTTTTTTAATTATAATTAACTATAAAAAAATTGTTACTAACTATAAAAAAAAATTACTAACTATAAGTTACAAAAAAAGAATTACTAACTATAAGTCATTAAAAACTATTTCTAAATTAAAAAAACTTTCCTAACTATAAGTTATTAAAACATTACCAACTAGAAGTTAAAAAAACTATTAATTATTAGCTATTAAAAAATTAAATTAATTATAAGTTATAAAAAGTTAATTAAATCATAAATTATAAAATTTAACATTAAATTACAGAGAAAAAAAATATTAAAAAAAAATAAAACCGAATAATAAAAAGGGGAGGGCGGTATTCATGGAGATCGTTTCTAGGTTTTGTTCCAAATCCCTCTTCTTCTTCCTAAACGGCGGCGGCTCCCATGGCCATTGGCTATTTTCGAAGCCTTTCCCTTTCTTCTTCTTTGCCTGTTATTCCTCCCTCTTTGTCTTGCTGAAACCTGAAAAAATAAAACCCTAGAATTTCGTTATTGACAAAATTAAATGTTCACCTTGTTAGCGGTTGAGATTTGTTGATGATGCTGCTTAATGAAGGAAGGTGATGATGATTCTTGTTGATTTTCTAAACCTTCTTTTCTTGAAAACTCCTCCTGAGCTCTTTCGGTCTCTTTTTCTTTTCTTCCTCTGTCTCCTTTTCTCAAATGCAACTCATGTTTATATAGGTAACAAATTAGGGTTAACTTTAACCTAATGCCCACCCTAAAGCCCAACTTAAATAATTAGTGAAAACTAAAATTTAAACAAATTAAAATAAACTTAAAACCCTATTGTTGCACCCCAAAATTTGACCAACATTTATTTGTTCATTGAGTATTTGGAAGTTGATACCTTCATCAGAAAGTTCAAGAGATCTTCAGAGGAAGTGTTTTAAAACCAGGGTTGTGTGCTTCACAGTTTGAAAGTTGTGGGTGCTCCTCAGATGATTCTGAGACTTGGAGAATGAACTTGATGTTTTGAGAAAGCCTATGAGATGTCTTGATAGCCATCATGAAGCCCAGAGAGGTCATTGAGCAAGAATTCAGAAGATTCAACCATGAGTGGTAGAATTAGGGTTTTGACTGGGTCAACCCTAGACCAGCTGAAGATTTGGAGAAGGTTGAGACTTAATCCAAGGGCCATGAGATCATGGAATGATGCATAGAGATTATATAAAGATGATTCCTAGACCAACTCATCATGATTGAGGAGTTTGAGAGGTTTTGGGTTAGGGTTTCTGAGGATTGTCAGTGGAAAAACCCTAATTTGATCCCTATCTTCCAGGCAGTTTTAGCACTAGATGTGTTTGATATCTCATTTTCCCCACAACATGAATGTTGTAGAGCTTGTTCTTAGCTTTAATTTGAGTGGTGGAAGTCCTTGATAGGAGTTACAGAGCTCAAGTTATGGTTTTGACAAATTACAGGTCAGCAGAGGTATGTGAATCTGGGTCCTTGAAAGTCACCCAACTTCCAGACAACTTTTGCCCTAGTAGGTTGATTCCTATGGTTTCTTGGTCAACATGAATGTTGAAGAGGATGTTCTTAGCTTTAATTTGAGTGGTAGAAGTCCTTGATTGGATTTGTGGAACTCAAGTTATGGTTTGAGCAAGGCAGGGGTATTTTGGTCATTTGTCAGTTATAGGTCATTTTAGCCAATGCCTAAAACTCCTATTTCCAAGCCTCAAATGGAAAAACTTAAAACATGAAAGTTGCTCAAAATGTGATTTTAAGTCTAGAAAGAAGGTCACAAATTGTTGAAAAAGCTCATAGCACAAGATTCCATGATTGGTCAAAAATGAACTAAAAATGACTTATAACTTTGAAAAGTTGAAATTGAAAAGTGATTTGGGAGATCTACAAATCCAAAATAGGTCATCCAATATATCATTTTGATTGGAAAAAACATTTTGAGAAGATTGGTTTAAGTGGATTTTCCATTTGAGGTCCAAAAAATGAGGTTTCTTTGTTAATTTGTTACTTGCAAATGAAGTTAACTTTGAAAATCTTTACACAAGCCAATGTAAAGCCTTATTTTGGTTCATGACACTTGAATATCTCATGTAAGGAGTATTTGGCACGAAAATAAGGAGTAAGAGCATGAGATAAGAGATTTTGAACTTATCATCACATGATACTTTCATGAAGTTTCTAGATGGTTCTAAGGAGTTCTAGATCATTCTTCCAATTGTTATTTAAAGAGGGTAATACACTGAATGCAAGGTTGGTGATAGTGAAGCCAAGGAGAGAGAGAAACACCATTGAAGAAAGTTCCTTCAAGATCAAGAAAGTTGTGATTTCTGCCATTACAAGCTGTTTCCTTCGAAGCTTTTGCAAACAGAAGAGAGTGCATCTTCTAAGGAGCACATACAAGCCATTGCAAGCCTTGAAAGTACTGCAAGCAGCCTTCACCATCATTTCTTGAGCAGGTTTTTCTCTTCTTCGAATCTCAATATTTATGGAGTTTTAATTGGATTCTTGACCATAGGATTAGTGTAGGAGGTTAGTAGATTGATCCCTGAAGGTTATAGCACAATCCATTAAGTTTCACACCAGGGCCATGAATCTTGAATCTTCCATAAGTAGTTGTTTAATGCGTTTTAATCAGCATGAATTAGTGTATGATGGCTAGCATGGCTTGTAGAACAAGTTTGTAGCTTTATAATGAAGTTTAATGAAGGTTGGTGTCAGTTAACCATGGCTGTACCAAGACCTTTAAATCTCTCTGTTAGGCTAACCTAGGAAGAATCAAGAGAAACCACTCGTCCCATCTTGTTCTCCATGGTGAGAGGATCATTTTTCGTTTTTGGATCGAGGAGTTTCATCGCGTGAGGTGAGAGAACGAGGGAGATGAAGTTAAGTGCATGAAGCTCGGGTTCAGCAAACCCTAGATGTCCAGCGAAGAAGACACAATCGTGTCCGTTGATTTGTTTCAAAATGGTTGAACAAGTCTCACGATCTGACGGTTCTCGTTCAAACGAAAATGTGGAGGGAAAGGCTGTGAATGAAACGCATCGTTTCATTAAGATGCATCAGCTTGGGCCTAACCAATTTGATAAGCGAACCCCCCCCCAGCGAGCCCAATTGGATTTCCACCTGAATTTGTTTCTATTTTGACCTCCCTGCGTTTTTTTTAATCGTTATTGTTTCTGAATTCACTTGGGCCTTGGCTAATTTGATAAGTGCGCCCCCCTATTAAGCCCAACCCTGGAATTGAACTGAGCGAAGTTACTAACCTCACCCCCCACCCCTTTATTTCTTTTATTTCTTTTAATTTTCTTCTTTTATTTTTCTGATTTGTAAAATTCATTAAAAATAGTAAAAAAATGATTTTTAATTTCTTCTTTTTTCTATGTGTAGGTTAAAATGAGTAGAAAATTATAAAAATAAAATTGGGATTTTATTTTTATGTTTGATATTTTTGGTAGATTTTTCAATTAAATAGCTTTTTAATTGTTTCATTTTGATATTTGATTTTGTAGGAATTGTTTTAGTACTTTCCATTAATCTTTTTTACCCATTCTTTTTGGTGCAATTAGATGATTAGTCATACTTCCCCATAGGATTTTTTCTAGATTTTTTTAGAATTAATCTTGATTAGTTTAATTAGGGTAGACTTAGGGCTTCCTAATTAGGGTCTAGAATGGTGTTTAGGTGATGATTCCTTTCTTTGATTGAGTTTTATCTTGTTTTTTAGGTAGAAACCTTTGTAGATGTTAGGAGTAGGTGTTGAGGACCCTTATGAATATTTGTTAATTTTTCCCCATTAGTTTGGTATTTTTAGGTATTATCTGAAGATTGCCTGATAATGTGATTTGTTCAGTGGGTTATCTGTTCATCTGTGGGGTTCATTCTGAGGAATTTGCTGAAGGGCTTGGGTTGCCTTGAGGATATTGATGGTGAGCATCATAAGGAGAAGCTTGTAGACCAAGATGCAGAGACCCAGAGCTTGTCTCATCTCCTGTCTGTGAGGTTTGAGAGCCTGAAGTTTGAAGGAAGTTCATGGTACTTTCCTGAGGAAGGCACTATGAATGACTTTCATTCTTCCTTCTCACCTCTTTCTTAAGTATCCAATGATGTTGGAGCCAACTTGTGAGTTTAATTTCTCCTGAGGAGGAATGTAAACTGATCACATGTTGTTGAGCCACATGGGATACAACTCCTAAGTGGAAGCCTCCTAGTACTTTCCTGAGGAAAGTCCTATGGGTCTATTCACTTAGTTCCACTAGTTGATCTAGGACTTCTCAAGTATCCAATGATGTTGGAGCCAACTTGTGAGTTTAATTTCTCCTGAGGAGGAATGTAAACTGATCACATGTTGTTGAGCCACATGGGATACAACTCCTAAGTGGAAGCCTCCTAGTACTTTCCTGAGGAAGGTCCTATGAGTCTATTCACTTAGTTCCACTAGCTTAAATAGGATTTCTTAAATATCCAGTGATGCTGGAGCCTGCTTGTGAGTTTAATCTCTCCTGAGGAGGGATGTAAACTGATCACAGTGGTTGAGCCACATAGGGTATGATTCCTGAGTATACACCTCCTAGTGTTCTCCTGAGGAAGACACTATGAGCTTGCTTGCTTAGCTCCCTTTCTTTGGAAAGCTTATTGTGAAGCTTGAAGACTGGGAATGATTTCTCCTGCTTAGAGTTTTGCTTGAGAGCTTTGCTTAGATTTGTTTAGACTCTGTGATTAGGGTTAGGGTTAGAGAATAGATGATTCTTTCTCATGTGTGTTTTGTTTACCTGATGGTACTTCATTTCCTTTATCTGTATGATTGCAGTCTACTGTTTTGCTTGATAGCATGTTGTTGATTTTCAGTATGATTGCTGTTATTTCATGACTAGCTTGAGGTTGAGATGAGCTTGTGGAGGCTGAAACCCCACACACATTTCCTCCCTCACTTGCATTGCATGCATTTTACTGTTAAAGCTGATGTTTTTGTCTGTTTCTGTGTATCATTGACATGATCCCTTAGGACTCTCATTTCCTTTGATGAGGATTTGATGATAGACTTTTAGGTTGAAACCTATGCATGACAACATCTAGGAGTTCCCTGTTCAAACCTCAACCATAGGATGAATCCATGGCATGATAACAATAGGACTTGATAGTCTCCCTCCTAGTTGAGCCATTTTAACCCGTAGTTAGCCGAACTACGTTTGCTCTGATCTTTCATACCAGATGAAAGTACGTAGGCATAGGATGCGATATCCTAGCGAGCAACCTTTCCCCTCATAATCCCGTAGTTAGCCGAACTACGTTGACTCTGATTTCTCATTCTCTGATGAGAATACGTAGGCATAAAGCGCGACGCTTTGCCGAGTCATTTTTCTTTTCTTTTTCAGCCAGCCTTGATAGGTAGATAGATTATAACCAACCCGTCCAAGTAAACAAACAAGCGAGGATCCCGTCGAGTACGACGGACGTGAGGGGTGCTAATACCTTCCCCTTGCGTAACCGACTCCCGAACCCAGACAATGGTTGCGACGACCTTGTCTTACCCTTTTTCGTCAGGTTTTTCCGATCGTTTCCTTTCCCGCTCTGAGGGATAAATAACGAAAGGTGGCGACTCTTCTGTCATGCCGGCACCTTATTTTCGCGCAAGCGACAGCTGGCGACTCTGCTGGGGACGCAAGCATCTAGGGACTTTTCCCATCCCTTATGCTGGGACCGTTTCCCATCCCCTACGCGAGTCAATCCTATCGTTTGTGTGTTTGCTTGTTGGGTTGCGTTTGTTTATCGCATTTTTACTTCCCGCATTTTATTTCCCGCATTTTATTTCCAGTTTGATATGATTATCTGTGCTGCTGTGGGAGAGGGATATTACTATGAGTGAAAAGCCGGACCTGGGCTTGAGTACACACCTAGATATAGTTGCGGAGAAGTAGTAGACGAACCTGTCTGTTGAACAGGCACAGTTCCCTACGAAAATCTGCGCTCAGACGAGATTCTTGCAGAGGTGCTCCTTTCCGGTCCTGAGGATCTGAGGGGAGTCCAGACGTGAGGATTGTCGACTCTGGGGACCGATCATTTGGAAGTCAGCTAAGAGAGGCCTCTTCATGACTTGACGATGCCACTCCTTCTGGGAATCGTATTGTCACTCATGAATGTCTGTGACGCTGACAACCGCATAGGATGCCGTACCTTTGTCCGTGGATTAGGTCCATCATACCTGTGAGTGGGGTTGGGATATTGCAGGAAACTTTGACCTCCAGACCACCTGGTTTTCTTGACAGTGAATCAGTTATGTTGGGTTCTCAGTTGCAGATATGTTCTTGATAGAGCAAGAGTTTGATCAGAGGATCTTATCATCGGGTGTTTGTCTGTTCTTGATAGAGCAGGCTTTGATCAGTGTATTATCGTCAGAGGTTTGTTCTGGACAGAGCAGATTTTTGAGTGAGGTCTGAGGATCTCGTCAGCAGTTGTTGTTTGTTCTTGATAGGGCAGATTTTGAGTGGGGTTTGAAGATCTCATCAGCAGCTGTATTTTTGTTCTTGATAGGGCAGATTTCTGATTTGGGGTCTGAAGACTTCATCAACAGATATTCCTTGATCTTGAATCCGGGGTCTTTATTATCAAGCCTTCGTTCTTGTCAGAGCAGAAGTTTGATCTCGATCCTATCAGATGGTTATTCACAGCAGATCAGATCAGTGGCTTACACCGGGGTTTCCCTCTCCTCAGTGACTGTTGACACCGAATCTCCACAGCAGCCACCTGGATATATTATTGCATGACTGCATTTTGCATTAGTTTGCATATCCATTTTTGCATTCCATTAGCATGTGTCTGTGCCGCAGGCGTGTTTCGTACCCTGATCCTGGTGTCCCGAGCAATATGAGATATTTTCTTCCATGAATGGATCCAGTCTTATCACTGCATTGACACTATGTTGGCACGTTGACACCAGGATTAGGGGTGATCTCCTAAACGTACAGACACCCATGGCATTGGCATAATTCATCTTGCATGACAGAAGCCGGGACTTGTCTTCTAACCCTTGTGTTTGCAGGTTTGACTCAGAATCTAGCAGCTCAGACTAATGGAGCAGATACAAGCTGAACTGGGGAAAGTCCAAAGCCAGCTGGGGCAGGTCATGAATGACATACAGGCAGTGCGTCTGGACCAGCAAGCGCTCAGAGAGGAGAATCAGCAGCTGCAGAATCAGTTGAGCTTTCTCATGGGAGTGGTGAGAAGTATGCTGAATAAGGAGTGCGGTCAAGCACCCAAGGTGGAGCCCAAAGTGCTTCCTCCATTACCGTCATTGCCACCTGTGCCGAAGCCAAGTGGACCTCATGGGCCCTCTACACAGCATGAAGCTCGAGGCCTGTCTCGTCATCAGCCGCGCCGAGCATCTCAGAATAATCCTGAAGGTTATGGTCAAAAGAAGAAGCTACTTGATAGAGCTATGGACCCACTACCCGTGAGTTATGCCCGGCTGTTGCCACTGTTGGTTCAGAACCGTGTTCTCAAGCTTCGGACCTTAAATCCACCAGATGACGTGTCACCAGACGTTGATCTCAGCATGCGTTGTGATTTCCACTCTGGAGCACCGGGGCATCATGTTGAAACATGTAAGGCTCTCCGGAATAAGATTCAGGACCTTATTGACTCAAGGGCGATTAGGCTTGTGCCGGGCGGCATGAGAGCATCGGGAAAGTTTATCCCTTACCCTGCGGAAGAGGTGGATGATTCCACTCCTTTGCCTGAAGCTGAGAAAGGTCTGGAATATGTCCCGCGACCTTTGGTGACTGAATCGCCTCGCTCGCAGTTGCTGCCTGGATCAAGCTCAAGGACGCAAGCGCCTAAACGAGAGACCGTCAAAGAATACCCGCACCAGGATCACAAAAGACCTCGCAACCACGTGGAACAAAGGAATGCTTCTCCCCATCCAGTGCCTGTGCCGTATAGCCAGATTCTTCCGCTGTTGGTTCAGAATTCCTTGGTGGAACCGAAAGCTCTCAAGCCCGTGCTAGAGCCTTACACTCCGGGGTACGATCCTCATGCTCAGTGTGGCTACCATGGTGGATCTCTGGGGCATTCAACTGAAGATTGCAAGGCTTTCCAGGCGAAAGTGCAGCAATTGATCGACCAAGGGTGTATTTCCTTTCCAGATGGAGTCTTGGTTGTGCGTGGCGACCTCTCAGCTGTTTGAGCTCGTAGATTCAGAGGGTTGTTTCCAAAAGCCAGTGATCCAGACAGGCAGACGTCCTCAGCATTGGCAGTCCTCGGACTTTTTACCATTTTTGCATTTTGTAGTTTCTTTTCTGTTAGTTACTACCTGCTTTAAACATTGTATGTTTCGAATGGTAATGATAATAAAGTGACTATGCATTTCTTCTGAATTAGTTATGTCGTTGTCACTCATTTACTGCATTGCACTGACGCTTGCATTTTATTTACTCCACTTTATTACTATGATTAGCAATGAGCGGAGGGAGGATGATGAAACTGAATACTGATAACCGATGATCGTATTGCTTTCAGATAAAACTTAGCCGATGACGTACAAGGCATTGTTTCAAATCCCTAAACACCGGAGAGATAAGGAAGAGAATCCCTTGTTAACCACTTCGAGCCGAGGAGTAGGAGTTTCTTTCGGACTTTTTAACCCTCACATCTTAACCCGGGGCAGGGTAGTTGTCAGTTAGCTTGATCGAGCGTTCAAGTCTTATAGAGGAGTGTTGTCCTTCGAGGACCAATCACATCATATTCCTCTCCAGAGGTCGTACCTCATCAACCACAATGGTTAAACCTCACCAATCAGGAGTGAGACAGTTATAATCCTTTCGGAGCAATCAAGACAACCAGTGTCGCACGACTCGTTCCAAAAGAAAAAGAAATAAGAAAGCCCGCTAAGTAAAAAAGAAAAGCTAAAAAGCAAATACTTAGGCAAAAATCAGGGCATCCCGCTGGACTGCAAAAGAAAAATCGAAAAGAACTCAAAAGGAGTCAGTCCAGGCAAAAATTAGGGAATCAAAAAATGAATGAACGAAAAAGAAAGGATTATAAAAAAGAAAAATCCTCGAACAAGGACGAAGTCGTGTGGATGCAGACACCGAAAACGAAAAGGAGTAACTGTCACTCCGAAACACCTTGAGAATTCTTTAACCAGTTGTTCCCAATGTTCAACATACCTCTCGAAGAGGAGAGCGCTCGAGCTAAGTTAACTGAACTTTAGGATCGGAGAACATCACGTAGAAGGGGTGGGTACAAATCATAATTTGAACCAAATATCCTTTGTTTCACGAACCGTGAACCCGACCACGATACAACCCTTAAAAGACCTAATTGAGGCAGGGTTTATTCTGAGAGCGCATTACGATAAGGTTGAGTAACCTGACTCCTTCATGATTTGCTAATCATACCCTTATCGCATTTTTCACTGATCGCATCAGCACTACGTTTGAACTCTTGAGTTCATTCGTCACTCACTAGCATGACACGTAAATGAGTGACAGTACAACATTTTTTCGAAATTTGCATGAACACTGCATTAAAATTACTATTCGTGAATAAACAATTTTAGTTGCAGGTTAGTAGCTGATGCGAAGGAACTTCAGCAAGGAATAGTCAATCAGGACTGAATCGCCAGAGGTCTGGATCAGAATGGTGTGCTTTGAAACCCTGTGAATCTGGGGCAATGACTTCCAGTAAGCCTGGAATCAGTTTGTCTGAGGACAAGTCCCGGAGCATCAGTTGATTATGGGGCAGTTTATGCAAAAAGCAGTTGATCGGAAGTGAATCTTCTCGAGACCCAATCAGGGGCAGTTATCTGGAATCCTTGCGATTTAAGGGCAGATCCCTCCAGTGTTCGATCAGAGCATGTTGAGTCGCTCATCGCTCGTTCAGGGGCAAACTACTTCAGAGATATTGAAGCCGACCATGCTGAAAGTTGATTAGTTGAGGATGAATCCTCCCGTTGTGCAGATGCTGGGGCAAGCCCTCTGAAGATTGTCTTGTTGCCAGTTGTTTTCGGCTCAGAATGAATTATTCCCAAAGGTCAGATTGGGGCAAGTTGAAATGCACTGGGGCAAGTTGTTCAAATGAGTTTGTTCACCCTAGCAAGAATTGAGTATCGGGGAATCGTGTCATTACCCCGTCAAAACCTGAACCTTCTGAAGAAGCCTTGCGGTCATTGGGTTGCTATCCTACAGCATAACCTGTTACTTGACTCCATGATTGGTAGCCTGTATTCCCTGTGTTGACGCTGTTGAACCAGGATTGTTTTTCAGCAGAGGCGCACAATTTGAGGTCGTTCCCCCTGTACAGTTTGAGACTGCAGCAGATTGAGATGGCGTTCACCCCTCATCAGATTAGGGTCAAGATTACCCTCAGCGGACCAGGATTGATATCCCCGAAGCAGGATGAATCCTCCTTCCCCGGCAGAGTTCAGTAGTCTCTCCTTCGCAGAATCAAAATCAGATAGTGAGCATTGATATGTCTTCCCCAGGTAGAGGTGATTCTCTCCCCCAAGCAGACGCATCCTGAAGGAATGTCACCTCATCAGCTAAGTCGCACGCAGCAGCTCATCGTCTTTCCCCAGCACCGGGTCACAAGTGCAGATTTCAGAGAATTGCTCGGGTGCCGAAGCTCGTGTTTTCCCCAGTAAAGTCACCGAAGCAGGTGTCTTCCCCAGCACCGGGTCACAAGTGCAGGTTTCGCAGGAAGTTGTTCGTATACCGAAGTATACAGTAACTGATGATGCCAGACTGAAGTCTCCAGCGGAATTGAAATTCCCCACTAGAGTTATATTCTCTCCTGAAGTTGGATGACTCCCTCTTCCCCAGCAGAGTGTTGGAACAGCTGATGTCGTATTCCCTTGCAGAGTTGTACTCTCCCCCGAAGTCAGATGATTCTTTCTTCCCCAGCAGAATTGAAATTCCCCATCAGAGTCGTACTCTTCAGTGAAGTAGAATGATTTCTCTCCCCGGCTGAGTCCGCAGAAAAGCAGAATCCTCGGAAGTTGATCAGGTCATGATCAATTTTCCTCAGCAGAGCGTAGAGCAGCTGATGTTGTATTCCCCCAGAGTCGTACTCTATCCAGCGAAGCAGAACGATTTCTCCTTCCTCAGCCAAGTTTGCAGATGTCCAAGAGATCCGAATCCTTGGAAGTTGATCAGATCATGATTGGTTTTTCCCCAGTGGAGTGTTGAGCAGCTGAAGTTGGCTCCCCACAGAGTGGTCATCCCCAGAAGAGTAGCCGAGACGGCCGCGCATTTCATTCTCGCGATTGATATCAGCAGATCCAAGTTCTCGTAGAGCTTCAGCCCCTGCAACAGTCAGCTGAAGTTGTTTCCCTGCAGCAATTCGCGGAAGATCAATTCCCTAGACAGAGCCTAATTGATATTGGCGTGTTCACATTCTCCTCAGCAGGATGATTCCTCTACCTGAGTGGTTCTTTCTCCTTGACAGGAGGATTCCCCCCTCGGCATTTATTTTGCTGACGGGATCGTATCATTGTGCATGACTGCATAGCATGCAACACTGCATGGCATTATGCATGATTGCATAGCACTGAGCATGATTGCATGGCATTTAGCATAAATACATATCATTCCCACCGTGTGGGGCATAGTGCAGAAGCATACACATCATAAACATGATCTAGGTCATTATCATCCTTGTTGAACAGGTGTATCCCAAAAAGACCGGTTGCTCAGGACGATTCTTGATGTTCTCCCCAGCCAGGTTTTTTCTTAGATGATTCTAAAAGACCCCGGTGTGATCCCCGCAGTTCGCTCGCTCAAGATGATTTTTGAGATCCCCAGCGAAGTCTTCGGTTCAAGATGATGCTCGAATTCCTCAGCAGGGCCGTTTGCTTAAGATGACTCTTAAGACCTCAGTACAGTTTCCCGAGTTGTTTGCTTAAGATGATTCTTGAGCTCCCCAGTAGCATCCGCAGCAAGAGTTGCCCAGGAAGATTCCTGGAAATACCCAGCAGAATAAAGTCTCCAGAAAGGTTATCAGTCCAGGATGATTCTTGGAAGCGCCGCCGGAGTTGTTTGTTCAAGATGATTTCTGGAACCCCCGACAGAGTGAAGGTCTTTTCCCCAGCAGGTGGTTGGCACTTCCCCAGCAGCAGGCAGGTAGATTGATGTCCCCAGCCGAGCACAATCATGATTGGCAGATGGAAGGTTCCCCCAAACAGATCCCGAAGGATTGTCCAGCAAGCTGAAGTTTGTTTATCCCGCAAGTTTGAGAACTTAATGACATGAGTGTCTTGTAGCCTGACAGCTATGTTCCCCAGAAGGGTCATTTCCCAAAAAGTCGTTCAGGGCATTTATCGCTTTCCCCGTGCAGAAGTATTTGCTCCCTAGTAAAGTTGGTAGGAATCATCTGAGTATGCTCTTTCGGTATTCCCCAGCAGTTGTTGAAGTCGTTTGGGTGAACTCCCTCGTCTTTCTGCAGCAGAGTCTACAAGGTTGATTCGGGTGAACCCTTCTTCCTTTTCCCCAGTGAGTCGTCAGGATTATTTGGGTGAACCCTCATTCCTCTCTCCTCAACAGAGTTGTTAACGTGATGATTATGTCCGGTGACCCGACATGTTTGCTTTTAATTAGCAACGACTTGACAGGATGTCAAGTGAGTAGCAGCATGATATGTCTGCCCCAGCAACGATGTCTAATCTGAAGATGGATGTCGTAAAGCGCCCGAAGGCGATATCAGAAGGTTCCTGTGAGTTCAGATTTCCAGATTGATGAATCAACCGGTGGCTGAAGATAAGGTTCCAGAGTTGTAGATACAACAGAGTAATTCGTGTGAGTCTGAAGACCAAGTCAGTTATCCTGAGGCGATGATTGAGCGCGATCAAGGGAATGATACGTCTTCCGATTGAAGTCGAAGATGTTCCTCCAACAATGATGTCTAATCTGAAGATGGATTTCATAAGCGCCTGAAAGCGATATCAGAAGGTTCCTGTGAGCTCAGATGTCCTTGTTGATGAATCAACGTGTGGATGAAGACAAGGTTCCAAATTTTGTATTCAGAGTGATTCGTGTGAGTCTGAAGACCAAGTCAGTTGTCCTGAGGTGATGATTGAGCGCGATCAAGTGAATGATACGTCTTCTGATTGAAGTCGAAGATGTTTTTCCAGCTGAAGCGGAGTTTTGCCTGTAGGCAAAGTGTTTGAATCCCTGTGGAGTCATGAATGGCTCAGGATACCATTTCTCTGACTAAAGTCACAGATTTCTTATGCTGAAGCAGAGGTGCCTAAAGGCAAGGTTATCCCCCAAGGTCGTGAAGGACCTAGGATTCATTATTCGGGCTGAAGGCCGAAGTATATCCCTGACTGAAGTCTCGGATGCTCTATAGCAGAGGTGGAGTTGCCTGAAGGCAGATTCATGTATCCTTGAAGGGCAAGGATCACTTTCTTCAGACTGAGGTCGAAGATACCTCCTGCAGAGTTGCCATCCTTGGAGGCCAAGGATGCTTAATCTTCATAAGTGCTTGAAGATCTTTTCTAGCTGAAGCTAGAGGTGGCCAGGGGCCAGGGTTTCATATATCTTTAATGTTGAAGTTCTACGGCGGGCAGTGTGCAGCAGTATTCCGATGTTCGTTATGGTTCTGAGGGTGAACCCCGGATCAGAGTGTGCTCGGTTAAGTCTCTCCTTCCCAGTGGAGTAGCTTCAGGTATGCAAGTGTATTCTGTGTTTCATTTACCAGGGGCGAACCCCAGGTCAGATGTGTTTGAAATCATGTTTGTTTCCGGCGGCGAGGTTGGATGTTTGTTTGACGGCAATGTCAGATTCCTTAAATCCCCAGCAGAATGATGTTTGTTTCCGGCGGCGACGTCAGATCAGTATCTCTCCAGCTAGTTGTTGAGCAGCTAGTATTGCAGCGTTCAAAGATTTGTTCCCCGCAGAGTACCGTGTGCTTGTGCAGTTGGCAAATTTTCGGGTTTACCGATATTCAACCGTCTCGTACCTTGATTGGTTGAGAGCCGTTCGCTTCTCACCCAGTCAGGTCCAAGCCGTTTGAATAGGGGCAGCTGTTGCACCCCAAAATTTGACCAACATTCATTTATTCATTGAGTATTTGAAAATGGATACCTTCATCAGAAAGTTCAAGAGATCCTCAGAAAATTGGTTGAAACCAGGGTTGTGTGCTTCACAGTTTGAGAGTTGTGAGTGCCCCTCAGATGATTCTGAGACTTTGAGGATGAACTTGATGTTTTGAGAAAGCTTATTAGATGTCTTGAAAGCCATCATGAAGCCCAGAGAGGTCATTATGCAAGAATTCAGAAGATTCAACCATGAGTGGTAGAATTAGGGTTTTGACTGGGTCAACCCTGGGATAATTGAAGATTTGGAGAAGGTTGAGACCTAATCCAAGGGCCATGAGATCATGTAATGATGCATAGAGATGTTATAAAGATGATTCCTAGACCAACTCATCATGATTGAAGGGTTTGAGAAGTTTTGGGTTAGGGTTTCTGAGGATTGTCAGTGGAAAAACCCTAATTTGATCCCTATCTTCCAGGCAGTCTTAGCACTAGATGTGTTTGGTATCTCATTTTCCCCACAACATGAATGTTTTAGAGCTTCTTCTTAGCTTTAATTTGAGTGGTGGAAGTCCTTGATAGGAGTTACAGAGCTCAAGTTATGGTTTTGACAAATTGCAGGTCAGCAGAGGTATGTGAATCTGGGTCCTTGAAAGTCGCCCAACTTCCAGACAACTTTTGCCCTAGTAGGTTGATTCCTATGGTTTCTTGGTCAACATGAATGTTGAAGAGGATGTTCTTAGCTTTAATTTGAGTGGTAGAAGTCCTTGATTGGATTTGTGGAACTCAAGTTATGGTTTGAGCAAGGCAGGGGTATTTTGGTCATTTGTCAGTTATAGGTCATTTTAGCCAATGCCTAAAAACTCCTATTTCCAAGCCTCAAATGGAAAAACTTAAAACATGAAAGTTGCTCAAAATGTGATTTTAAGTCTAGAAAGAAGGTCACAAATTGTTGAAAAAGCTCATAGCACAAGATTCCATGATTGGTCAAAATGAACTAAAAATGACTTATAACTTTGAAAAGTTGAAATTGAAAAGTGATTTGGGAGATCTACAAATCCAAAATAGGTCATCCAATATATCATTTTGATTGGAAAAAACATTTTGAGAAGATTGGTTTAAGTGGATTTTCCATTTGAGGTCCAAAAAATGAGGTTTCTTTGTTAATTTGTTACTTGCAAATGAAGTTAACTTTGAAAATCTTTACACAAGCCAATGTAAAGCCTTATTTTGGTTCATGACACTTGAATATCTCATGTAAGGAGTATTTGGCACGAAAATAAGGAGTAAGAGCATGAGATAAGAGATTTTGAACTTATCATCACATGATACTTTCATGAAGTTTCTAGATGGTTCTAAGGAGTTCTAGATCATTCTTCCAATTGTTATTTAAAGAGGGTAATACACTGAATGCAAGGTTGGTGATAGTGAAGCCAAGGAGAGAGAGAAACACCATTGAAGAAAGTTCCTTCAAGATCAAGAAAGTTGTGATTTCTGCCATTACAAGCTGTTTCCTTCGAAGCTTTTGCAAACAGAAGAGAGTGCATCTTCTAAGGAGCACATACAAGCCATTGCAAGCCTTGAAAGTACTGCAAGCAGCCTTCACCATCATTTCTTGAGCAGGTTTTTCTCTTCTTCGAATCTCAATATTTATGGAGTTTTAATTGGATTCTTGACCATAGGATTAGTGTAGGAGGTTAGTAGATTGATCCCTGAAGGTTATAGCACAATCCATTAAGTTTCACACCAGGGCCATGAATCTTGAATCTTCCATAAGTAGTTGTTTAATGCGTTTTAATCAGCATGAATTAGTGTATGATGGCTAGCATGGCTTGTAGAACAAGTTTGTAGCTTTATAATGAAGTTTAATGAAGGTTGGTGTCAGTTAACCATGGCTGTACCAAGACCTTTAAATCTCTCTGTTAGGCTAACCTAGGAAGAATCAAGAGAAACCACTCGTCCCATCTTGTTCTCCATGGTGAGAGGATCATTTTTCGTTTTTGGATCGAGGAGTTTCATCGCGTGAGGTGAGAGAACGAGGGAGATGAAGTTAAGTGCATGAAGCTCGGGTTCAGCAAACCCTAGATGTCCAGCGAAGAAGACACAATCGTGTCCGTTGATTTGTTTCAAAATGGTTGAACAAGTCTCACGATCTGACGGTTCTCGTTCAAACGAAAATGTGGAGGGAAAGGCTGTGAATGAAACGCATCGTTTCATTAAGATGCATCAGCTTGGGCCTAACCAATTTGATAAGCGAACCCCCCCCCAGCGAGCCCAATTGGATTTCCACCTGAATTTGTTTCTATTTTGACCTCCCTGCGTTTTTTTTAATCGTTATTGTTTCTGAATTCACTTGGGCCTTGGCTAATTTGATAAGTGCGCCCCCCTATTAAGCCCAACCCTGGAATTGAACTGAGCGAAGTTACTAACCTCACCCCCCACCCCTTTATTTCTTTTATTTCTTTTAATTTTCTTCTTTTATTTTTCTGATTTGTAAAATTCATTAAAAATAGTAAAAAAATGATTTTTAATTTCTTCTTTTTTCTATGTGTAGGTTAAAATGAGTAGAAAATTATAAAAATAAAATTGGGATTTTATTTTTATGTTTGATATTTTTAGTAGATTTTCCAATTCAATAGCTTTTTAAGTGTTTCATTTTGATATTTGATTTTGTAGGAATTGTTTTAGTACTTTCCATTAATCTTTTTTACCCATTCTTTTTTGTGCAATTAGATGATTAGCCATACTTCCCCATAGGATTTTTTCTAGATTTTTTTAGAATTAATCTTGATTAGTTTAATTAGGGTAGACTTAGGGCTTCCTAATTAGGGTCTAGAATGGTGTTTAGGTGATGAATCCCTTTCTTTGATTGAGTTCTTTCTTGATTTTTAGGTAGAGACCTTTGTAGATGTTAGGGTTAGGTGTTGAGGACCCTTGTGAATATTTGTTAATTTTTCCCCATTAGTTTGGTATTTTTAGGTATTATCTGAAGATTGCCTGATAATGTGATTTGTTCAGTGGGTTATCTGTTCATCTGTGGGGTTCATTCTGAGGAATTTGCTGAAGGGCTTGGGTTGCCTTGAGGATATTGATGGTGAGCATCATAAGGAGAAGCTTGTAGACCAAGATGCAGAGACCCAGAGCTTGTCTCATCTCCTGTCTGTGAGGTTTGAGAGCCTGAAGTTTGAAGGAAGTTCATGGTACTTTCCTGAGGAAGGCACTATGAATGACTTTCATTCTTCCTTCTCACCTCTTTCTTAAGTATCCAATGATGTTGGAGCCAACTTGTGAGTTTAATTTCTCCTGAGGAGGAATGTAAACTGATCACATGTTGTTGAGCCACATGGGATACAACTCCTAAGTGGAAGCCTCCTAGTACTTTCCTGAGGAAAGTCCTATGGGTCTATTCACTTAGTTCCACTAGTTGATCTAGGACTTCTCAAGTATCCAATGATGTTGGAGCCAACTTGTGAGTTTAATTTCTCCTGAGGAGGAATGTAAACTGATCACATGTTGTTGAGCCACATGGGATACAACTCCTAAGTGGAAGCCTCCTAGTACTTTCCTGAGGAAGGTCCTATGAGTCTATTCACTTAGTTCCACTAGCTTAAATAGGATTTCTTAAATATCCAGTGATGCTGGAGCCTGCTTGTGAGTTTAATCTCTCCTGAGGAGGGATGTAAACTGATCACAGTGGTTGAGCCACATAGGGTATGATTCCTGAGTATACACCTCCTAGTGTTCTCCTGAGGAAGACACTATGAGCTTGCTTGCTTAGCTCCCTTTCTTTGGAAAGCTTATTGTGAAGCTTGAAGACTGGGAATGATTTCTCCTGCTTAGAGTTTTGCTTGAGAGCTTTGCTTAGATTTGTTTAGACTCTGTGATTAGGGTTAGGGTTAGAGAATAGATGATTCTTTCTCATGTGTGTTTTGTTTACCTGATGGTACTTCATTTCCTTTATCTGTATGATTGCAGTCTACTGTTTTGCTTGATAGCATGTTGTTGATTTTCAGTATGATTGCTGTTATTTCATGACTAGCTTGAGGTTGAGATGAGCTTGTGGAGGCTGAAACCCCACACACATTTCCTCCCTCACTTGCATTGCATGCATTTTACTGTTAAAGCTGATGTTTTTGTCTGTTTCTGTGTATCATTGACATGATCCCTTAGGACTCTCATTTCCTTTGATGAGGATTTGATGATAGACTTTTAGGTTGAAACCTATGCATGACAACATCTAGGAGTTCCCTGTTCAAACCTCAACCATAGGATGAATCCATGGCATGATAACAATAGGACTTGATAGTCTCCCTCCTAGTTGAGCCATTTTAACCCGTAGTTAGCCGAACTACGTTTGCTCTGATCTTTCATACCAGATGAAAGTACGTAGGCATAGGATGCGATATCCTAGCGAGCAACCTTTCCCCTCATAATCCCGTAGTTAGCCGAACTACGTTGACTCTGATTTCTCATTCTCTGATGAGAATACGTAGGCATAAAGCGCGACGCTTTGCCGAGTCATTTTTCTTTTCTTTTTCAGCCAGCCTTGATAGGTAGATAGATTATAACCAACCCGTCCAAGTAAACAAACAAGCGAGGATCCCGTCGAGTACGACGGACGTGAGGGGTGCTAATACCTTCCCCTTGCGTAACCGACTCCCGAACCCAGACAATGGTTGCGACGACCTTGTCTTACCCTTTTTCGTCAGGTTTTTCCGATCGTTTCCTTTCCCGCTCTGAGGGATAAATAACGAAAGGTGGCGACTCTTCTGTCATGCCGGCACCTTATTTTCGCGCAAGCGACACCTATTTACTTACTAAATATTAAAAATATTATAAAAAGAATAAAATCTTTTCTAATATTTTTAATTTTATGATTTTTGGATGTTTTTATGAATAATATGGAAAAAAGTAAAAAATAATATTTTTTAAAAATAATTTAAATAAAATAATTAAATAATAAAAACTATTTTTGTTATTTTTTATTTATAAAAATAGAAAATTAAGAATAAAAATAAAAGAAAAAAAAACAAAAAGTGAAGAAGGTGGGATTCGAACTCTCGATCTCTCACACTCACAACTCCTTACACACGGTCTCTTGTCAATTGTGTTATTTTATTCATTCAAAATAAAGTGGCACTAGAAACCATGTAAAGGTAGGACAAATTTGAGGTACTACAATTGCCCCTATTTAAATAGCTTCACCGGATGATATGAGTAGTAGTGACTCGAGGAATCACGATGGAGGGATTTAAATACAGATAACCGAAATTTTGGCCCTTAGACACAGCGCTATGCAATGATATGGACAAAATAAAACGAACTAAAATGCCAACCATGCCATGAATTTAATACGATGCATATGATGAGAATGACAAATGCACGGAGGCAGACGACACGACGATATAGGGGACATATCTAAGAGATTCAGGACTGACCGACTGACACTCTAGGATGACAAGTTAACATAGGATCCCCACGGAGGTAGGATCAGGTAAACAAAAAGTGCTGGAGTTTTCGGGGTATTCCTTTAAACGAAGAGATCGAGCGGGATCTTCAAGAATCATCGGAAAACATACAGAGAGAGGAAAAAAAATAACAAAAATATCCGGAACATTTGGAAAAACATTAAATGTACAGGAAGAGTTTGAAGACACATCTAGAAGAACGTCAAATAAGCAACAAAGGAGTTTTGGAAGAAAGTCAAAACAAAGCTCAGTCTGGAAAAACATCAGAAGAAGAGACATATCCGGGAAAACATCGGAAAGATTCTGGAAAACCATCAGAATTGAAGGAAAATATCTGGAAAACTATCAGATAAGTTCTGGAAGAAACATCAGAACAATGATTCGATTTGGAAAACCATCAGAAAGAATAAATAGATCCGGGAAACCATCAGATAGATCCTAGAAAACCATCAGATTCAAAGGGGATATCTGGAAAACCATCAGATAAGTTCTGAAAGAACATCAGAACAAAGACTCAATCTGGAAAACCATCAGAAAGAGAAATAAATCTGGCAAACCATCGGATAAATTCTGGAAAACCATCAGAATTGAAGGGAGTATCTGGAAAGCCGTCAGATAAGTTCTGGAAGAACATCAGAACATAAACTCACCTTGGAAAAACATCAGAGAGAGAAACAAATGAGACATCCAAGAATGGCATTGGATAAAAAAAGGTCACCAGACATCCAATAATGGCTTTGAATGAAAGGTATAAACACAATATCTGAGAATAATATGGGATGTAAGAGGAACAGAGACGACACGACACGACACAATATCCGGAAAACCATCGGATGAGAAATGTCATATCTGGAAGAATGTCAGATAGACACGACACAAAATTGTTTGATAGGTGCCAAGTAAATTGGACTTTGACCACAAGGTAAGACATGGACAAACACGACCTCGAGAGAAATGAAAATGAGAATGAAACACTCATGATATGTATACGTATATGAATTATGATATGATATATGATCAAATGCAAATGCAGATGTCGACGATAAGGCTCGAATATTTTGGTGAAATGATAAGACTGGAAAACTGATTCCTCAACACATACATCACTGTCATTTTGCTAAACTGTAATCAGGTTGATAGTCCTTGCAGGAAGGATGAAGAGCCGCTTGGGGATCCTTCAAGTAAACTTCCCCAGATTAAACCTCTTGTTGTAGATGAACTGATAATTGCTTCAGCTTATCTGATTCGTGAAAATGACTATTTTACTGTACCCTCGGAAGTCTGCCCCAGTCCGAGTCTTGAAAAATCTTTTGGATAAACCAAATCCGCGAATACCTTGCCTCGAACAAAATCTTGAACTGATTCTTAGGCAGGATGTAAAAGGAACTTACCCCTGACAGGATCACCTAACCAAGTTTCTCGATTGTTTGAAAATTCCTTAGAGGAAAGCCAACTTGCAAACAAAAATATTCATACAAACATGGTAATGCAAAGTTCCTGCAACTTTTGAAATCAATTTTTTTTTTTGTGAAAGATGAAAAATAAATGAGTCGTCGGTCAGAACATGGCGGTTCAAGACGCTCAAAATTTAAAATAAAGGTGTACTGCCAAAATAAATGATTCAAAAAGATCTTTAGGAGTCAGCTTACATAACCCTGTTATAGTATGCTTTCAAAATAACCTTGCTTTAGTTAGGTCTTTTGAAGGTTGTAATGTGGTTTGGTTCACGGTTTAAGAAACAAAAGATAAAGGCTCAAAACTTATTTGTACCCACCCCATCTACGCGATAGTCTTCAGTCCTACGCTCAGTTAACTCATATTAGGAATTCAAGTTCCTATAGGTTAGGAATTGCACTGACGCTAGCAATGGTGCTTCAGAAATCAAGTACCTATGAAAAGGCAGCCACCACTTCCATATAATATTGGATATATTTTGACATTGAGGATTTTTAGATAAGGATTTAAAGATCTCTTCTTTTTATTATCCCTCAATTTTTCCTGAACTGTTTCTTTTAAAGCTTACAGTCAGCGGGATGCCCCAGTCTTGCCTATGTCTCCTTCATAGGTTTTGACTTAGCGGACTTTTTCTTTTGACTTTTTTTAAAGAAATGATTGCCTAGCTTAATGATCACGGTGAACCATCATCGACTTCTTGATTGGAAAACATCTTCGACACTTGCTTGCTGTGTGCGAAAGAAACTTTTGTGAATGCAACCTTTATATGAAAGGTGTATTGCAGGAACACACAACCAAGTTAATTGAGAACTACCCCTGCCCCAGGTTAAGATTGCGGGTTTTGTTTTGTAAAGAAATAAATTCAAACTTCGAGGCTCGAAGGGGGTGACAAGGGAATAACTTCCTTATTTCTCCAGTGTTTGGGATTTGAAACAATGTCTTACATCGTCAACAAAGTTTGATTGAAAGCATACTGACAACAGTTATGGGTATAACATTTTCGTCATCCTCCCTCCAATCTTTGCATATCAATAATTTGAGTATGGAGTAACTATTTGAAAGACAAGCGTAAAGATGTAAATAATAGATAAAATGAATCAAATCAAAAGTTGCAATGCTCAGTTCATTAATATAAAAGTACAAACATAGTTCGAAAGCAAACAGCTAATAAAATAAGGAAAGTACAAACAATGAGAAATAAAAGCCTAGTGACTAATCAGCGAGCCGTCCTGTCTGAAACACAAGTAATCTGCTGGGAAGCTTCACTTTTGATGCACTGGCAAAGGATTCTTCTGGATATTTGGAGGATTATCCGCAAAATTAAGTATTCCTTCTCTGATCAACTCGCGCACTCTAGCTTTCAGTCCAAAACAATGCTCCAAGTCGTGGCCAAGGGCACCCTCATGAAAAGCACACTGGAAATCAGCCCTGAATCCGGCTGGAAGAGGATTAAGAGGAGGTGGTAAAGCCCTTGTGGTGATCAGCCCTTGTTGAACCAGGTAAGGATAAAGTTCTGTGTAAGTCATGAGAATAAGATCAAATTGATTCCTATTTCGAGACTGGTCTAGTCTGATAACTGGACGCTGAGAAGTCTGAGCCGGCTGTGGAGCAGCAACATGATTATCAACAGGGTGAAGTCCATGGTGAGGCTTTCTGGTTTCAGACATAACAACATTGGTCTGCTCCTCTTTCCTCTTATGGAAATTTCCATATGATTTCTTTACACCATTAGAAGATTCGGCAGCTTTGAATACCTTACCATTTTTCAAACCTTCTTCTAATCTTTGGCCGATAGTTACCAGATCCGTAAAGCTTAAAGATACACTCCCAATCATCTTTTCCCAATAGAAAGGAGACAAATTATCCATGAACATTCCCGTCAGTTCCTTTTCTGCTATAAGGGGTTCTACTTGAGAAGCTAACTCCCTCCAATGTTGAGCGTATTCCTTGAATGACTCTTTTTCCTTCTGCGACATACTTTGAAGTTGACGACGATTCGGAGCCATGTCCAAATTGTATTTGAACTGCTTCATAAAAGCATTAGCAAGATCCTGGAAGCAGTGGACGCTGTTATGCTCTAAACTCATATACCATTTGAGAGAAGCACCACTCAAACTATCCTGAAAGCAATGGATGAGCAGCTTCTGATTGTGAAGGTGAGATAATACTTAGAAAGGGGGGGGGGGTTGAATAAGTATGAAAGATTAAGACTTAAAAAATAATCACACAATTATTTTTATCCTGGTTCGTTTAAACAACTACTCCAGTCCACCCTTCCTAGAGTGATTTGCCTTTCTCAACAAGGACTTAATCCACTATTAAATCAAACTGATTACAATAGTAACACCTAAGAACAACTGTTCTTAGTCTTCTCAAGAGCTACTGATTCCAGCTGAATCCTCTTAAGGAAATCCTTTACAATCAATGTAAATTAAATACAAGAGTATTAATGCTTCTATAAAGCTTTTATCACAACAGTGATTTTTTCTCTTAAGTTTAAGTACAAGAAATTCTAAGAAGAATATGAAATAATGAGAGCTTAGAATAATATGATTTCTTTTCAACAAATTGTGTAACTGAAGAATGTGGTGGAGTTCTCCTTTTATAGGCAGCTGATCCAAGGATGCTGAGCGTTGAAAAGAGAGTCCCAAAAAGGTCTGAGCCTTTTTGTCTTCACATCAAGTGACCTTTCCTTGAAGTAGATAACACAGAGAAATCCTTTTTGTCTGTGTAATTGTGTCTAGCACAAAAGAGGAAAGAGACGTTGATTAACTCCAACGGATATATACTTGAATATTTCTTCTTCAGTTTTCAACAAGTTCTTCAGAGTCTGAATGGATCAGAGTCTACTAATGATATTCAGAACTTTGTTGTATCAGAGTCTTCTGCAGCATGTGTGCTTTCAGCGTGTTGATCATCAGAGCATATTTGACACAGAACTTCAGCACTTGGCAGCGTTGGTACTTTCAGAAACTTCTGTAGAATTATGCTTTGAGAAACTCTTCAAACAATATTCTTCTTTGCTTCAGATGCTTCAGCTTCAGATGCTTCTGACTAGCTTCAGATGCTTCTGACTCAGAATGTTCTGGAGCTTCTTGCTTCAGATCCTTCTGGAGACTACTCTCAGAATCTTCTGTAAAGAGCAATCAGAATCTTCTGTAAGATGCATCTGGCGCTTCAGAATCAGGATAACTTCATGTGTACAATACAGATTGTCTTCTAGAGAGTTAATTTCATTTCAATCTGCAGTAAAACTCTCAAACAAACTTTAGAGTATATAATTCTTAAATATAAAATTTCCTAACAGTTATCATCAAAACAAAGAGTTATTATTAAGAACCAAACTGTGTTCTAACAATCTCCCCCTTTTTGATGATGACAAAAAGTATCAGAAATTTTATTTAACTGAACATATAGAATTATAACTCCCCCTGAGATGATGAATCTCCCCCTGAGTTAAATATGAAAAAGGAATAGAAACTTCCCTTTTGTCTTGAGTAATCTTCAGAGTTAGATCTTGTTTGTTCTTATAACATTTTAGGGTCAGAAAGTCTTGCAGATATAAGATTCAGAGTTTGATAATAGACAAATGATCTGAGAGACTCAGAGTTTCTTTTATAGAGTGTTCTTATCAAATGTTCCGAAATAGTCAAGTTAAATGTTAGATAGAATAGATATGTGTGAAGATTCATTCTGGTGAAGTTATATTAAACAGTTCAGATCTATATTTTTTCCCCCTTTTTTGTCATAAGCAAAAAGTAAAAACTTTTAAAAAGACAAATAAAAGGAACAATAAATAAGATAATTCAATGGAGAAAACTTGATTCATTCAAAATATCAGAGCAAGAGTACATAGGTAATCATCAGAAGATATAGCAATAAGGTACAGATGCAAAAACATTAGAATGAAAAAAAATCTAAGAGTGTTTGGACAAAAGCATCTTCAATAGATCTGTAATCTCAGAGGAGGATTGCTCTTGCTTGGACATCCACGTAGTCATAGTTTCATTCTTCTCATCTTGCTTTGACATCCATTCTGTCATATCCTCAGACTTCTTGTCCTGCTTAGCCATCCAGGATTTTATCTCTGACTGTCCAGCCTCCAGAGCAGCAATCTTGTCTTGGAAGTCTGGATGTTCTGTCTTTATCTCAGATGAAGAATTTGGAGGTTCTGCAGCCTGAACATAGTCAATTGCCATTGGTTTTGTAGATCCTGAAGAGGGTTCTACCAGAGTCATAGTCAATGCAGTAGCAGTAGATTCTGTTGAAGGTGGAGGAACATCTAAATGAAGCAGAGGTTCTGTTTTGTTGACAGTCCAGAATAGAGTCCTTTCAGCTCTGAGCTTTTCCTCATCAGAACATACGTTCTTCAGATTTGAAGCTACAGTGTTGAATCTATTGATGAATCCTTTCCAGATGATGTCAGATTCATTGGCATCCATTGTTTCTGAGCATTTCTTCTGAACAGTACCTAAAGACATCTGTATTTCTTGCAAAAATGTTTGAAATAAATGATCAATATTAAGTCTGGGCAATGGTCGTAGCAAGGTTTCCAGAGTGATAGGTTTAGGTTGGGGAGTTGGTGGAAAAAGTGATTTTTGGATGGAAATCAGAGGAGGAGGATAATATGGAATGAAGGGTATTTCAGGAGCTTTTTCTTTAGATCTGACTAAAGCATTAAGCAAGTGAGGTTTTGGTCTTGTGTGAAGGTAAACAACATCAAAAGGTGCATTTGAGTAGGGTTTGAAAGCAGATTTTGGTGGTTCAGCAGATGCAACTGTGTTATCAGATGCAAGTTGCAGAGCTGAAACAACAGCTTTACCAGATGTTGCAGATATTGTTGCTAAAGATCCCACATTGGTCATTGATTGAATATATGATAGAATCACAGATGGAAGAGCCTGTCTGAGTTTTGGTTTCAGAGGGTTGAGGGGTTCAGAAGGTTCAACTCTATCATAAAAATCTTTCAGTTTGAAACCATAAGATAGATTATGAAAAAGAGAAGAAACTTGGGCACAAGATATACCAGATGATGTTGGATTGGAATTGGGAATTAATAACTCAGATGATGGTGCAGGTGGAGGCATAGGATCTAGAATGGGAGTTTTAGAAGGTATGGTTGATTCAGGTTCAGGTTCAGGTTGGTTTATCTCAGAGTATTTGGCAGATGGAGAGATTAGAAAATCTGGGTGGATTTCTGATTCTGATGAGTTGGAGGATGTTGTAGGTGTACAAGAGGTAGAAGATACTTGAAACACTGTTTTTAAAGGTGTGACATCAAGAACTTCTGTCTCAGGGATGTGAGGTTCAGATGTGTTGGTAAGATCTGAAGGAATGTCAGATTGTTTGGATGGTGGTTCTGATGAAACAGGAGCAGAAGTTACTTTTGTAGGTTCAGAAGTAACAGGTGCAATAGGTTCAGAAGGTGGATTATTTGATGGTGGATTGTCAGAGGCTTTTTCTGGTTGAACTTCTTTTGGTTGGTTTTCTGGATGTTCAGAGGTTTGTTGTTGAACAGATGTTTGTTTTTCAGATGGTTGTTGTTCTGATGGTTGATGATCTGTTGGTTGTGGATCTGATGGTTGTTTACGTGGAATAAAGTGTTTGATATGTATTTTGGGTTGAGATGGTTTTGATACAGAAACAATTGTTTGTTTTTGAGGTGAAACAGAACTGGGGGCAGTAACAGAAGTGGTTTGAGTAGCAGGTGGTTTTGGAACAGACTTAATATATGAATCATTAATAACAAGATTTTCAGAAGTTACAGATGATTTAATACCTTTTACTTTAATCCTTTTGGCAGGTACAGAGGCAGCTTCTTCAGAATCTTTTTTCTTCAAGAGCTTCTTGGGCTTCTCAGCAATCTTGACCTTCTTCTGAACAGGTTCAGATTCTTCTACAGGCTGAGTCCTTTTCCTCTGAAGTGGTACTTCTTCTTCTCCTGCATCTGGTAGTGGTTGTTTAACTAGCTGAAACACATTAGCAGGAACAGGTATTCCTTCCTTCTTGCATTCCTCAATATACATAAGCACTATATGTCTGGGTTCTTCAGCAAAGAATAAAGGAAAATCATCTACAGGAACCCTCTTATTCAATTCAGACATATTCAGCTTCTTGGGAGCTGTAGTGAGTTCATCAACAATTTTGAGTCTTAGAAGACTTTTAGCGTTCAGAGGTTTTCCCATTATAAACTCTAATTCCTCTGTGACTCCAGCAGCGTACAGAGCAGTTACCAAGCCATTTTCAGTAAGAAGATCTGAGAGCAGTCTTCCAAAGGGGATCCAAGGTCTGATCTTCTGTCCTTTCTCTTTCACAGATTCTCTAGATGCATTGATATGGTTCCACAGATGCATAAACAGAATGTATGGAAGATCTACCTTGGTGCTCTGACTAAGGCAATACATGAAATAGAGCTGTTCATTATTGACATAGTCTGGAGAGTTGGTTGACTTCCTATGGTGGATGCATCCCATGAAGATCTTGGCCCAGATCTTGTAATCAGGTTTCAGATCTTTGAATTTGTTAGAAGCTTGACCAGCAGTCATTACTTCTTCATAAACCTCATCCATGTCCACACGCCCAGCTGGCAAGTGAGAAACACCATCTGTTTCTTCATATCCTATCAATCTTCTTATCAGATCTTCTGTGATAATAATCTCTTTTCCCAGCACAGAAGATAAGATGAACTTGGGGTAAACAGATGCATGAATCCAGAATTCTTTCACAAGGAGAGGGTAAACTGGTCCAAAAAGCCTATCAAAGTACTTAACCCATCATTGAGCTCTAATTATGGAACGAAACTCAAACCTATTATCTGCCAGAGAATCAAACTCAACCATAGATTCACATAGAACTTCTAGTTTATCAACAGGCGTTAGAGGTGTTCTTTTGGGAGGAGAATATGGAGCAACACCCAAGTTTTCTGAAGTCACAACAACCATAGTAGATTGGAATTGAGCAGTTGTTGATGATGAAGACGCCATTGAAGAATGCTTAGTCAAACACTTAGGTTTTGGGTTTTTATGCAGAGAAAATAGGAGATGAAAACGCATGTAATTCTGAGAGAGTGAAAAGTGTGAAAGTGAATACAAGACAAGTATTTATACTAAACACTTAGGCACATCAACAGTCAGAAAAACACACGTTTGAACAAGCATTAAATGAAGAGAATAAAAAGCATTTCAAGACAATAAATGCTTCTGACAATTTGGGGGGAAAACCAAGATTCTTACTATTCAAACTTCACCTCAAACGTCTCTTCAGTTATGTTCACGCCAGCTCTTCAGATTTTGTGTGACACGTGTTTACTTGCATGCTGTTCTGAATTCTCTTAAGAAATGAAACGTTAGCCAACGTTCAGATCTTCTAAAGATTGTTAGTTCAGAGTTTCACAACAGAAATATTGATCAGAATAGAATAAACAAATAGAAGAAATACTTCAGAGCATTTAAGCATTTTTGCATCTGTAACAATTTGCTTCTGATAAATATCATTCTGGACAAAAATCCATACCAATATTTTTCAGAATAAAATTGAATCTATCTTCAACAAGGGGTTTTGTAAAAATATATGCCCATTGATGATCTGTATCAACAAAGGCTAAATTTATGATTCCCTTCTGAACATAGTCTCTGATGAAATGATGCTTAATTTCTATATGTTTTGCCTTAGAATGTAGAATGGGATTCTTGGACAAACATATAGCAGAAGTATTATCACAAAAGATAGAAATGTTACTTTCAAAAATTTGATAATCTTCTAGTTGACTCTTCATCCAGAGCATCTGCGTGCTACATCCAGCAGCAGCAATGTATTCAGCCTCTGTGGTTGAAAGTGCAATTGTGGGTTGCTTCTTGCTGTACCAGGAGATTAGATTTCTTCCTAGAAATTGACAACTTCCAGAAGTACTTTTTCTTTCCACTCTGTCTCCAGCGTAGTCAGCATCACAAAATCCAACTAATTTGAAATCATCAGATTTTCTGTAACACAAACCCACATTAGAAGTACCTTTCAGATACCTTAGAATCCTCTTGACAGCTGTCAAGTGTGATTCTCTAGGATCTGATTGGAATCTAGCACACAGACAAACACTGAACAATATGTCAGGTCTAGAAGCAGTAAGATAAAGAAGAGAGCCAATCATACCTCTGTAGAGCTTCTGGTCTACTTTCTTACTTACCTCTTCTTTGCCAAGTGAGCTAGTAGGATGCATTGGAGTCTTTGCCAGCTTGCTGTCAGACATGTTGAATTTCTTCAGAAGTTCTTTAACATACTTTGTCTGATGTATGTAGGTGCACTTTGGAGTTTGATTAACTTGGATTCCTAGAAAGAATCTGAGTTCTCCCATCATGCTCATTTCAAATTCTGCCTGCATACATGTAGCAAACTCCTTTCCAAGCATAATATTTGTTGATCCAAAAATAATATCATCTACATAAATTTGGCAAATTAGAAAATCTTTCTTAATTGTTTTACAGAATAGAGTTGTATCCACTTTGCCTCTGATGAAATTCTTCTCTAGAAGAAAATTGCTCAATCTCTAATACCAAGCTCTGGGAGCTTGTTTTAATCCATATAGAGATTTCTTTAATTTGAAAACATGATCTGGAAATTTTTCATTTTCAAAACCAGGAGGTTGGTGGACATAAACTTCTTCTTCTATAATACCATTAAGAAAGACACTTTTAACATCCATCTGATACAGAGTGATGTTATTTTGTGCAGCAAAGGAAATAAGAAGGCGTATAGATTCTAACCTTGCCACTGGAGCATATGTCTCAGTGTAATCAATACCTTCTTGCTGACTGTACCCTTGAGCAACCAGCCTTGCCTTATTCCTCTCAACTTCTCCTTTCTCATTTAGTTTATTTCCGAAGACCCATTTTGTACCAATTATATTGAACCCTTGAGGTCTCTAAACTAGATCCCATACATCATTTCTGCTGAATTGATTTAGCTCTTCTTGCATGGCAATAATCCAATCATTATCTTGCAGAGCTTCTTCTACAGAAGATGGTTCAATTTCTGACACTAGTCCAAATAGTGATGCTTCAGATGATCTTAGAAAGGATCTTGTTCTGATGGGATCATTCTTTTTTCCAATAATGACATCCTCTGGATGAGAAGCTTTAATTCTGGATGATAATCCTCTGATAGTTGACTCTTCAGAAATGTTTAGATTATTCATCTGAGAAGTTAAGGGAGTAGCATCTGGAGTTGCTTCTGGGTCCTTCACTTGAATTTTGTCTGCTTCTGGAACTTCAGAGTCAATAAAGACTACTTCCCTATCTGCAGAGTTATCAACCTGCTTTGGCTTTACAGAGCCAAGCTTATCATCAAATCTGACATGAATGGATTCTTCCACAATCTGTGTCTCAGTGTTGTATACTCTGTAGCCTTTAGAGCGTTCAGAATATCCAAGCATGAAACACTTCTGTGCTTTGGAATCAAACTTGCTCAGATTTTCCTTAGTGTTTAACATATAGCAAATACATCCAAAAGGATGAAAATATGAAATGTTGGTCTTTTTGTTCTTCCACAGTTCATAAGGAGTCTTCTTCAGAAGAGGTCTAACAGACACTCTGTTCTAAATGTAACATGCTGTATTGATTGCTTCTGCCGAAAAATGTTTTGCCAGATTTGTCTCATTGATCATGGTTCTGGCCATTTCTTGCAAAGTTCTGTTTTTCCTCTCTACAACCCCATTCTGTTGTGGAGTTCTAGGACAGGAAAAATCATGAGCAATGCCATTTTCAGAAAAATATTTTTCAAAATATTTATTTTCAAATTCACCACCATGATCACTTCTGACTTTTATAATTTTGAAATTCTTTTCATTCTGGACTTGCTTGCAGAAATCAAAGAACACAGAATGTGACTCATCCTTGTGTTTTAAGAACTTTACCCATGTCCATCTGCTAAAGTCATCAACAATGACTAATCCATACTTCTTGCCTCTGATGGATGCAGTTTTCACTGGTCCAAACAGATCAATATGAAGTAGTTCTAGTGGTTTAGAAGTAGAAACAACATTTTTTGATTTGAAAGATATTTTTGAAAACTTCCCTTTCTGGCATGCTTCACAAAGAGCATCTGAAGTGAACTTCAGATTAGGGAGTCCTCTGACAAGATTAAGTTTATTAATCTGAGATATACGTCTCATATTAATATGGCCCAATCTTCTGTGCCAGACCCATTGCTCTTCATTAACAGACAAGAGGCTGTTGCACCCCAAAATTTGACCAACAATTATTTATCCATCTAGTGTTGGAAAGTTGATCTTCAGAGGAATTGGTTGGAACCAGGGTTGTGTGCTTCATAGCTTGAGAGTTGTGGGTGCCCCTCAGATGATTCTGAGACTTTGAGAATGAACTTGATGTTTGGAGAAAGCTTATGAGATGTCTTGATAGCCATCATGAAGCCCAGAGAAGTCATTATGCAAGAGTTCAGAGGATTCAACCATGAATGGTAGAATTAGGGTTTTGACTGGGTCAACCCTAGGATAACTGAAGATTTGGAGAAGGTTGAGACCTAATCCAAGGGCTATGAGACCATGGAATGATGTATAGAGATGTTATAAGGATGATTCCTAGACCAACTCATCATGATTGAGGAGTTTGAGAAGTTTCAAGTCAGGGTTTCTGAGGATTGTCAGTGAAAAACCCTAATTTGATCCCTATCTTCCAGGCAGTTTTAGCTCTAGATGTGATTGATATCTCATCTTCCCCATAACATGAATGTTGTAGAGCTTGTTCTTAGCTTTAATTTGAGTGGTGGAAGTCCTTGATAAGAGTTGCAGAGCTCAAGTTATGGTTTTGACAAATTACAGGTCAGCAGAGGTGTGTGAATCTGGGTCCTTGAAAGTCACCCAACTTGCAGACAACTTTTGCCCTAGTAGGATGATTCCTATGATTTCTTGGTCAACATGAATGTTGAAGGGCATCTTCTTAGCTTTAATTTGAGTGGTAGAAGTCCTTGATAGGATTTGTGGAACTCAACTTATGGTTTGAACAAGACAGGGGTATTTTGGTAATTTGTCAGTTATAGGTCATTTTTAAGCAAATGCCATATCTCCTATTTCCAAGCCTCAAATGGAAAAACTCAAAACATGAAAGTTGTTCAAAATGTGATTTTAAGTCTAGAAAGAAGGTCATGAATTGTTGAAATAGCTTGGAGCATGGATATTTTAAAATGGTCAAAATGACTTGAAAAAGGCTTATAAGTTAAAAAAGTTGAAATTGGATTTTGGTTTGAGAGATCTACAAATCCAAAATGGGGCATATGATAGATGATTTTGATTGGAAACAACATTTTGGAAACAATGGTTTATCCACATTTTTGAGTTTAGGCTTAAAAATTGGACTTCCTTTGTAAATTTGTTACTTGCACTTTAAGGTATCAAAAGGAAATGTTTGCCAAAGCCTTAAAATGACTTGAAATGCCTTGTTCTCTCCTTATCATCTCATATGAGGGCATTTTGCATGGTTTCTCATGAGATTTGGGATATTTACTAAAAATAGAAAAAGTGAATTTCTCATTGCATGAGAAGTTCTAGAAACCTCTTGGAAGCTTCTCATCCATTCTAGATGATTCTATTCTCATCTATATAAGCAATAGAGAAGGTCCATACATTGGTTAGAGATTGTGAGGGCTTGCAAGTATGCTTTGATTCCATAACTCCAAAAGTGCATTTTCATTCCAAAGTGTATTGAATCATCATCCATCATTCCAACTTTGGTTATCATCATCATCTACAACCTTCATAGAGTATTTGGCAAAGGAAAGGCTCAAGAATTCGTGGCTGGATTATGAGATCTCCAACTTCACTCCAACTTGCATGAAGAGTTGAATAGGTTGATTCAAGAAGATAGAACAAAAACCACTGCAACCAGAGGCTTCAACATTCATCAAAGACCACACAAAGCAATTGGCAAGGTCTGAATTGGAGGAGAACCATCACCACCATCATCACTTGCAAGGTATGCGTTTCACCATGAATCTCTCTATTTATCCATAGTTCAAGCATGTTGTTAGGAGAAATACAATAGAGACCAATTAGGGATGTGTTATGATGAGTTTGAGGGCTGTTTGTGAGGTTTGCTTCCATGGTGTCAATTCTTTAGTGATCAAGAACTCACGATTTAGTGTACTATAATCTTAGGTATTAGGCTTAGGATAATCCCCATAAGATGTAGTACATGATAGGTTAATATGAGACCATTTGATTACCATGCAAACTAAGGTGCAACAATGGTAGACACCACTTGTAGTCGTCGTATTTTTCTATTGAGGGAGAGTTAAGAGAAACTAAAACCACAGCCTTGTAGAGGGCACTGAGAGGAGCAACTTTCGTTTTTGGATCGAAGGAAATGGTGGAGAAATGAGAGAGATATAAGAGCTAAAAGATTCATGCATGAAGTTGTGTTTTAAAACCCTAATTGGTGCAAGGAAGAAGATGAAATCTTCACCGTCCAATCCATTTGAATATTTGACTTCTTAATTCCAATCTACGACTGGCATTAAATCTGAATTTTAATGAGGTCTTTGGGCCTTTGCGCTATTCGCACCCCCCTCATTTCCAGGCCCAATGATTTCAACTATCATTTCTTTCTATTTGCACCCCTTCCACTTATTTCTTTCTATTTCGTATTCATTTTCTTTTTTGTTTCATTCATCTTCAAAAATTCATAACTAAATGGAAAATGCATATTTTTCACTCATTCTTTTTTTAACATTTTCCTCATCATGTCTAGAAAATTAAAAAAATATAAAAATTGCATTTTATATTTTTTTAGCATTTTTCTCGTATTTTACAAATAAATGCATATTTTTAATCATTCATTTCATACATGGATTTGTGTATTTTTGTTCATGCATTTAGAAATAGATTTTTTGCCCATTCTTTTTTGTGGTGATTAATATTGAATTGTAGTATTCCCAGAATTTATTACTAGATTTTTTAGAATAAATTTTGATTAGTTTAGATAATTGAACTTAGGATAGTTTAATTAGGGTTTTTAAGTAGTATACTTGAACTTCAACATTTTATTTTTGGGGTTTTTAGGACAAGTTAGCCTATGGGGAATATATGGAACTTAAGGGTAGTTAAATAGGATCCCCTAGAATTTATATTAGGAATTTATATTACTATATGCTATTTTTCATTGATTTTTGAATGTGTGGATAGTATGTGTGTTGCTTAAAGGCATAAGTTGTATTGTTGTGTTTTCTTTCCTTCTCTTTTGAGTGTGTGAGCTTTGAAGATTGAGTGGAAGACCTTGTGGATCATCCTTGAAGATTTGAAGACCTTGCAGAGGAGTTTAGCATAGCTTTTGTTGTTTTGTTTATAGGATCATAGCATAGGTAGAGCCTTAGATAGATTAACTTTCATTCAATAAACAAGGAGTGTCTTGTTCACCTCCTTTCTTCTCTGTGACATAGAGTCCCTTAAGGGTATTCACCTCTCTCCTTTGGAGGGATTAGTGACCTTGCCCTATAAGGTAGAACTTTGAGAGAGCCTTTCCTTTGATGTTAAGTTCTCAATGGCATCCTTTGGAAGTCAGTGAGCACTGTAACATCCTCACCTCATCCTGTTGACTGAATCTTGTTTGCTGGAGCATTGGAGCCATTGAAGATAGAAGCTGAGGCCTTGAAGAGGATGATTCCTTGAAGATTATTGAAGTCTGAAGACTCTGTGAAGATCAAATTGATGCCTGAAGATCCCTGGAGATAGTGAAGCCTGAAGGTAGAGCTGATCAAAGGAGCTGAAGCTCAAGGGAGAAGATGAGTTGATACTCATGTTGTAGGGTTGATACCTGGAGAGCAAGTGATCTCTGAAGTCTGAAGACTGGGTTGCTGCTGGAGGAGCTGAGGCTTTCTTCTGTTGTATTGTGTGTTTTGTCTGATTTGTCTGCTGCATTAGACTAAGCCCATTTAGAATAAGTTCAGAGCATGAGTGCATCTGATTGTATTGTTATTGCTCGGCTTTGCTTGCGGGTATTCGGTAGAGCCCAGCTCCCTTGCCCATGTGTTTATTTTGCTTGATAGCATTTCATTTCTTTTATCTGTATGATTACAGTTTACTGTTCTTGCTTGATAGCATGTTGTTTATTTCAGTATGATTACTGTTATTTCATGACTGGCTTGAGGTCGAGACGAGCTTGTGGAGGCTGAAGCCCCACACACATTTCCTCCCTCACTTGCATTGCATGCATTTTACTGTTAAAGCTGATGCTTTGTCTGTTTTGGTGTATCATTGACATGATCCCTTAGGACTCTCATTTCCTTGGATAAGGATTTGATGATAGACTTTTAGGTTGAAACCTATGCATGACAACATCTAGGAGTTCCCTGTTCAAACCTCAACCATAGGATGAATCCATGGCATGACAACAGTAGGACTTGATAGTCTCCCTCCTAGTTGGGCCTGTTCTCTTCTCATCTCGAAACAGTTTAAGATACAGTAATCATGAATGATTTCTTTCGTACGTTACGAGCCTTAAGCTATCTGAGAAAGGATTGTGGGAGAGTTTCTTTTCCACAGTCTGGATGTTTAGTATGGTACCCTTTGGGTGACATGCGACGCATTCACTCTCAGGTCATAGTCTCTAGTGCGGTTGAAATCGCAAACATAATAAAAAACACTTCTGTTAGGAGATAACCCGTAGTTTCCCGAACTACGTTTGCTCTGATCTTTCATACCAGATGAAAGTACGTAGGCATAGGATGCGATATCCTAGCGAGCAACCTTCCCCATCTTCACCCGTAGTTAGCCGAACTACGTTGACTCTGATTTCTCGTTCCAGACGGGAATACGTAGGCATAAAGTGCGATGCTTTGCCGAGTCATTTTTCTTTTCTTTTTCAGCCAGCCTTGATAGGTAGATAGATTATAACCAACCCGTCCAAGTAAACAAACAAGCGAGGATCCCGTCGAGTACGACGGACGTGAGGGGTGCTAATACCTTCCCCTTGCGTAACCGACTCCCGAACCCAGACAATGGTTGCGACGACCTTGTCTTACCCTTATTCGTCAGGTTTTTCCGATCGTTTCCTTTCCCGCTCTGAGGGATAAATAACGAAAGGTGGCGACTCTTCTGTTTTGCCGGCACCTTATTTTCGCGCAAGCGACAGCTGGCGACTCTGCTGGGGACTGCGATGGTTCCCTATGCGAGTCTCGCCTTGGGTTTTCTTCCTAGCTGTCTGGGCCTGTCCCCAGCAGCTGGCGACTCTGCTGGGGACTCCAACGGTTCCCTGCGAGTCAATCCTATCGTTTGTGTGTTTGCTTGATTGGGTTGCGTTTATTTATCGCATTTTTATTTCCCGCATTTTATATTCAGTAAAATATGATTATTTGTGCTGTTGTGGGATGGGAGTTCTGATTGAGTGAGAAGCCAGACCCAGGCTTGAGTGTACCATAGACTTAGAGTGGAAATTAGTGGGCGCGTGCTTGCTTTGCAGGCACTAGTGTCTCATGAAATCCACGCTCAGACGAGGTTCATCCGGTTGGCTTCACTTTCAACCCTTTGGGTTGAGACGGTTGCTGGTTTGGTGGATTGTTGACTCTGGGGACCGATCATTTGTGATTCAGCTAAGTGAGGCCTCTTCAGGACTTGATGATGCCACTCCTTCTGGGAATCGTATCATCAGTTTTGAAAGTCTGTGACGCTGATGAACGCATAGGATACCGTACCTTGAGTCAGTCTAGGTTCATACCTGTGAGTGGGACTGGGTTTATTGCAGGAAACTTAGACCTTCAGACTACCTGGTTTTCTTGACAGTGAATCAGGTATGTTGGGTTCTCAGTTGCAGACATGTTCTTGATAGAGCAAGAGGTTTTTGATCAGAGGATCTTGTCGCCGGGTGTTTGTCTGTTCTTGATAGAGCAGGCTTTGATCAGTGTATTATCATCAGTGGTTTGTTCTGGATGGAGCAGATTTTGAGTGAGGTATGAAGACCTCATCGGCAGATGTTATTTGTTCTTGATAGGGCAGATTTTGAGTGGGGTCTGAAGGTCTCATCAGCAGCTGTGCATTTGTTCTTGAGGGGGCAGATTTTTGATTTGGGGTCTGAAGACTTCATCAGCGGACGCTTTCTGATCATACATCCCGGGTCCTTATTATCAGGCACTTATGCTTGTCAGAGCAGAATTTTGATCTCGATCCTATCAGATGGTTATTCTCAGCAGATCAGATCAGTGGTTTCACACCGGGGTTTCCTTCTCATCAGTGACTGTTGATACCGAACCTCCACAGCAGTCACCTGGATATATTATTGCATGCCTGCATTTTGCATTATTGCATATTCATGTTTGCATTCCATTAGCATGTGTCTGCGCTGCAGGCGCATTTCGTACCCTGATTCTGGTGTCCCGAGCAAGATGAGATATTTTCTTCCATGAATGGATCCAGCCTTATCATTGCAGTGACACTATGTTGGCACGTCGACACCAGAATTAGGGGTGATCTCCTAAACGTGCAGACACCCATGGCATTAGCATAATTCATCTTGCATGACAGAAGCCGGGGCTTGTCTTCTAACCTTTGTGTTTGCAGGTTTGACTCAGAATCGAGCAGCTCAGACTAATGGAGCAGATACAAGCTGAACTGGGGAAAATCCGAAGCCAACTGGGGCAGGTCATGAATGACATACGGGCAGTGCGTCTGGACCAGCAAGTACTCAGAGAGGAGAATCAGCAGCTGCAGAATCAGTTGAGCTTTCTCATGGGAGTGGTGAGAAGTATGCTAAATAAGGAGAGTGGTCAAGCACCCAAGGAGGAGACCAGAGTGCTTCCTCCGTTACCGTCAGTGCCACCTGTGCCGAAGCCAAGTGGACCGCATAGATCCTCTGCACAGCATGAAGCTCGAGGCCTGTCTCGTCAGCGGCCGCGCCAGGCATCTCAGAATAACCCTGAAGGTTATGGTCAAAAGAAGAAGCTACTTGATAGAGCTGTGGACCCACTACCCGTGAGTTATGCCCAGCTGTTGCCACTGTTGGTTCAGAACCGTGTTCTCAAGCGTCGGACCTCAGATCCGCCAGATGACGTGTCACCAGACGTTGATCTAAGCATGCATTGTGATTTCCACTCAGGAGCACCGGGGCACCATGTTGAAGCATGTAAGGCTCTCCGGAATAAGATTCAAGACCTTATTGACTCGAGGACCATTAGGCTTGTGTCGGGCGGCATAAGAGCATCGGGAAAGTTCATCCCTTACCCTGCGGAAGAGGTGGATGATTCCACTCCTTTGCCTAAAGCTGAGAAAGATCTTGAATATGTCCCGCGACTTTTGGTGACTGAATCGCCTCGCTCGCAGTTTCTACCTGGATCAAGTTCAAGGACGCAAGCGCCTAAACAAGGGACCGTTGCCACGCAGAAACGACGACCTCTTACTCTTGGGCGGAAGGAATACCAGCACCAGGATCACAAGAGACCTCGCAACTACGTGGAACAAAGGAATGCTTCTTTCCATCCAGTGCATGTGCCGTATAGCCAGATTCTTCCACTGTTGATTCAGAATTCCTTGGTGGAACCGAAAGCTCTCAAGCCCGTGCCAGAGCCTTACCCTCCAGGGTACAATCCTCATGTTCAGTGCGGTTACCATGGTGGATCTCCGGGGCATTCAACTGAAGATTGCAAGGCTTTCCAGGAGAAAGTGCAACAATTGATCGACCAAGGGTGTATTTCCTTTCCAGGTGGAGTTTTGGTTGTACGTGACAACTTCTCAGCTGTCTGAGCTCGCAGATTCAGAGGGTTATTTCCAGAAGCCAGTGATCCAGACAGGCAGACGTCCTCAACATTGGCAGTCCTCGGACTTTTTACCATTTTGCATTTGTAGTTTCTTTTCTGTTAGTTACTACTTGCTGTTAAACATTGTATGTTTCGAATGGTGATGTTAATAAAGTGACTATGCATTTTTTCTGAACTAATTATGTCGTTGTCACTCATTTACTGCATTGCACTGACACTTGCATTTTATTCACTCCATTTTATTACTATGATTAGCAATGAGCGGAGGGAGGATGATGAAACTGAATACTCATAGCCAATGATCATATTGCTTTCAGATAAAACTTTGCCGATGACGTACAAGGCATTGTTTCAAATCCCCTAAACACCGGAGAGATAAGGAAGAGAATCCCTTGTTAACCACTTCGAGCCGAGAAGTAGGAGTTTCTTCCGGACTTTTGAACCCTTACATCTTAACCCGGGGCAGGGTAGTTGTCAGTTAGCTTGATCGAGCGTTCAAGTCTTATAGAGGAGTGTTGTCCTTCGAGGACCAATCACGTCATATTCCTCGCTAGAGGTCGTACCTCATCAACCACAATGGTTAAACCTCACCAATCAGGAGTGAGACAGTTACAAGCCTTTCGAAGCAATCAAGACAACCAGTGTCTCACGACTTGTTCCAAAAGAAAAAGGAATAAGAAAGCCCGCTAAGTAAAAAAGAAAAGCTAGAAAGCAAATACTTAGGCAAAAATTAGGGCATCCCGCTGGACTTCAAAAGAAAAATTGAAAAGAACTCAAAAGGAGTCAGTCCAGGCAAAAGTTAGGGAATCAAAAGAATGAAAAAGAAAGGATTATAAAAAGAAAAATCCTCGAACAAGGACGAAGTCGTGTAGACACAGACGCCGAAAACGAAAAAGGAGTAACTGTCACTCCGAAACACCTTGTGAATTCTCTAACCAGTTGTTCCCAATGTTCAAACATACCTCTCGAAGAGGCGAGCGCTCGAGCTAAGTTAACTGAACTTTAGGATCGGAGAACATCACGTAGAAGGGGTGGGTACAAATCACAGTTTGAGCCAAATACCCTTTGTTTCAATAACCGTGAACCCGACCACGATACAACCCTTAAAAGACCTAATTGAGGCAGGGTTTATTCTGAGAGCGCATTACGATAAGGTTTAGTAACCTGGCTCCTTCACGATTTGCTAATCATATCCTTATTGCATTTTTCACCGATTACATCAGCACTACGTTTGAACTCTTGAGTTCATTCGTCACTCACTAGCATGACACGTAAATGAGTGACAGTACAACATTTTTTCGAAATTTGCATGAACACTGCATTAAAATTACCATTCGTGAATAAACAATTTCAATTGCAGGTTGGTAGCTGACATGAAGGGACTTCAACAGGGAATAGTCAATCAGGACTGAATCGTCAGAGGTCTGGGTCAGAATGGTATGCTGTGAAACCCTGTGAATCTGGGGCACTGACTTCCTGTGAGTTTGGAATCAGTTTGTCTGAGGACAAGTCCCGGAGCATCAGTTGATTATGGGGCAGTTTATGCAAGAAGCGGTTGGTCGGAAGTGAGTCTTCTCGGGACCCAATCAGGGGCAGTTATCCAGAATTCTTGCAATTTGAGCGCAGATCTCCCCAGTGTTCAATCAGAGCATGTTGAGTCGCTCATCGCTCGTTCAGGGGCAAACTACTTCAGAGATATTGAAGCCGACCTTGCTGAGAGTTGATCGGTGGAGGATGAATCCTTCCATTGTGCAGATGCTGGGGCAAGCCCTCTGAAGATTGTTTTGTTGCCAGTTGTTTTCTGTTCAGAATGAATCTTCCCAAGAGTCGGATTGGGGCAGGTTGAATTGCGCTGGGGCAAGTTGTTCAAATGAGTTTGTTCACCCTAGCAAGAATTGAGTATCGGGGAATCGTGTCATTACCCTGCCAAAGCCAGAGTCTTCTGAAGAAGCCTTGCGGTCATTGGGTCGTTAACCTACAGCATAACCTGTTACTTGACTCCATGATTGGTAGCCTGTATTCCCTGTGTTGACGCTGTTGAACCAGGATCGTTTCTCAGCAGAGATGTACGGTTTGAGGTTGTTCCCCCTGTACAGTTTGAGACTGCAGCGGATTGAGATGGCGTTTATCCTTTATCAGATTAGGGTCAAGATTACCCTCAGCAGACCAGGATCGATATCCCCGAAGCAGGGCGAGCCCTCCTTCTCCAGCAGAGTTCAGTAGTCTCTCCTCCGCAGAATCTGAACGCAGATAGTGAGCATTGATATGTCTCCCCGGGCAGAGACGATTCTCTTCCCCAAGCAGACGCATCCTGAAGGAACGTCACCTCATCAGCTGAGTCAAGCACCGAAGAATGATGTCTTCCCCAGCACCGAGTCCAAGTGCAGATTTCATAGAAGTGTGCGGGTGCCGAAGCTCGTGTTTTCCCCAGTAAAGTCGCCAAAGCAGGTGTCTCCCCAGCACAGGGTCACAAGTGCAGGTTTCGCAGGAGGCTGTTCGTATGCCGAAGGATGCAGTAACTGATGGTGCCAGACTGAAGTCTCCAGTGGAATTGAGATTCCTCACCAGAGTCATGCTCTCTCCTGAAGTTGGATGATTCCCTCTTCCCTAGTAGAGTGTTGGAACAGATGACGTTGTATTCCCCTGCAGAGTTGCACTCTCCCCCGAAGTCAGATGATTCTTTCTTCCCCGGCGAAATTGAAATTCCGCACCAGAGTCGTACTCTCCAGTGAAGTAGAATGATTTCTCTCCCCGGCTGAGTCCACAGAAAAGCAGAATCCTTGGAAGCAGTTGGGACTAGGAGGGGATTCTCCCTAGCAGATATTGAGCTGATGCTGTGTTGCCCCAGAGTCGCACTCTCTCCAGCGAAGCAGAATGACTTCTCCTTCCTCAGCCGAGTTTGCAGATGTCCAAGAGAGCCAAGTCCTTGGAAGTTGATCAGATCATGATTGGTTTTTCCCCAGTGGAGTGTTGAGCAGCTGAAGTTGTTTCCCCACAGAGTTATCCTCCCCCAGAAGAGTAGCCGAGACGGCCGCGCAGTTTATTCTCGCGATGGATACCCGCAGGCCCGAGTTCTCGTAGAGCTTCGTCCCCCCGCAGCAGATCAACTGAAGTCGTTTTCCCTGCAGCAGTCAATGGAAGGTCATTTCCCCAGACAGAGCCTGATTAATATTGGCGTGTCCACGTTCGCCTCGGCAGGATGATTCCTCTACCTGAGTAGTGCTTGTATCCTTGACAGAAGGATTTCCTCCTCCCAGCATCTATTTTGCTGACGGGATCGCATCATTGTGCATGACTGCATAGCATTTAACACTGCATGGCATTTAACGTTGCATAGCATTGTGCATGATTGCACAACATTTAGCATAAACGCATATCATTCCCACCGTGTGGGGCATAGCGCAGAAGCATATGCATCATAGGCATGATCTAGGTTACTATCATTCTTGTCTTACAGGTGTTCCACCAAGAGACCAGTTGCTCAGGACGATTCCTGATATTCTCTCCAACGAGGTAGATTTCTTGAGATGATTCCCAGGACCCCGGTGTAATCCCCACAGTCGCTCGCTCAAGATGATTTTTGAGATCCCCAGCGAAGTCTTCAGTTCAAGATGATTCTTGAATTCCTCAGCAGGGCCGTTTGCTTAAGATGATTCTTAAGACCTCAGCGCAGCTTCCCGAGTTGTTCGCTTAGGATGATTCTTGAGCTCCCCAATAGCGTCCCCAGCAAGGTTTGCCCAGGAAGATTCCTGGAACACCCAGCAGAATAAAGTCTCCAGAATGGTTATCGGTTCAAGATGATTCTTGAAGGTGCCTGACGGATTTGTTTGTTCAAGATGATTCTTGAAGTCCTCAGCAGCGTGATATGTCTGCTCCAACAGTGTTGTCTAATCTGAAGATTGACTGCGTAAACGCCTGAAGGCGGTATCAGAAGGTTCCTGTGAGCTCAGATTTCCTGGTTGATGAATCAATGGGTGGCTGAAGACAAGGTTCCAAAGCTTGTAGATACAACAAAGTGATCCGTGTTGGTCTGAAGACCAAGCCAGTTGTCCTGAGGAGATGATTGATTGCGATCAAGTGGATGGTGTTTCTTCTGACTGAAGTCGAAGATGTTTCTCCAGCTGAAGCGGAGTTTTGCCTGAAGACAAAGTGTTTGAATCCCCGTAGAGTCATGAATGGCTCAGGATACCATTTCTTTGACTGAAGTCACAGATTTCCCAAGCTGAAGCGAAGGTGCCTAAGGGCAAGGTTATCCCCAAGGTCATGAATGACCCAGGATTCACTTTTCGGACTGAAGGCCGAAATATATCCCTGACTGAAGTCACGGATACTCTATAGCAGAGGCGGGGTTGCCTGAAGGCAGATCCATGTATCCTTGAAGGCCAAGGACCATTTCTTTAGACTGAAGTCGAAGATACCTCCTGCAGAGTTGCCGACGGGCAAAGTTTACATCCTTGAAGGTCAAGGATGTTTATCTTCAGAAGTACTTGAAGATCTTTTCTAGCTGAAGCTGGAACCGCCGACGGGCAGGGTTTCATCTATCTTCAGAAGAACTTGAAGATTCTCCAGCGGACCTGGAGTGGCCAGGGGCCAGGGTTTCATTCGTATTCAGAAGTACTTAAAGATCTTTTCTAGCTGAAGCTGGGAGTGGCCAGGGGCCAGGGTTTCATATATCTTTAATGTTGAAGTTCTACGACGGGCAGTGTGCAGCAGTATTCCGATGTTCGTCATGGTTCTGAGGGTGAACCCCAGATCAGAGTGTGCTCGGTTAAGTCTCTCATTCCCAACGGAGTAGTTTCAAATACACAAGTGTACCTTTTTGTTCCCTTTACCAGGGGTGAACCCCAGGTCAGAGGTTGAACGTTTAGATTTGACGGCGAGGTCAGATCATCATTTGTCCAGCGGCGAGGTTGGATGTTTGTTCGACGGCGAGGTTGAACGTTTGGATTTGGCGGCGAGGTCAGATCATCATTTGTCCAGCGGCGAGGTTGGATGTTTGTTCGACGGCGAGGTTGAACGTTTGGATTTGGCGGCGAGGTCAGATCATCATTTGTCCAGCGGCGAGGTTGGATGTTTGTTCGACGGCGAGGTTGAACGTTTGGATTTGGCGGCGAGGTCAGATCATCATTTGTCCAGCGGCGAGGTTGGATGTTTGTTCGACGGCGAGGTTGAACGTTTGGATTTGACGGCGAGGTCAGATCATCATTTGTCCAGCGGCGAGGTTGGATGTTTGTTCGACGGCGAGGTTGAACGTTTGGATTTGGCGGCGAGGTCAGATCATCATTTGTCCAGCGGCGAGGTTGGATGTTTGTTCGACGGCGAGGTTGAACGTTTGGATTTGGCGGCGAGGTCAGATCATCATTTTGTCCAGCGGCGAGGTTGAACGTTTAGATTTGACGGCGAGGTCAGGTCATCATTTGTCCGGCGGCGAGGTTGGATGTTTGTTCGACGGCGAGGTTGAACGTTTGGATTTGACGGCGAGGTCAGATCATCATTTGTCCAGCGGCGAGGTTGGATGTTTGTTCGGCGGCGAGGTTGAACGTTTGGATTTGACGGCGAGGTCAGATCATCATTTGTCCAGCGGCGAGGTTGGATGTTTGTTCGACGGCGAGGTTGAACGTTTGGATTCGACGGCGAGGTTGAATGTTTGTTTGACGGCGAGGTCAGACTCTTTAAATCCCCAGCAGAGATGATGTTTGTACGACGGCGATGTCGAGTGTCTCTAAGATTATGTTTGTTTCCGACGACGATGTCAGATTCAGTTTTCCAGCGGCGATGTTGGGCATGTCTAGGTGATCCAGTCTTCTGACGGCAATGTTAGGTGATGCAGATCCTTTATTTCTCCAGCGGCGATGCGGGGTATTCTGTTAGATGCGTTTCTCCAGCGGCGATGCGGGGTATTCTGTCAGACGTGTTTCCCCAGCGGTGATGCGGGGTATGTGGATTGTCCGACGGCGATGTCAGATGCAGTTCTCCAGCGGCGATGCGGGGTATTTTGTTCATTGTTGTATTTTCTCCAGCGGCGATGCGGGGTATTTTGTTCATTGTTGTATTTTCTCTAGCGGCGATGTTGGTGATTCAGGTTTAGGTCTCCGGCGGCGATGTTGGACGCTTGTTTCCCCGAGTTATGGTTGTTCTTGACGGTGATGTCAGGTGATTTAGTCTTCCAGCGGCGATGTTGGGTGTTGTGGTTGTCTGAAGGCAATGTCAGAAGAATTTAATGTGGATGACTGACGGTGATGTCAGGTCGATATTTCTCCAGCTAGTTGTTGAGCAGCTAGTGTTGCAGTATTCGAAGATTTGTTCCCCGCAGAGTACCGTGTGCTCGTGCAGTTGGCAAATTTTCGGGTTTACCGGTATTCAATCGTCTCGCACCTTGAGTGGGTGTGAGCCGTTCGCTTCTCACCCAGTCAGGTTCAAGCCGTTTGAATAGGGGCAGCTGTTGCACCCCAAAATTTGACCAACAATTATTTATCCATCTAGTGTTGGAAAGTTGATCTTCAGAGGAATTGGTTGGAACCAGGGTTGTGTGCTTCATAGCTTGAGAGTTGTGGGTGCCCCTCAGATGATTCTGAGACTTTGAGAATGAACTTGATGTTTGGAGAAAGCTTATGAGATGTCTTGATAGCCATCATGAAGCCCAGAGAAGTCATTATGCAAGAGTTCAGAGGATTCAACCATGAATGGTAGAATTAGGGTTTTGACTGGGTCAACCCTAGGATAACTGAAGATTTGGAGAAGGTTGAGACCTAATCCAAGGGCTATGAGACCATGGAATGATGTATAGAGATGTTATAAGGATGATTCCTAGACCAACTCATCATGATTGAGGAGTTTGAGAAGTTTCAAGTCAGGGTTTCTGAGGATTGTCAGTGAAAAACCCTAATTTGATCCCTATCTTCCAGGCAGTTTTAGCTCTAGATGTGATTGATATCTCATCTTCCCCATAACATGAATGTTGTAGAGCTTGTTCTTAGCTTTAATTTGAGTGGTGGAAGTCCTTGATAAGAGTTGCAGAGCTCAAGTTATGGTTTTGACAAATTACAGGTCAGCAGAGGTGTGTGAATCTGGGTCCTTGAAAGTCACCCAACTTGCAGACAACTTTTGCCCTAGTAGGATGATTCCTATGATTTCTTGGTCAACATGAATGTTGAAGGGCATCTTCTTAGCTTTAATTTGAGTGGTAGAAGTCCTTGATAGGATTTGTGGAACTCAACTTATGGTTTGAACAAGACAGGGGTATTTTGGTAATTTGTCAGTTATAGGTCATTTTTAAGCAAATGCCATATCTCCTATTTCCAAGCCTCAAATGGAAAAACTCAAAACATGAAAGTTGTTCAAAATGTGATTTTAAGTCTAGAAAGAAGGTCATGAATTGTTGAAATAGCTTGGAGCATGGATATTTTAAAATGGTCAAAATGACTTGAAAAAGGCTTATAAGTTAAAAAAGTTGAAATTGGATTTTGGTTTGAGAGATCTACAAATCCAAAATGGGGCATATGATAGATGATTTTGATTGGAAACAACATTTTGGAAACAATGGTTTATCCACATTTTTGAGTTTAGGCTTAAAAATTGGACTTCCTTTGTAAATTTGTTACTTGCACTTTAAGGTATCAAAAGGAAATGTTTGCCAAAGCCTTAAAATGACTTGAAATGCCTTGTTCTCTCCTTATCATCTCATATGAGGGCATTTTGCATGGTTTCTCATGAGATTTGGGATATTTACTAAAAATAGAAAAAGTGAATTTCTCATTGCATGAGAAGTTCTAGAAACCTCTTGGAAGCTTCTCATCCATTCTAGATGATTCTATTCTCATCTATATAAGCAATAGAGAAGGTCCATACATTGGTTAGAGATTGTGAGGGCTTGCAAGTATGCTTTGATTCCATAACTCCAAAAGTGCATTTTCATTCCAAAGTGTATTGAATCATCATCCATCATTCCAACTTTGGTTATCATCATCATCTACAACCTTCATAGAGTATTTGGCAAAGGAAAGGCTCAAGAATTCGTGGCTGGATTATGAGATCTCCAACTTCACTCCAACTTGCATGAAGAGTTGAATAGGTTGATTCAAGAAGATAGAACAAAAACCACTGCAACCAGAGGCTTCAACATTCATCAAAGACCACACAAAGCAATTGGCAAGGTCTGAATTGGAGGAGAACCATCACCACCATCATCACTTGCAAGGTATGCGTTTCACCATGAATCTCTCTATTTATCCATAGTTCAAGCATGTTGTTAGGAGAAATACAATAGAGACCAATTAGGGATGTGTTATGATGAGTTTGAGGGCTGTTTGTGAGGTTTGCTTCCATGGTGTCAATTCTTTAGTGATCAAGAACTCACGATTTAGTGTACTATAATCTTAGGTATTAGGCTTAGGATAATCCCCATAAGATGTAGTACATGATAGGTTAATATGAGACCATTTGATTACCATGCAAACTAAGGTGCAACAATGGTAGACACCACTTGTAGTCGTCGTATTTTTCTATTGAGGGAGAGTTAAGAGAAACTAAAACCACAACCTTGTAGAGGGCACTGAGAGGAGCAACTTTCGTTTTTGGATCGAAGGAAATGGTGGAGAAATGAGAGAGATATAAGAGCTAAAAGATTCATGCATGAAATTGTGTTTTAAAACCCTAATTGGTGCAAGGAAGAAGATGAAATCTTCACCGTCCAATCCATTTGAATATTTGACTTCTTAATTCCAATCTACGGCTGGCATTAAATCTGAATTTTAATGAGGTCTTTGGGCCTTTGCGCTATTCGCACCCCCCTCATTTCCAGGCCCAATGATTTCAACTATCATTTCTTTCTATTTGCACCCCTTCCACTTATTTCTTTCTATTTCGTATTCATTTTCTTTTTTGTTTAATTCATCTTCAAAAATTCATAACTAAATGGAAAATGCATATTTTTCACTCATTCTTTTTTTAACATTTTCCTCATCATGTCTAGAAAATTAAAAAAATATAAAAATTGCATTTTATATTTTTTTAGCATTTTTCTCGTATTTTACAAATAAATGCATATTTTTAATCATTCATTTCATACATGGATTTGTGTATTTTTGTTCATGCATTTAGAAATAGATTTTTTGCCCATTCTTTTTTGTGGTGATTAATATTGAATTGTAGTATTCCCAGAATTTATTACTAGATTTTTTAGAATAAATTTTGATTAGTTTAGATAATTGAACTTAGGATAGTTTAATTAGGGTTTTTAAGTAGTATACTTGAACTTCAACATTTTATTTTTGGGGTTTTTAGGACAAGTTAGCCTATGGGGAATATATGGGACTTAAGGGTAGTTAAATAGGATCCCCTAGAATTTATATTAGGAATTTATATTACTATATGCTATTTTTCATTGATTTTTGAATGTGTGGATAGTATGTGTGTTGCTTAAAGGCATAAGTTGTATTGTTGTGTTTTCTTTCCTTCTCTTTTGAGTGTGTGAGCTTTGAAGATTGAGTGGAAGACCTTGTGGATCATCCTTGAAGATTTGAAGACCTTGTAGAGGAGTTTAGCATAGCTTTTGTTGTTTTGTTTATAGGATCATAGCATAGGTAGAGCCTTAGATAGATTAACTTTCATTCAATAAACAAGGAGTGTCTTGTTCACCTCCTTTCTTCTCTGTGACATAGAGTCCCTTAAGGGTATTCACCTCTCTCCTTTGGAGGGATTAGTGACCTTGCCCTATAAGGTAGAACTTTGAGAGAGCCTTTCCTTTGATGTTAAGTTCTCAATGGCATCCTTTGGAAGTCAGTGAGCACTGTAACATCCTCACCTCATCCTGTTGACTGAATCTTGTTTGCTGGAGCATTGGAGCCATTGAAGATAGAAGCTGAGGCCTTGAAGAGGATGATTCCTTGAAGATTATTGAAGTCTGAAGACTCTGTGAAGATCAAATTGATGCCTGAAGATCCCTGGAGATAGTGAAGCCTGAAGGTAGAGCTGATCAAAGGAGCTGAAGCTCAAGGGAGAAGATGAGTTGATACTCATGTTGTAGGGTTGATACCTGGAGAGCAAGTGATCTCTGAAGTCTGAAGACTGGGTTGCTGCTGGAGGAGCTGAGGCTTTCTTCTGTTGTATTGTGTGTTTTGTCTGATTTGTCTGCTGCATTAGACTAAGCCCATTTAGAATAAGTTCAGAGCATGAGTGCATCTGATTGTATTGTTATTGCTCGGCTTTGCTTGCGGGTATTCGGTAGAGCCCAACTCCCTTGCCCATGTGTTTATTTTGCTTGATAGCATTTCATTTCTTTTATCTGTATGATTACAGTTTACTGTTCTTGCTTGATAGCATGTTGTTTATTTCAGTATGATTACTGTTATTTCATGACTGGCTTGAGGTCGAGACGAGCTTGTGGAGGCTGAAGCCCCACACACATTTCCTCCCTCACTTGCATTGCATGCATTTTACTGTTAAAGCTGATGCTTTGTCTGTTTTGGTGTATCATTGACATGATCCCTTAGGACTCTCATTTCCTTGGATAAGGATTTGATGATAGACTTTTAGGTTGAAACCTATGCATGACAACATCTAGGAGTTCCCTGTTCAAACCTCAACCATAGGATGAATCCATGGCATGACAACAGTAGGACTTGATAGTCTCCCTCCTAGTTGGGCCTGTTCTCTTCTCATCTCGAAACAGTTTAAGATACAGTAATCATGAATGATTTCTTTCGTACGTTACGAGCCTTAAGCTATCTGAGAAAGGATTGTGGGAGAGTTTCTTTTCGACAGTCTGGATGTTTAGTATGGTACCCTTTGGGTGACATGCGACGCATTCACTCTCAGGTCATAGTCTCTAGTGCGGTTGAAATCGCAAACATAATAAAAAACACTTCTGTTAGGAGATAACCCGTAGTTTCCCGAACTACGTTTGCTCTGATCTTTCATACCAGATGAAAGTACGTAGGCATAGGATGCGATATCCTAGCGAGCAACCTTCCCCATCTTCACCCGTAGTTAGCCGAACTACGTTGACTCTGATTTCTCGTTCCAGACGGGAATACGTAGGCATAAAGTGCGATGCTTTGCCGAGTCATTTTTCTTTTCTTTTTCAGCCAGCCTTGATAGGTAGATAGATTATAACCAACCCGTCCAAGTAAACAAACAAGCGAGGATCCCGTCGAGTACGACGGACGTGAGGGGTGCTAATACCTTCCCCTTGCGTAACCGACTCCCGAACCCAGACAATGGTTGCGACGACCTTGTCTTACCCTTATTCGTCAGGTTTTTCCGATCGTTTCCTTTCCCGCTCTGAGGGATAAATAACGAAAGGTGGCGACTCTTCTGTTTTGCCGGCACCTTATTTTCGCGCAAGCGACAGAGGCATTTAACATTTTGAACTTTAAGTTCTGAAAGATTTATTTTATAAATGTTGTTTTTCCTCTTACCACTAAATAGGATAGAGCCATCCTTTTGACTAATAGCTTTACAACATTTTTGATTAAAGGTAATATCATAACCATTGTCACTTAATTGACTTATGGACAATAAGTTATGCTTTAACCCTTCAATAAGTAAAACATTAGTAATAGAGGGAAGTTTACCATTTCCAATAGTGCCAGATCCAATGATCTTGCCCTTCTGGTTCCCTCCAAACTTCACGTCACCTCCAGATCTAAGTTCCAGGCTTTGGAACATAGACTTTTCTCCTGTCATGTGTCGTGAGCATCCAGAGTCCAGGTACCATGATTGGTGTCCTAACCTTGCTGCTAAGAACATCTGCAACAGGAATTATTTTGTTTTTAGGTACCCAGATCTTCTTGGGTCCTTGGGGTTAGTTGGTTTGTAGGTTTGTCTAAACTTCTGTTTTTCAACATAATGTTTATTCTGACTTGCCTTGGGTTTAAACACATAAGTATTCTTCTCAGAGCTTGTGTGTTTAATGTCATTTAAGTGACCAAATTTAAATTGAGAATACAGAGGTGTCTTCTTGATAAAAAGTTTGTCAACAGGTTTTGGATTGCTTCCAAATGAAGATTCATATCCAATACCTCTTCTGTTGTTTCCACTAACACCATAGATCATAGAAGCCATCTTGCTTCTGTCTATGCTCTTAGTAAGAAATCTCTGAAAGCTAGAGTCATATTTTTCTAAAATGTTTTCACATGACTTAGTCTCAAATTCAGATTCTTGTTGAGTTATTTCAAAGTCATTTTTGATTTTCAGATTAATTTCTTTTTGCTCAACAAGTTCTATCTTCAGAAGATCAATCTCAGATTCAATATTGCTTTTCAGCTTCTTGTATTTGAGTTTGATATTGTTATAACTTTTAAGAACTTTTGTTAAAACTTTTATGAGTTCTTCTTTGGTAAGTTTAGCCATTACCTCTTCTGCATCATCATCAGATTCAGAATCTGATTCATATCCTGAGGTACCTTCCTCTTGATCCTCTGTGTTGGCCATCAGTGCAACATTGGCACATTCTTCTTCTGATTCAGAAGATGATTCAGATTCATCTGAGTCATCCCATGTTGCCATCAGAACCTTCTTCTTTTTGTTAAACTTCTTCTTGGGTTTTTCTTTCTGAAGTTTGGGGCAATCATTCTTGTAGTCCCATGTTCTTTGCACTCATAGCACACAACTTCTTTCTTGGCAGATCTTTTGTGTCCAGAAGATTCCTTTCTATTATTAGATCTTCTGAAGTTGTTGAATTTCTTTCCCTTGTGCTTCCAGAGTCTGTTGATCCTTCTGGACAGCATGGATAACTCATCTTCTTCTTCAGAAGAAGATTCTTCAGAGCTTTCTTGAATGACCTGCAAAGCTTTAGCAGTTTTGTTAGATTTTAGTGCAACAGATTTACCTTTTTCTTTCTTCTGAGGTTCATCTTCCTCAAGCTCAATCTCATGGCTCCTCAGTAAGCTGATGAGTTCTTCTAGAGAGATCTTGTTCAGATCTTTAGCCATCTTCAAGGCAGTCACCATTGGTCTCCATCTGGTAGGCAGACTTCTGATGATTTTCTTTACATGATCTGATGTAGAGTATCCCTTGTCCAGAACTTTCAGCCCAGCAGTGAGTATCTGAAATCTGGAGAACATGGCTTCAACAGATTCAGAGTCTTCCATTTTGAAGGCCTCATACTTCTAGATCAGAGCCAGAGCTTTTGTCTCCTTAACTTGAGAATTTCCCTCATGAGTCATTTTAAGGGATTCAAACATATCAAAAGCAGTTTCCCTGTTTGTAATTTTCTCATACTCTGTATGTGAAATTGCATTCAATAATATAGTCCTGGCTTTGTGGTGATTTCTGAAATCTTTCTTTTGAGCATCTGTCATAGATTTTCTGTCAATCTTCTTGCCATTCCCATCTGTGGGATGGACATATCCATCTATGACTAGATCCCATAGATCAGCATCATATCCTAGGAAAAAACTCTCAATTCTGTCTTTCCAGTAGTCAAATTTCTCCCCATCAAACATTGGGGGTTTGGTGCTGATCCTATCCCTTTCTTCATATTTATTGTTAATATTGGACATTGAATTATCAGCCATGGTAACAAATAAATATATATCAAAGTATTTCTCTCTGGATCTTGAACTATACATAGTTCGACTCGTTAGGTTCATGAGTCAACTCGATTACATATGAAAAGAATTATACTGTCTTTAAAATTATGTTTAAATATTTACTTCAAATCTTAGACAAATTTAATCTTCAATTTAGTAGTTTTTGAATTAGACTCTCAAATGTATCTCTTGAAAGTTGTGTAGGTTTTGAATTAGTAGATTTCGAAGATAAAGTTAAATTTCAATATGATAACTTTTATTTTATTTTAATATTTTATTTAAAATATATATATTTATTTAAAATGTCAAATATACTAAAAAATATATATATTTAAAAAAAATAGTTTTTAAGTTCGTGAACCATGTGAGCTGAACCTAATGAGATGAACCTAACGAGTCGAACCGAACTGTTCGTGAACTTATAACGAGTCGAGTTTGAGCTTAAAAAAAAGTTCGTGTCAAACTCGAACTCGAACTCGAATTCGAACAATTCTTAACGAGTCGAGCCGAGCTGAGGTGAGTTCGACTCGACTCGACTCATTTCCAGCCCTAGTGGTAGCACACTTAGAACCGGAGCTCTGATGCCAACTGAAGGTGAGATGATACTTAGAAGGGGGGTTGAATAAGTATGAAAGATTAAGACTTAAAAAATAATCACACAATTATTTTTATCCTGGTTCGTTTAAACAACTACTCCAGTTCACCCTTTCTAGAGTGATTTTCCTTTCTCAACAAGGACTTAATCCACTATTAAATCAAACTGATTACAATAGTAACACCTAAGAACAACTGTTCTTAGTCTTCTCAAGAGCTACTGATTCCAACTGAATCCTCTTAAGGAAATCCTTTACAATCAATGTAAATTAAATACAAGAGTATTAATGCTTCTATAAAGTTTTTATCACAACAATGATTTTTTCTCTTAAGTTTAAGTACAAGAAATTCTAAGAAGAATATGAAATAATGAGAGCTTAGAATAATATGATTTCTTTTCAGCAAATTGTGTAACTGAAGAATGTGGTGGAGTTCTCCTTTTATAGGCAGCTGATCTAAGGATGCTGAGCGTTGAAAAGAGAGTCCCAAAAAGGTCTGAGCCTTTTTGTCTTCACATCAAGTGACCTTTCCTTGAAGTAGATAACACAGAGAAATCCTTTTTGTCTGTGTAATTGTGTCTAGCACAAAAGAGGAAAGAGGCATTGATTAACTCCAACGGATATATACTTGAATATTTCTTCAGTTTTCAGCAAGTTCTTCAGAGTCTGAATGGATCAGAGTCTACTAATGATATTCAGAACTTTTCTGTATCAGAGTCTTCTGCAGCATGTGTGCTTTCAGCGTGTTGATCATCAGAGCATATTTGACACAGAACTTCAGTACTTGGCAGCGTTGGTACTTTCAGAAACTTCTGTAGAATTATGCTTTGAGAAACTCTTCAAACAATATTCTTCTTTGCTTCAGATGCTTCAGCTTCAGATGCTTCTGACTAGCTTCAGATGCTTCTAACTCAGAATGTTCTGGAGCTTCTTGCTTCAGATCCTTCTGGAGACTACGCTCAGAATCTTCTGTAAAGAGCAATCAGAATCTTCTGTAAGATGCATCTGGCGCTTCAGAATCAGGATAACTTCTTGCGTACAATACAGATTTGCTTCTAGAGAGTTAATTTCATTTCAATCTGCAGTAAAACTCTCAAACAAATTTTAGAGTATATAATTCTTAAATATAAAATTTCCTAACAGTTATCATCAAAACAAAGAGTTATTATTAAGAATCAATCTGTGTTCTAACAGATTGTTGGTGTAAGCTGCCATGTTTCGGAAGTACATGACTAGGTGAGCTCTTGGACATGAATGACCTTGATACTTCACAAACTCAGGAGTCTTGAACTTGGCAGGCAGAACGAGACCAGAAACCAGGCACATATTATCTGCATCAACGTTGAAGAAATCAGTACTGTCGACAACTTGGAGTCTCTTGTTTATGATCTGAGACTGTTCACGGGTAATCTCAGGCTCAACAAAGTCTTCCCGGCCTCCTCCTTGAGCATCAATAGCATTGTGCTCATAAGCAGGGTTCTCAAAGGGAACTTGGACATTCTGATTAACAGTGTGGACCACAGGTCTGGCCTCGGTAAAGATAGGAGCTTGAAAAACTGGTCTGACAGTCTGACCAATTGTAGCAGTAGATGCAACATATGGAGAGTAGTTAGGAGGTAAACCAAATTCAGGCTAAGTAGATGGTGGCTCCTGGACAGGAAGTGGTAGCACTTAAAACTTCCTGAACAACAGTCCTATGAGGTGGATCTCCTCTGGCAATTAGTATTTGAAGCATCTCATCAAGCCTGGTCATGCCTGCTTTCAACTCATCAATCTCCGTTCAGATTTCCGCATTATATTCCTCTTGTTCTGACATCTGGTGTCTATAGTTAGCTCTAGTCTGATATCTGTATCGAGGAATCAGCTTGACGACTCAAAGAGACATTGGAAGTTAAAGATAACTGGACATGAGTTACAGACCGACATATGATATGCAAGACATGATGCTATAATGCGATAGTTTCAAGAACTTCAATGGTCAATTGCAAATGTTTTCTAAGAAAAGCTAGAAATTTTTTTTTACTGTACAATGTAAGACTTTTTGAATTTGCAAAGGACTGTTGAATTCCTTGAAACTAGGAATGATATGATACTTTACGGATGCAATGCACAAATATAAACAAGGGTATTAGGTTAGATGAATAATGAATGGAGTTAAGATCTACCCTTCCCAAAAGGTATGTACTATAGGGTAGTTGTACCTGCAGAACAAGGTTCTAAAGAGGTTCCCAAAGTCATCAGTCCATCTTTCGAATATTATCAATTTCCCGATTGACTCAGTGGTTAATAATATTCTCAAGAGAACCTCTTTTGAGTGTAGTATCGCGTAGCAACTATTTTGGGACTACTCCCTCATAGTTCTCGCACTACGTCCTAAATACAGCCAAAGTGGTGTTAAGGTACTACGGTCCCCAGCATCACAGACCCCAATCGACAATAGTAAAAGTTTTCACGATTACTCGTTCAACCGAACCATTTTCGAAAGAGCCTCAACTGAGCGGTGATTCTCAAGTCAGCTTGGTTGGGATTCACTCCCTATAAGCCCCGTTGACTATATCACCTTCCTATAATAAGTTCACTCAAGTCCGGGTGTAGGACTTATCTCACAAATAACAGATATCCCCAAGCAAAGTACAATATGAATATATACGACAAATAAGTGATAAAATAAAATATCATACAATAAACAAGATAGGGGCAACCCTTAAAAATTAGGAGGGTCCCCAGTGAAGTCGCCATTTTCTGTTGCGGTGGAAATAGGATATCAAATTATTAATTAATTCGAATCACAATTCAATTCACAACCGCTATTTGATTTATCCGAAGGAAAAGGTCAAACGAGGGAAAACCTATTTTTTTACATTGTAAACATAACACGGGGAAAGATCTAGGGTTCGGGGGTTGGTTAAGCTTAGGGAAGGTGTTAACATCCTAAACTTCTGTAGTACTCTACAGGAACCTTTTGTTTATGTTTGCTATTTTGCTTTATTATTTGGTTAAGGTATATATGCTAAGGGTTAAAAGTTAAAGAAAATACCTAAGGGGTTAATTCTAAGTTTACTCGGCAAGACATCGCATCTTGTGCCTACATATCCTGACAGGAACGGAATCAGAATAATTGTAGTTCCCCTCAAAAGGGAGGTTAGAAACTTCTTGACTGTGGTCAAGGTTTCAAGGGGAGTAAACGTATCTTAAGGACACGCTTACGTGGAGTCTTAAAACTCCTATTTCTATGTTGAAATAGTTGAATTGAAATTAGGGTAAAATTAGGGATTCCACGGCGGGAAACCCTAAAACAGAGTATGAAGACTCTTTGACCTAAAGCTAGGGTAAAGAGCATTTTTGTCCGCGGCGGGACACCTAGGCTATTAGGGTTTGAAATGGTCAAAGGAGAAGACTATTGACTCGACGATCAAACGGCTAGACCTAATCCTTCGGAAGGTAGTTAACGGTAAATCATGCAAGATATAGCAAATTGTTATACGGCAGAATTAAAGTGCGGAAAGATAAAGAAAGCGGTAAAAGAAGCATCGCGATGATCACTCGCGTAAATTACAAATCCCAAAAACAAATGCGAAAATAAAAATAACTGTGATCATGGCCTCGCATAAATTACATCCATAACACAAAAAAATAGTACGAATAAATGAAATATTGAGGAGTTGCAACGAACAAACTAATGAGGGTTAGACAAAAACGAAACGGTTAAAGCCAGAACTTTACTTTTTTTTATTTAAAAACAATTAATTATAATTTATTAAAAACTTTAATTTAAATTAGAAATCTAAATGTTTTTTTAATTACAATTAACTATAAAAAAATTGTTACTAACTATAAAAAAAAAAGAATTACTAACTATAAGTTACAAAAAAAGAATTACTAATTATAAGTCATTAAAAACTATTTCTAAATTAAAAAAACTTTCCTAACTATAAGTTATTAAAACATTACCAACTAGAAGTTAAAAAAACTATTAATTATTAGCTATTAAAAAAATAAATTAATTATAAGTTATAAAAAGTTAATTAAATCATAAATTATAAAGTTTAACATTAAATTACAGAGAAAAAATAAAAGAAAAGAAAACCGAATAATAAAAAGGGGAGGGCGGTATTCATGGAGATCGTTTCTAGGTTTTGTTTCAAATCCCTCTTCTTCTTCCTAAACGGCGGCTCCTATGACCATTGGCGATTTTCGAAGTCTTTCCCTTCCTTCTTCTTTGCCTGTTATCCCTCCCTCTTTGTCTTGCTGAAACCTGAAAAAATGAAACCCAAGAATTTCGTTATTGACAAAATTAAATGCTCACCTCGTTAGCAGTTGAGATTTGTTGATGATGATGCTTAATGAAGGAAGGTGATGATGATTCTTGTTGATTTTCTAAACCTTCTCTTCTTCAAAACTCCTCCTCAACTCTTTCGGTCTCTTTTCCTTTTCTTCCCCGGTCTCCTTTTCTCAAATGCAACTCATGTTTATATAGGTAACAAATTAGGGTTAACTCTAACCTAATGCCCACTCTAAAGCCCAACTTAAATAATTAGTCTAAACTAAAATTTAAACAAATTAAAATAAACTTAAAACCCTATTTATTTACTAAACATTAAAAATATTATAAAAAGAATAAAATCTTTTCTAGTATTTTTAATTTTATGATTTTTGGATGTTTTTATGAATAATATGGAAAAAAGTAAAAAAATAATATTTTTTAAAAATAATTTAAATAAAATACGAAAAATAATAATTAAATAATAAAAAAACTATTTTTGTTATTTTTTTTTATAAAAATAGAAAATTTAGAATAAAAATAAAAGAAAAAAAACAAAAAGTGAAGAAGGTGGGATTCGAACTCTCGACTTCTCACACTCACAACTCCTTACACACGGTCTCTTGTCAATTGTGCTATTTTATTCATTCGAAATAAAGTGGCACTAGAAATCATGTAAAGGTAGGACAAATTTGAGGTACTACAGTATCCTTATTGGTGCATGATTGGCCGAGGATCCTATTTCCAGACTGATGTCGAAGAGTTCCTCTAGTTGATGCAGAGTGCCTGATGGCGAAGTTTAGGTATCCTTATTGGTGCATGATTGGCCGAGGATCCTATTTCCAGACTAATGTTGAAGAGTTCCTCTAGCTGATGCAGAGTGCCTGATGGCGAAGTTTAGGTATCCTTATTGATGCATGATTGGCCAAGGATCCTATTTCCAGACTGATGTCGAAGAGTTCCTCTAGCTGATGCAGAGTTCTTGATGGCGAAGTTTAGGTATCCTTATTGGTGCATGATTGGACGAGGATCCTATTTCCAGACTGATATCGAAGAGTTCCTCTAGCTGATGCAGAGTGCCTGATGGCGAAGTTTAGGTATCCTTATTGGTGCATGATTGACCGAGGATCCTATTTCCAAACTGATGTCGAAGAGTTCCTCTAGCTGATGCAAAGTGCCTGATGGCGAAGTTTAGGTATCCTTATTGGTGCATGATTGGCCAAGGATCCTATTTCTAGAATGATGTCGAAGTATTCCTCTGACTGATGCAGAGTGCCTGATGGCAAATTTTACGTATCCTTATAGGTTTGTGATTGACCAAGGATTATATCTCCTGACTTACTCATGAAGTCCGACTTGATGTCGAAAAGTTCCTCTATCTGATGTAGAGTGCCTGATGGAAAAATCAAATATCCTTGTTGGTTCATGATTGACCGAGGAGTATATTCCCAAACTTGATGACGAAGTCCTACAGGAGATCAGTTCAGATCAGTAATTCACCAGCATAGTCGTCGTGCAACTATCTTTCTAGTTTCCGGAGTTTTTCCTACTAGAGTCAATTTATTTTTGCGGTTGGAAAATTTCCGGGTTTGTTGGTATTCAACCGTCTGTTACCTTGATTGTTTGAGAGTCGTTCGCTTCTCACCCAGTCAGGTCCAAGCCGTTTGAATAGGGGCAGTTGTTGCACCCCAAAACTTGCCTAACCTTTTTCTTACCTAGCTTGTGTTTCATTGCATTCATCTTAGCATAAGCATTGCATTAATATGTGTGCAGGGATCATGGAGTTCACCTATCAATAAGAGGCTACATAAGGTTATGAAGCTCTTTAAGAGTCTTCCCTCAAATATTCAAGGGTTGATATCCTCATCAAAGAAGTTAAAGATCCTCAGAAGAGTGGTTGAAGACAAGTGTGCATACTTCCTAACTTGAAGGTTATGGGAAATCATCTGATGATGTTGAATCCATTAATATGGACCTAAGGCATTGATAAAGTTCATATGATGTCTTGATAGTCACTATGGAGCTTGGACAAGTCATTACGCAAGATACAAGAGCTACAACCAAGACTGGTGCAACTAGGGTTTTCATCTGGTCAACCCTAGGTCAACAGTTGATTTGAAGAAGGTTGAGACCTAATTTCAAGGCCATGTGATCATGTATTTATGTATTGAGATGCCCAAAGGATGATTCCAAGGTCAACTCATCATGAATCAAGATTGTGAGAAGTTCCTAAGCTAGGGTTTCTAAGCTTGAGAGTGTAAAATCCCCTAGTTTAATGCCTAACTTCAAGACCACATAACTCAAAATGAGATTCTCCACTCATCTTGGTCCCAACATGATTGTTGTAGGGCATGATCATAGATTTAATTTGAGTACTAGAAGTCCTTGATAGGATTTATAGAACTCAAGTTATGACGCAGACAAGTTACATGTCATCAGATGAATGTGAATTTGGTACTTGAAAGTCAACCAACTTCCATGCCACTTTTGATCCAGAAGGAGGTCTCACCTATCCTTGACCTAAACATAAATTTTGTTTCTTATCTTCTTAGCTTTCCAAAAAGTCCTAGAAGTCCATGATTGGATTTGTAGAACTCAAGATATGAAGCTTGTAAGGCAAGGGTATTTTGGGAAACTTGGATTATAGGTCATATTTCATTATATGTACATTTCACCACTTTGCATACCTCAAATGTAAATTTGTCTAACTTGAAAGTTGCTTAAAATGGGGTTATTTACTTGATCAAACACCAAGGGTTCATTGATATGGATTGGATTGAAGCTTGGTTGAAGAAAATTTCACAAAAAGAACTTTAAAGGCATTAAAAAAATCAAAAATTCAAATAAATTCATATGGGATGATTCCAAAGTATGTTTATGAATTTTTTAAGTGCATTTATCATTCTAAGAATATTGGCATTGGTAGATTTGAGAATTTAAGTCATTTACATGGACTTTTCACTAGTTTCTTAAGCTTGAAGAAACACTTTCCACATCCACCATTGATTGAAATCAAGGACACAATCCAAGCCCTCCATGTTCCTTACGCTACCAGCAAGCAAAATGGAACAATTTGGAAGCTTCTAGAAGCCATTTTCGTGGACATTGCAAGGTGAAAAAGTGAGAAAAAGTGAAAACTTGATTGGGCCAAATCAACCATTTTTGGGCCCCCAATTGATTACAAACACATTCTATATAAGTTATAGATCGTTTTCAGATCAAGATTGTTGAACTTTGATGCATAATTCAGTTACAAACGGTTATAAAAAGTGGAGCAAAAGTGATTTTCGAGTTTTGAGTTCTACACAAATTCAAGCCAATTCAAGTATTCAAAAAGCTTTTACAACATTCATAGAGTGATTCTGGGCAAAGAAAGTGAAGGTTTGGTGGCTATTTAAAGGTTCACCATAAGCATTTTCAGAGGTAATTTAATTTCAAGATTGCACATGATTTAGGCATCTTTATCACATCATTTTTGTACCATTAGAACCCCCATATATTGTAGATTGATTCTGGTATGAATTGGAGAGTTGTTGTGAAAGTTATGAATTCTCGAAAGTTCCATGGATGATCACGGTTTTGGAGATTTAATGGATAAAAATGAAAACAAATGACATATTTGGATTCTACGTGAAAAAATAGTCAAGTTTGGTTCAAGAATCATGAGTTTTGGTGAAGAAACGAAGAAGTTGAGGTTTTGGTCTTGATGGAGAAGATGAAGGGAGCGCCTCCGGCCACCGTACACAACTGTGCTGCATTTTCCCCCCTCATTCCATGTTCAAATTGGAGAAGATGAAGATGTGGCAGCTTCTCATGTGTTGGATCAGCATACTTTTGCATTAACGCTCCAGATTAAGACCTACCGTACACCAACTTTGACTCACCACACACAATCACATGTTTCACTTAAAAATCAGAAGTGGGCTTCGTTATCCCCACCCCCATTTTTCTGGCCCATTGGGTTTGCAACTGGTTTGGATTTCTATTTGCCACGCAGTTTGTTTATTTTTCATTCTTTTTCCTATTTCTTTTATTTTGTAGCTTGTTTGTTTTTAATTGTTAAAAATAGTAAAAATGCTCATAATTGCTTGATTTTTTACATAATAAACCTGGGCATGTTGGATGATTTCATAAATTGGTAGAATAATTTTAGGATTATTTTCCAATTTAATATGAATTTTCTATTTTTAATGGTCATTAAAAATGTGAATTGTGCATTATTTTCTTTTGGAATTTCTTTGAGGCATCAAAACAACTTAGAAATGTCTAATTTTTCTTGAGATTATCTTGCACCCTTTGAATGACTTGTAGGAATTTTCCTCTGATTTTTTAGATGCCTTTTGATATAGGTTTGAATTAGATCGTTAGAACCTTCCCAATTTGAGCTTTCCCTAGCATACCTTTAGGTTTAACATTAGGTTAGTGCCCTTAAACTTAGAGTTTGGATCTGAAATGTTTACCATAGGTTCCTAACATCCTTATGATACCCTAGGATGTTTATTAGATTCTTTAGGGATGATTTCCTATTTTTCTTAGATTTTACATGATGGCTGTTTTTAGGGTGTTCCCAACTTAGCAATTCACATAGTTTGGCTTCAAAAGTGATCTTTAGCCAACTCTAGGCCCCAAATCCTTCTTGATAGTATAGTGTTTAGGTTGACACCTTTGTAGGATAAATTTCAATGCTTGATAGTGTTCATAGCTCCCTTAGGATGGACTTCCTTTAGAGCTTAACAATTAGTGTTTCTTAAAGGCTTTTGCGGTTGATTCCTTTCCTCTTTGTGCTTCCTTTTTCCTTGGGCAATTCAAGTAATTCCAATATCTCCTAGTCCCTATCATGAGATCCCTCTTATGAGAGCCTGGTCTTCCATAGGAAGTACCCTGTGCATTTCATAAAGAGGTGAGCCATTAAGGACTACTCCTAATCAAGGTGAATTTGGTTGAGTGCCATGGTGATTTCCTTAGGTTTTCACCATGCTTCCCATCATTAAACCTTTAAATTTCTTTGCCTTAGTGACATAGGATCCCTCTCATGAGAGCCTGGTCTCCCATAGGAAGTACCCTGTGCATTCCATGAAGAGGTTGATCCCATGGTGGACTATTGTGTTGATACACACCAACCTACCTTTTAGATAAACCCTAGGTTCTTAACCACCAATTTCTTTGTCCTATTGACATAGGATCCCTCTTGTGAGAGTCGGGTCTTCCATAGGAAGTACCCTATGCATTCCATGAAGAGGTTGAGCCCATGAATGGACTCTTGTGGTAATGCACATTAACTCAAAACCTTAGATTGATATCTAGGTTCATCCCTATGTTTCTTTGTCCTATTGACATAGGATCCCTCTTGTGAGAGCCTGGTCTTCCATAGGAAGTACCCAGTGCATTCCATGAAGAGGTTGAGCCCTGAATGGACTCCTGTGCTGATGCACATTAACCAGATACCTTAGATTGACATCTAGGTTTATACCAGTTCTTATCTGTCTAACATTCTTAGGATCCCTCTTGTGAGAGCCTGGTCTTCCATAGGAAGTACCCTGTGCATTCCATAAAGAGGTGGAGCCTTTGATGGACTCTTATGTTGATGCACATCCAATATGATGTAGCCTGGGGATGACTTCCTTGTGGCTCATTTTGTTTACCTTTCTCCTCATGGATTGTTTGGATTTGTTTCATTGATTGACTATCTGCTTGTTATGATGCATTAGGATAGATTGCATGAGCAGAAACTCCTGCTTAGGTGCATGATTGAATTATTTGATTGATTGACTACCTGCTTGCTGTGATGCATTAGGATAGGCCTGCATGAGTAGATACTCTTGTTTAGGTGCATGATTGCTGATAACGCGAAAACATATATATTAAAATGTCATAATTTCATGTTATTAACGGTCGATTTCACCCCGATTTTGCACCATACTCGCACTGTTGTTTAATGCTTTGCAGGTTTATGAAGTCAATGTTCAAACGAGGCAAGATAAGTGAAACAAGCTAAAAAGGACTTATAACAGAAGAAAAAGAACGAGAAAAGCAGCAAAATTCAATTCTGCTGATATGACGACCGTCATGGCCTCACCACGACCGTCACAGGCGTGACGAGCGTCATGACCTCACCACGATCGTCACAGGCGTGACGAGCGTCATGGCTCCCCACGACCGCCATAGGCACACTTTCTGCACATTGTCCAGTTTCAGAGACGTGCAAACAGAAGCCCAAATTAAGCGCACGACTCCCTGGATTTTCTGACCCTCGAAGACACTTCCAACAACAGTTCACGTAGCATTCATACACTATAAATAGAGGGCTTTGGGACTGAAATAGGGGAGTGTCATACCCCAAATTTGTCCTACTTTGGTATTTAATAAATGTCTTACTGCCACATGACTTCTGGCCATAACTCTCTAAGGTTTCGTTATAAAGACTTTGTGTATACTCATTGTGGTGATAATCCATGGCAATTTATGCTGAATTATTGTGGGAGGAGCGCGCCTCCAGCCACTTGTACCCAAACTCGTATGTGTCCTTGTTCTCATGATCAGACAGACATGATATGATCAATGACATAAAGTACATGATTGGATCTATCTTACCACACAGTTTCAGGAAATTTACACCCTATTTCAACTTGATTAAAAGCTTCTTTAAAGATTGTTTAAACCTCACTATGAGTTGCTTGTACAAGTTACTTGCTACGATATGCACTTAATACAAGATACTTCACATGATGCTGCTAGACATGGCCGATTTCGCCTCAAGCGCGGTTCGATTACAAGTGTCGGGTTATAATTGAATTCTAAAACAGTTTGTGACAAACTTAGATTTAAATTGCAAATTTCAAAACATATTTTGGAAACAATTCCTAAGCCTATTTTTCATATAATATCTCAGGATGTCCGGTTATACTTCAAGTTTCGCCAGTAGGGTTTTAGGTTGTGTAGGAGGCACTTTGACCCTTCATATGGGCTACGTATGAGAATGTCAAAATATGTTTCAAAGACATTTTCCGAAAAGAGTTTTATCATTTTTAAGACTAAAGCCACAAGCCTTGTGTCCAATGTTAAATGGTGCTAGCTACGGGGTGTTTTAGAAGTCAAACTAATAGCAAAGCCTGTTAATAGAAATGTGTCATATAAAATGGATTTGAAGATTAAAACATAAACGACACGCAGGCTTTTTATGGTAATATTGTTCAATGCCTGGTGTCGCACCTCGAAAATTCATTTCGAACATACGACCCTCGCGCGAAAGGCGCCGAAATTGCGGTTCGACAGAGTCGCCACCGAACTTTATTTTTCCCTAATGAACGGGAGAGGAAAATATCGAGAAAACCTCATAAGCACGGAAGGAACACGGCCGTCGCAACCATATTCTTGGGTTCGGGAGTCGGTTACGCGAGGGGAAGGTATTAGCACCCCTCACGTCCGTCGTACTCGACAGGAACCTCTTAATTCGAGTTGATGGATGTTAGCTAAACTTAATTCTTCTCTTCTCGCTACTAAATGCTAAAGGATACTATAAAGGGATAAAGACACTAGGGGAAAGGGGATGGTTAGAGGAAAAGGTGCTCGCCAAGGATTGGGGCCCTTGTGCCTACGTATGCTCATTCGGACGAGAATGAGAAATCAGAGCGTCGTAGTTCGACTACGGGAAAGGATGGGGGGAAATGGAAGAATGGAGGGGATTGTGCTCGCCAAGATCATCGCAATCTTGTGCCTACGTATCTTACATTCAAGAGTGAATGAAGAATCAGAGCGTTCGTAGTTCGTGGTAATAACCACGAAAGAAACTGGATTTGAATTGAGTTTGAAGGGGTACGGATGACGATTACTCGAAGTTTAAGAAAGACTTCTCGGACCCAAGTAATCGGGAGAGCGAACCAAAGACTTGGAACACTCTCTTTTTCATCATGAAGGAATGATATATTTGAAAGGATAAGGTTGAAATAATGACGATCACTTGAAGCCTAAGAAAGACTTCACAGACCCCAAGTAATCGGGAAAGCGAACCAAAGACTTGGAACACTTTCTTTTTCATTGTAAAAGAAGGTTGTTTGAGTTTGAAAAGGTCTATAAAAGGATGAGATTGGTCGGATGACGACTACTTGAAGCTTGAGAAAGACCTCTCGGATCCAAGTAGTCGGGAGAGCGAACCAAAGACTTGGGACACTCTCTTTTTCATCGTAAAAGAAGTTGTTTGAAAGGTGAGTGAAAGGATGAGTAATTGGAGATGGTTGAGTATTATCGAGTTTGTTAATATTATTTAATGGCGTCAATTTCTCACACACGAATAAGATAACTCGCATATAAACAACGGAAAGCAAGATCAAAGACTTGAACCTACTCTTTACACCTTGAAAAGAATTGAATAATTGTTAATTGATTGATAGTTTGTTACGAAAATTCACTTGATGTTGGATCAAGGGTTTGACTTATTATCGCGTGCAAAGCGTGTTGGAAATGAAATGGTTTGAAAAAAAGAGACCGACTTGACTTACGCATCAAGGGTCGAGTTGTAATAGGTTGATGGCGAATGCGTATGAGCACTCGACTTACGAGGTTTGAAAATGGCTCGATGATGAATCGAGAATTAATTTGAAAATAGTTTGATCCGCTCTAGTCCCTATGGGTGCTCCTAGGAGATAAACTAATAATCAAAGAAATGCGAAACATACATCGGAATGGGAGAGAGATACATGTAAGTTACACGGGATTGCACGAAATAAAGGGGTCTCATTGTCAGGTAGCCCAAGAGAAAGCCGTGTGTGTGCATTTGTGTCCTAAACTACGCCTTGAGCAAAGTCGGGCACGACTCAAAATTAGGATACCTGCAAATGACCAAAGATCCAACAATCCACCAATTTGGCTTTTAGGAGTTTCGATGATTTGTTAGGTATTTTCGAATATGGGTGAATGAATGAATAATGAGATATGATAATATGAATAATAATATGACAATAATATAGTAAGATAATATAACAATAATATCCACAATGATATTCAACAGAGATTAAATTTAATGTTAGTTTACCGAAATAAAATCGAAAGAACAAAGATGGTCTCAGATCCTTTGTTTCACGCCACTAATGTGACGATTAAACGGTGGAAGTCTCGTCATCGACGAGAAAGGAGAAAAATGCCCAATAACAAAAGTGAAAATAAAATCAACTCTAAAAAGCTATAAACTTCTAAATAAAAAATTAAAATCTAAAACAAACATATATATACATAAACTCCAAGAATCAAATTAGAAAATATTGAAATAGTCTCTAAAAACTAGTTTTCATATGTAATATAAAACTACTTAAAATGAAAAATAAAAAAAACAGACTATAATATTTTTTTTAAAAAACATACACATATTATGAAATGTATTTAGTTAAAAAATAATAATAATAATAATAAAAAGGAAATATAAGGAAAATAGGCTCTATCGGCCCACACCAGTGCATCAGGAAATCAAATTATACAAAACAAGTTTTAAACGAAAACAAAAAACCTGATCCAACTCCAAGAAGAACAAAACACCATAAACGTTATTCCCAGAACCGAAAAGTCAAAACGAGATCTCGATCCCACCTCACGGACAAACTCTCTCCAATTCAGTTTTCGAGCCTTATTATCAATATGGATTTTCTCGACTGCTTCATGTTCCAGCCTGACTCATTCTCCTTTTGTGGTAAAGTCTCCTTCCATTTTTCTTTTCAAATCTGGATTTTAGATCCGATTTCTCACTCTACTCTTTGCGTTTCAGTTTCGGTTTGGGTGTTATAACAGAAGGAGAAGGTTGAAGGAGATCAATGATTAGGGGTATGAGGAGTGGGTTGTATCAAGGACTTTTGGGTTTCAATGTTATTTGAAGAGGGAAGAGGGTTATGAAGATTATGAAGGTTGAATATTTTTGCGGTTTGTGAATAGAGGAGGGTTGATTGAGATATGGAGAATGGTTTTGAGGGCGGCGAATGTCTCTGTATTTTAAAGTTTCTGAAGATGATGAAGGAGAGTCGATAATGGCGGAAGGAAGTTGTTGGTTTGAGGCTGTGTGGTTTTTTTTCTGGGTAAGTTGGAAGAGGTTTGAACTGTTGGTTGTGTTAAGAAGGTTGAGGACGGATTTCGGTGGTGATTCAGGTGAAAAAGGGGTTCGAAAAATGGTAAAAATAAGGGGTTTCCAATCATCTTCCTTCTTTTCTGTTTTGAGTTTGAAGATGGATTTTGAGAACGGGATTGATGAAGTGTTTGTTTGGAGGTGAGAAGGAAGTTCTCATGGAGTTTAAAAGTGGAGGGTTATGGTTGCCGTGTTGTTGGAGAAGATTGGTTTTGGAATTGTTGTTGGTTATTGGAAGAAGAAAGTTAAGTTTTTTTCGGATCCAGTTCAATAGAGCCAGGTTGAGGGAGAGAGGTTAACATAGTTTCTTTGTGATGAGTGGTGTTTTCTTATCAAGAGAAATTTTTTTTGATCCCTCTGTTTTGAAGAAGATTTAAGGGCTGCATTGAAGGTGCAGCTGAGAGGTCTCTCCTCTTTTCAGATTTTTATTCAAAAGGAGATTTTCAAGAATGGTCAGTCCTCCCCCGTTTTGACAAGTTCCCTGCGTTTTGTAAATGCCCACAGTGAAATTTTCGTACTGCTTTTGTCTTATTCTGCAGGAGGTGATTTCTCTTTGGTGTCTTGCAGGTTTGGTTGAGGGTACAATCTGATGAAGATGCCCTGTTTTTCTGTCTGCTGCATCGTACGGTTTGTGAAGTAACGACCCAAATCAATGAGGTGTGTTGGGGCTGTTTGTTATTGTTGGTCCTGCTATGTTGTTTTCATGGCAGACTTTGCAGGTTGTATCAGGATCCTGTTTTATGTGGTTTGAGGCAGCAATGGCTTTGTCTTGGGATAAGCTGTTTTTTTGCAGCGGTGGCCTGTGGGGTTGTGGTTGGTAGCAAAGTTCAAGCGCGTGCTTGCTGCAGAAAATTGGGTACGTACCATATGTTGATGTGTAGGCTGTAGGTGTAGTTATTGCTTGCAGTAGTACCTGTTTGGTGGGTCCTTTTGGACTTGCTTCTGCTCCTTTGCAAGTGGGGTGTATTATGTGGTTGCAACCTATACCATTCTTGTATGCTGTGGATATTTTCTACTTTATTATTTTATCAGTTTGTGCTTTCTCCTTTTTTCAAATTTTAAAACACACTGCTATCATTTCCTTCATTGCAGGTTTTTGTTATGGCTCTGGTATGGATGCAAAGGGTACGACCTTTCTGCTGCTCTATTTTGGTTGGGGTTGATTGAACTCGGATGAAGACAAGGGAAAGGCACACCGCTTTCGTTTTTCAGCCAAAGTAAAGAGTGGTAAGCCTCTCGTTTTATGAACATAAGAAAAACATCTTGACCTTCTGCTCATAGCCCATTTCTTCATACAAGTTTTGGCGCGTTGTAGGTGCATCATAGGTGGGCAATGTACTGTTAGTTTTACAAAGAGGTGTTGCCGGTTTGTCGGTTTATGGTTTGTGGTATAACCATTTCTGATTTTGCAAGTACCAATATGCAGGTAGCAGCTTGGTGTATATGCTTCATGTACGTTTTGTCTGGAGGTGGCTGTGAGCATCCTTCTAAAATCTGTTGTGGCTAGCTGGTTTTTCTGCAATTGGTTTACTAAAATTAGGATCGTACAGCTCGCAACGCCTCCAAACTCATCTTGTAACTATTTTGTTTTGAAACATCATTTCTTTAGCAATTAGAGTTTGGGCTGTGTGTTTTTCCTGAACTCTTGTGTTATTGTGGCTAACAAAAATTTTGTTTTCATATTGATTTGCTGATGGTTCTTGGTAATAGTGACATAACTTATGGAATTGATGCTGCGTGATGATTATGCGGGGGATCTGAGCGTGAGCTATGTCTAGTGGATGGAGGCTATCAATTGCTTTATGGAAAGGCAATAATTATGTGTGTGTGTGTGTGTGGGGGGGGGGGGGGGGCTGATGTGAAATTTGGAAAGAACATTGTTTTTTTTCTATCTAAATCCCTTATTCCTTGTAATAATAAATAAATAAAATGACAAGTGGGCTTTCAATCTATGGGCTTTGGACATGAATAATGAGAAATGAATATGAGGTGGAATGATGTTGAACTCACAACTATTTCCAATTCTTCAACTCTTGATTAAAAATAATAGTGATTAAAGTCGAATTTTCATTGTAACTCCATAACTACATTTGGAATTTCTCTTGAATTTCTTCCATAAATCAATCTTCAATTCTACTTCAAAATTTTCTACTTGCACTGATAATCTAAATCTTGAACCGAATAAGCAACACAAAATTGTATTACAACCGCATAGGAACTCTTGCTTCAAGCGCACACCATATAAGTCCTACACCACGACCTTAATCATGAAACCAAATCCCCGCTTGACCAAAACTAGTTATATCCCTCGAACCTCAGTCAACACACATAACTCTGCTAATAACGTCAAGTGGACCTCAATTCAATTTGATTCGTTATTGTGATCCCCTAAGCAACGGCTGCACAATACCTTTTTTTTTTAATTTTGAATGACAGTTAACGAGTGGGTGTACAGAATGAAAATTATATATTGGGTAGTGATCGCTCCGCAAGTGCACGGAAATATCGAAGTAATATAAAAGATTGTCGAACCCACAGAGACCAATGTCAATCTACCATTATCTATTATTACGGCGTAAAGCTAAGGCTATTGGAATTAGGAAAATTGAATGCGAATGAAATTAAATGCAAAAGAAATAAAGAAAATTGGTTTAAAGAAATGCGGTAAAGGATATCGGTATGCAAAGACTTAGTTATCTTGGATTTGACAGGTCACCGATGCTTCTTACTCTTTGCAAACATTGTTCAGAAGAAAATAGTGATATGAAGACTCTCGTCTCACGATGGTTGTTGACGCTAATCATAATTCTAAGGGCCAAATGTACGCTTTCGTGTCCCATTCGGGGTTAAAACTATTTTTTGGAAATCTCTAAGTTCTAATTCATTTTAAAGTGATTTCGCTGTTATTAAAACAAATGACTAGTGTTTACTATCTGGTCTTACCGCAACTTTCGCTTGTTGGTTCGTACCTTAATTAATTTCTCACTTTCGTGGCAAAACTACTTTTAAATAAGTTCTCGCTTTCGCGACGAAGTTTATTCAGTAAATAAATTTAAACACTCAGACCATAAACAACTTTTGAAAAGGAAAGTTTTCAACCGGTTATTATCAAATCCTATCCTACTAATTCGTTTACATACCGATAAAACTAACTTAGCTAGACATTATAATTAATGCGAACGGAAATAGACATAAACAACGGAATAATAAAGCGTGCATCATAACAGAAATAAAGTAGTAATTCAATTAATAAAAACCTGTAAGTTGTACTGATCTCAAATCCTTGGGTAGTCCCCCACAATGTCGGCAGGATTCTACTTTGGCGAGAAATAAAAGGTACAGGAAGAAAATACAATATTCTGAACTGAAGGAAAATGGAAAGGAAAATAAAAGTAACGATAAATAACTTTGATGGAACTTTGTCAGAACTTCGGGATGAAGAATCCACCCCTTTCTCTATGAGTCTCTTGTCTATTTATAGGAGATGTTTCTTATCTCAACTTCCTGAGATCATGCATGAGATATGGAGAAAGTGGTAGTAACTTCCAGTAGTGGGCAGTGAGTGGCGTAAGTGTAGTAACTTCCAGTAGTGGGCAGTGAGTGGAGAAAGTGTAGGAAGGATTTAAGTTGAGATTGATCGTGAATTCTGATTCTGCGTTTTTTTTGTCTGCGTGACGGTTGTCATGAAATGTGACGGTCGTCACACGCATGACGGTCGTCATGGACCTGTGACGGTCATCACAGCAGCAGAATCCGTATCTGCTGTTTTTCATCTATTTTTCATCTGTTTTTCATCTGTTTCTTCTCCTTTTCTTTCTTTAGTCCAAATTCTCCCCAATCTGCAAAACGAAGTAAATTAATCATATGATAGAACATAAATCAAGATAAATTAATAAAAGTCACAAATAAATGCATGTAAATCAAGCCAAATAAACGATATGATTTCGTGTTATCAAACATCCCCACACTTAAACCATTGCTTGTCCTCAAGCAATCGACCAACACAGTAAAAAGAAATAAGCATAGTTCGAAACAAAGTCACAACGAAACTCTAATCATACGTGGCTGCTAGGCTAATGTTAGATCGATAGGTACTAAATATTAATACCAAGGATATCATAACGACACAATTTCAAAAACTCCCTACTTATGCAAACCAATCGGAATCATGCCATTATAACTCAACCTATAACTCATGCTCTCTTTCACCCCATTTCATTATAGTGCAATCACATTAAGCCCGTTATCCATACACATTCATGGCAAGTAGACCTGTTAGTGACTACGATCTCATTATTATTTCATTTTTTTCTGCAAATATGCTTAAGCATCAATTGAACTTAAAGAGTTTGTACCGTTAGGCTAAGTGCTCGAGTGAGGAGCACCTAACTTAGAAGGAACATGTCTTTTTCTTCATAATTTTTTTTTCTTTTCTTTCTTAGTTTTCTCATTTTAACCTAGAGATCATACACTTATTTGCATTTCTTACTTAGTGTGTTTAGGATGGTGCTGACTGCTTAAATAAACTACTTAGGGATTACTACAAGAACCTGGAGTTTTAAGGTCTCGGCATAATGGGTACTCAAATTTATTTTGCATATTTAGGGGGTTAAGGTTGTCAGGACGATATCAATTTTATCAAAACTTTCCCAAGTTTTTATAACATAGCCTAAACAGCCTATATACTTTCAGAGTACCATGTCATGAATCAAAAAGTTTTTGTTGGAGGTTAAAATTTTGAAATTTTAAAATTTTGGGGAAGTTTGAATAACAGGCGAAAACCACTCATAAAGACTCGACAACACATGCAAAGATTTTGACATAGCATTAAAAATAGATAAAAACAATAAATCAAACTAAAAGGCAATAAAATGAAAGCGATAGAGTTCCTCCCCCACACTTAAACCAAACATTGTCCTCAATGTTTTAGCAAAAGGTGGAAAAGGAAAGATAGGACCTGTATGAATGCTACTGCTCTTGCTATCCTTGTCTTTGTTGATCACTTCTACTTCGGTGGCGGGCATTTTGAGATACTTTGTTTGTGTAATTCTCGAACCAGCTCATCATGTTGCTCGCGTCAAGAGGAAGTACTCATCATCAGTGTTCCCACCAGCAGCGACACTCGTAGGAATGTCCATGGGCATAGCTCATCTTCTCAGATCGTCATCTAGAGAGTTTTCGCCTAGATATAGCTAAAGCGTAACAAGCGATACATTTCTTTATTTTCTGCCGATTTAAACAAACAAATTAAAATAAAGACCTTGTGGGTTGCCTCCCACACAACACTTTGTTTAGCGTCGATAGCTCGACGGGTAAGGAGTGCAAGTACTCATGGTGGTTCTTTCGAGAATGGTTCCTCGATCGAACTTTGAATAGTCTTCGGTTTCCATGGCCACTTATCAAGCCATCTCTCATATCCCTCACCTTTTCGTTTCTTTCTTCTGTAGGGTGGTTTCTTGTTTTGAACGCGTGGTGGTGGTTCTGGATCTATTCTACGTATCAGCTTTTCAAATTTGGGCTTTGTTATTTCATCCACCACCTCAAAAGTTAATCGTACCCTTTTAACAGTAATAATGACCCTAGTTTCACAGTCCTCGAATTTTCTTTTTCTATGAAGGGCCTTAGACAAAGGTGCATTGGTGTGTATATTTTTCAATACCTCCATATATGTTTTGGATTGGGAGTCTACCTTAACTTCTGCAAACCTTTGTGGGAAAGAAATAGGTGGGGTATAGGGAGGAGGAGCAACGATACGTGCTTCCTTCTCTACCTCTTCGACAACCTCCCTTTCGGTTGGTGTCGGTGGATTTTTCTCAATATGTATGCTTTTCTCACCAAAACTCTCCTCAGGTTCATCATCAATCTCCCTAGGGTCTTCTATTTGTTATTCATTAACGGTTGTTACAACATTCACATGTCCTTCTGGGAAGGGTCCTAGAGGTGTTTGTCTAAGCAGGGATGTTTGAGTCTCCAAAGTCTCGCTGTGAGTTGCGAGGGAATCGACAATAACGTTCATCTGCCTAAGGTCTTCATTAATTTGGAGATGTTGTTTTCTAAAATCTTCGTTTTGGAGAGTTTGTGTTTCCACAAAGCGCTCCATCATAGATTCTATCCTAGAGTGAATAGACGTCTCATTGAATTCTTCTAGTAGTAGTTCGAGGTTGGATGTATCAAAATCTTGCGTTTCCTCAAAACATTGGGAGTCGTCATCATAGAGGGAATTTGGGTGAGAGTGCGTAGTATTGAAATCTTCTAATAATATTTCGAGGTCGGATTTAAGCGGAATTTGTGGTTCCTCAAAATACTGGGGGTGGTAGTTATAATATGGAGGTTGGTAATTATAAGGGAAATATGGGTTATACATAATGATTTAGATAAGAGTGCCTTAGTCTATACTATGCAACAACGGAATCACAATATTGACTGTTGGTCCCCGGCAACGGCGCCAAAAACTTGATCGCTCCGCAAGTGCACGGAAATATCGAAGTAATATAAGAGATTGTCGAACCCACAGAGACCAATGTCAATCTACCGTTATCTATTAGTATGGCGTAAAGCTAAGGCTATTGGAATTAGGAAAATCGAATGCGAATGAAATTAAATGCAAAAGAAATAAAGAAAATTGGTTTAAAGAAATGCGGTAAAGGATATCGGTATGAAAAGACTTAGTTATCTTGGATTTGACAGGTCACCGATGCTTCTTACTCTTTGCAAACATTGTTCAGAAGAAAATAGTGATATGAAGACTCTCGTCTCACGATGGTTGTTGACGCTAATCATAATTCTAAAGGCCAAATGTACGCTTTCGTGTCCCATTCGGAGTTAAAACTATTTTTTGGAAATATCTAAGTTCTAATTCATTTTAAAGTGCTTTCGCTGTTATTAAAACAAATGACTAGTGTTTACTATCTGGTCTTACCGCAGCTTTTGCTTGTTGGTTCGTACCTAAATTAATTTTCCACTTTCGTGGCAAAACTACTTTTAAATAAGTTCTCGCTTTCGCGACGAAGTTTATTCAGTAAATAAATTTAAACACTCAGACCATAAACAACTTTTGAAAAGGAAAGTTTTCAACCGGTTATTATCAAATCCTATCCTACTAATTCGGTTACATACCGATAAAACTAACTTAGCTAGACATGATAATTAATGTGAACGGAAATAGACATAAACAACGGAATAATAAAGCGTGCATCATAACAGAAATAAAGTAGTAATTCAATTAATAAAAACCTGTAAGTTGTACTGATCTCAAATCCTTGGGTAGTCCCCCACAATGTCGGCAGGATTCTACTTTGGCGAGAAATAAAAGGTACAGGAAGAAAATACAATATTCAGAACTGAAGGAAAATGGAAAGGAAAATAAAAGTAACGATAAATAACTTTGATGGAACTTTGGCAGAACTTCGGGATGAAGAATCCACCCCTTTCTCTGTGAGTCTCTTGTCTATTTATAGGAGATGTTTCTTATCTCAACTTCCTGAGATCATGCGTGAGATATGGAGAAAGTGGTAGTAACTTCCAGTAGTGGGCAGTGAGTGGAGAAAGTGTAGTAACTTCCAGTAGTGGGCAGTGAGTGGAGAAAGTGTAGGAAGGATTTAAGTTGAGATTGATCGTGAATTCTGATTCTGCATTTTTTGTCTGCGTGACGGTCGTCATGAAATGTGACGGTTGTCACACGCATGACGGTCGTCATGGACCTGTGATGGTCGTCACAGCAGCAGAATCCGTATCTGCTGTTTTTCATCTATTTTTCATCCGTTTTTCATATGTTTCTTCTCCTTTTCTTTCTTTAGTCCAAATTCTCCCCAATCTGCAAAACGAAGTAAATTAATCATATAATAGAACATAAATCAAGATAAATTAATAAAAGTCACAAATAAATGCATGTAAATTAAGCCAAATAAACGATATAATTTCGCGTTATCAGGTAGGACAAATTTGGGGTATGACAGATGCCCCTATCTAATTGGCTTGGAACGAGTAAGATGAACGACTATGGCGCTCACTCTTTCACGGTAGAAGACAATTAGATATGAAGAAGACCCTGAATTTGTCCGAAAAGAAAAGGAAAGCTCAGGAATTGAAATACCTGATAAGGTATGCTTCTGAGTATGCTAAGAATAACTGGCAAAAGGTTCACATCACCAAAAGGATGATGAGATGAAACACACGCGGGTACTACCACCAAAAGAATGATAGAGCAAACACACTCACACAATCTGACACCAGACGAGATGACAGACCCCCCACCAAAAGGATGACGGAGCGAAACTCACACTAAACAATATCGCACAATCTATCATTAATGACTATGATAGACCCCCCACCAAAAGGATGACGGAGAGAAACACAAAACACATCGCACAATCTATCATTAATGACCATGATAGACCCCCCACCAAAAGGATGACGGAGCGAAACACAAAACACGTCGCACAATCTATCATTAATGACCATGATAGACCCCCCACCAAAAGGATGACGAAGCGAAACACAAAACACATCGCACAATCTATCATTAATGACCATGACAGACCCCCCACCAAAAGGATGATGGAGCGAAACTTCAAAAAAACTATCGCACAATCTATCATTAATGACCATGATAGACCCCCCACCAAAAGGATGACGGAGCGAAACACAAATAAACACATCGCACAATCTATTATTAATGACCATGATAGACCCCCCACCAAAAGGATGACGGAGCGAAACACAAATAAACACATCGCACAATCTATCATTAATGACCATGATAGACCCCCCACCAAAAGGATGACGGAGCAAACTCAAACAAACTATCGCACAATCTATCATTAATGACCATGATAGACCCCCCCACCAAAAGGATGACGGAGCAAAACACAAAACACATCGCACAATCTATCATTAATGACCATGATAGACCCCCCACCAAAAGGATGACGGAGCGAACTCAAACAAACAGGTTGCTATCACCAAAAGGATGATAGAAAAAACACAAATTGAGGGCTACCAACACCAAAAGGATGCAGGCTAGGTTGAACCGACGAAGTTCGGCTATCACCAAAAGGATGATAGTAAAGCAATTGACAACAGTCACGCTTGCTGGATACAACTCATTGGGGAACACCCAAGAGGAAGATTGGATTAAAATGAATCAACGGGGTACGCCCACCATCTTGCTTGGAGATCACGACTTCGTGGTTACGCCCATGAATTCTGAATAGGATGTCCCTGACTGGACTGAGTTTGTCTTGATGTCTTATCTTGCTCAACAACAGGCTGAACAACTTCATGAGGAAAGCTCATGGTTTTGCTAAGGATGCCCCTGCTCGGGTTGGATACTAAACTTCTTGGATTTGCCCAACAAAAGGTTGAACAACTTCGTGGGGACACCCACGGTCTTGAATGGTATGCCCCTGACTGGGCTGAATGTTGATTTGAAGATCTGATCAACCACACGGTTGAAATACGTCGTGGAAGACGCCCGTGGTCTTTGAAAAATGCCCCTGACTGGGCTGAATCTTACTTTGAATAACTTCGAATTTTATGGGAGAGACCCACAATTGCAGAAGGTTGCCCCTGACTGGGCTGATGATTGCTTTGAAGCTCCTGATATTCGCGGGAGAAATCCACGACCTTTGTGGAAGATGCCCTGATTGGGTTGCCGATGGTCTTGGAAATCTTCGGGATTGATCCTGGACCTTGACTTGCATATGTGAATGCTTGATGATATGATATTCCATATGAGTGGAAGTGTAAATGCAAATGCTGACGCGCGGAGATGAAAGAGATGGGGAAGTATGATATGGTTGGGTATGCATATGATGCAAGATGCTTATGATAATGAATGCAATGCGTATGATGCACATGATTGCAGATGGGTAATTGGAAATGCAGGGAGACGTCAGCGCGGTGGACTCTGGTAGCTGCCAATGCGAATCAGACTTTGGGGGGTGGGAGGGATTGACTTCCTCGACACGCAGTTGGTTGAAGACGTCTTGATTGAAGCAGACGGTGATGCTCTAGATGCCCCATGTTTGAGTACTTGGTGGTTCGCTGTGAATTTGCTTCAGAGAAGGCTGCAACTCTGCTTGATGATCAGGGTAACTTAGTTCTGCCCCAGTCTGAATATGGTAATGGTTTGCCCCTGCTCGAGCTCTTGAATGATTTTCCCCAGCCTATGGGCTTTGAAATAACCTTGTCTCGTGTACACCACTGAAAGCCGGGTTCCTCCCTGATTGCTCCTTGTTGAGATGTTTTTGAATACCTAGCACTGATTTGCAATTAAAATTGTACATTCATAAATGGTAATATTAATGCAAAGCTTAATGTAAGTTTTGAAAAAGTGTGTCATTTATTGAGAGTGTCGTGATAGTGAGATGAATGGACCGTTAGCCCAAACATTGTGTTAATTTGATTGGTGTAAAAGATAAAGCAAGGATAATGACACCAATGATGGTGATTAGAAATCACGTGAGGAGTCAGGTTACGCAACCTCGCAATAGTATGCTTTTAGAATAAACCTCGCCTCAATTAGGTCTTTCGAGGGTTGTAACGTGGTCTGGTTCACGGTTATGAAACAAAGGATGCTAGGCTCAAAGTATGATTTGTACCCACCCATTCTTCTTAATGATCTCCAGTCCTACGCTCAGTTAATTCTACACTTGTCTTAACGGTATAAACTTGATGATTCAAGGTTTGCTCGTCGTGGCAGTCACCTTATTTTGGTTTTTTGATGGATGTCAGTGCCCCTTTTGATTTGGGTGGCCACTGAATATTATTTTGTTTTTGTTGAGGGTTTCAGGGTCCTCTTTTGCTTTTGTTTTTTATCCCTAACTTTTGCATGGATTGACTTTGCTCGTCAGATCCATCGGGATTGCCTTGATTTTGCCTAAGTCCCCTCTAAGGTGTTTGACTTAGCATGATTTTTGATTTTTGATTTTTGGGAAGGTTGTGACTGCCATAGCATGGGTCATTGCTTGTTGATTCGAGTGCGGACTTGAATTGACTGAACACTACCCTGCCCCAGGTTGAGTGTAAAAGGTTTGAATATCCGAAGGAAACTGCTACTTCTAGGCTTGAAGTGGTTTACTAGGGATTAACTCCTTATATCTCCGGTGTTTAGGGGAATTGAAGCAATGCCTGTACATCATTGACGAGATTCTATCTGAAAGCATACGAGTTTGCAATTATGGGTATCTCGTTTTCATCATCCTCCCTCAAATCAAGCTAAACAACAATGAATAAATGTGTCGGTGATAAGTGAAAAATGAGTGAATACGACATAATAATTCAAAACATGCATAAATGATACATTAATGAAAACCAAATACGAATGGCAATTGTTCAAAGCATACAATACTTAAATAAGCAAAGACAAAACATAAGAAATGAGAAATATGAAATGGCAATATGACGGCCTTCTTCGAGGAATGAACTTGACTGGAATCGATCTGACGTTAGCACTAGTTGGCTGATGGCATCGGATTGTTGATGATATTTGGAGACTTCCCATTGAAGTTGATAGCATCCCTGTCGATCATGTCTTGAATTATGTGCTTGAAAGCCCTGCAGTCCTCAATGGTGTGACCTGGAGCGCCCTTATGAAACTCACAATGAGCATTTGCATCGTAATCGGCAGGAATGACAGTTGGAGGAGCCAAATCTCTCGGAACAACATCTTTCTTCTCCATCAACTGAGCAAAGATTTTGGCATATGTCATTGGTAGACGATCAAAGACTCTATCTGGTCTCCATGTTCTCTGCGGACGCTGTGGGCGAGTACCTTGTCGTTGCTGAGTAGCTTGCATCTGCTGTTGCTGAGGAGCATATTGATATCCTTGCTGGTTGTAGGCTTGTTGCTGAGGAGCCTGTTGACGTGGCATCTGAGCTTGCACTGCTTGAACAGCTGGCTGATAAGGCATTGGAGCACATTGCGCGGCAGCAACATACGAATACTGATAATAGGGAACTTGATAAGGCATAGGAGCGGGAGCTTGTTGAGAAGCTTTCCCTTTCTGCAAAGAGATGGCATTTGTTTCGCCCTCCTTCTTCTTGTATCCATTAAAAGGCTTCTTGGCATTAGCCTGGTTGTTAGAACCTCCTGGGATCTTTCCACTCTTCAACCCTTCTTCATTTCTCTCACCAACGATCACCAAGTCAGAAAATCCAGCGAAGACACTTCCGATCAACTTTTCGTAGTACTGGCCTTGCAATGTACCCATAAATATGTCGATCAGTTCACGGTCAACCAGAGGTGGATGCACCCTTGCGGCTAGCTCTCTCCATCGTTGCGCGTACTCCTTGAAGGACTCGTTGTCCTTCTGAGTCATACTCTGAAGCTGAGTACGATTCGGAGCGAGATCTGTGTTGTATTTCTACTGTTTGACAAATGCATCGGCTAGCTCGGCCCAAGTGTGCACACTGTTATGTTCCAGCTGCATATACCATTCGAGTGATGCCCCAGACAAACTGTCTTGGAAGCAGTGAATCATGAGCTTTTCGTCTCTGGCATAGGCAGCCATCTTGCGACAGTACATCTTCAGATGAATGTTTAGGCAACTGAGACCTTTGTACTTCGAAAATTCCGGCACTTTGAACTTGGGAGGAATGACAACATCAGGCACCAAGCATAATTCCAAAGCACTGAAAGAATTTGAATTGTGCCCCTCCATGGCTCGGTGAGGAGCACCTAACTTAGAAGGAACATGTCTTTTTCTTCATAATTTTTTTTTCTTTTCTTTCTTAGTTTTCTCATTTTAACCTAGAGATCATACACTTATTTGCATCGGTTTCTTACTTAGTGTGTTTAGGATGGTGCTGACTGCTTAAATAAACTACTTAGGAATTACTACAAGAACCTGGAGTTTTAAGGTCTCGGCATAATGGGTACTCAAATTTATTTTGCATATTTAGGGGGTTAAGGTTGTCAGGACGATATCAATTTTATCAAAACTTTCCCAAGTTTTTATAACATAGCCTAAACAGCCTATATACTTTCAGAGTACCATGTCATGAATCGAAAAGTTTTTGTTGGAGGTTAAAATTTTGAAATTTTAAAATTTTGGGGAAGTTTGAATAACAGGCGAAAACCACTCATAAAGACTCGACAGCACATGCAAAGATTTTGACATATCATTAAAAATAGATAAAAACAATAAATCAAACTAAAAGGCAATAAAATGAAAGCGATAGAGTTCCTCCCCCACACTTAAACCAAACATTGTCCTCAATGTTTCAGTAAAAGGTGGAAAAGGAAAGATAGAACCTGTATGAATGCTACTGCTCTTGCTATCCTTGTCTTTGTTGATCACTTCTACTTCGGTGGCGGGCATTTTGAGATACTTTGTTTGTGTAATTCTCAAACCAGCTCATCATGTTGCTCGCGTCAAGAGGAAGTACTCATCATCAGTGTTCCCACCAGCAGCGACACTCGTAGGAATGTCCGTGGGCATAACTCATCTTCTCAGATCGACATCTAGAGAGTTTTCGCCTAGATATAGCTAAAGCGTAGCAAGCGATACATTTCTTTATTTTCTGCCGATTTAAACAAACAAATTAAAATAAAGACCTTGTGGTTTGCCTCCAACACAGCGCTTTGTTTAGCGTCGATAGCTCGACGGGTAAGGAGTGCAAGTACTCATGGTGGTTCTTTCGAAAATGGTTCCTCGATCGAACTTTGAATAGTCTTCGGTTTCCATGGCCACTTATCAAGCCATCTCTCATATCCCTCACCTTTTCGTTTCTTTCTTCTGTAGGGTGGTTTCTTGTTTTGAACGCGTGGTGGTGGTTCTGGATCTATTCTGCGTATCAGCTTTTCAAATTTGGGCTTTGTTATTTCATCCACCACCTCAAAAGTTAATCGTACCCTTTTAACAGTAATAATGACCCTAGTTTCACAGTCCTCGAATTTTCTTTTTCTATGAAGGGCCTTAGACAAAGGTGCATTGGTGTGTATATTTTTCAATACCTCCACATATATATGTTTTGGATTGGGAGTCTACCTTAACTTCTGCAAACCTTTGTGGGAAAGAAATAGGTGGGGTATAGGGAGGAGGAGCAACGATACGTGCTTCCTTCTCTACCTCTTCGACAACCTCCCTTTCGGTTGGTGTCGGTGGATTTTTCTCAATATGTATGCTTTTCTCACCAAAACTCTCCTCAGGCTCATCATCAATCTCCCTAGGGTCTTCTATTTGTTCTTCATTAACGGTTGTTACAACATTCACATGTCCTTCTGGGAAGGGTCCTAGAGGTGTTTGTCTAAGCAGGGAGGTTTGAGTCTCCAAAGTCTCGCTGTGAGTTGCGAGGGAATCGACAATAACGTTCATCTGCCTAAGGTCTTCATTAATTTGGAGATGTTGTTTTCTAAAATCTTCGTTTTGGAGAGTTTGTGTTTCCACAAAGCGCTCCATCACAGATTCTATCCTAGAGTGAATAGACGTCTCATTGAATTCTTCTAGTAGTAGTTCGAGGTTGGATGTATCAAAATCTTGCGTTTCCTCAAAACATTGGGAGTCGTCATCATAGAGGGAATTTGGGTGAGAGTGCGTAGTATTGAAATCTTCTAATAATATTTCGAGGTCGGATTTAAGCGGAATTTGTGGTTCCTCGAAATATTGGGGGTGGTAGTTATAATATGGAGGGTGGTAATTATAAGGGAAATACGGGTTATACATAATGATTTAGATAAGAGTGCCTTAGTCTATACTATGCAACAACGGAATCACAATATTGACTATTGGTCCCCGGCAACGGCGCCAAAAACTTGATCGCTCCACAAGTGCACGGAAATATCGAAGTAATATAAAAGATTGTCGAACCCACAGAGACCAATGTCAATCTACCGTTATCTATTATTACGGCGTAAAGCTAAGGCTATTGGAATTAGGAAAATCTAATGCGAATGAAATTAAATGCAAAAGAAATAAAGAAAATTGGTTTAAAGAAATGCGGTAAAGGATATCGGTATGCAAAGACTTAGTTATCTTGGATTTGACAGGTCACCGATGCTTCTTACTCTTTGCAAACATTGTTCAGAAGAAAATAGTGATATGAAGACTCTCGTCTCACGATGGTTGTTGACGCTAATCATAATTCTAAGGGCCAAATGTACGCTTTCGTGTCCCATTCGGGGTTAAAACTATTTTTTGGAAATCTCTAAGTTCTAATTCATTTTAAAGTGCTTTCGCTGTTATTAAAACAAATGACTAGTGTTTACTATCTGGTCTTACCGCAGCTTTCGCTTGTTGGTTCGTACCTTAATTAATTTCCCACTTTCGTGGCAAAACTACTTTTAAATAAGTTCTCGCTTTCGCGACGAAGTTTATTCAGTAAATAAATTTAAACACTCAGACCATAAACAACTTTTGAAAAGGAAAGTTTTCAACCGGTTATTATCAAATCCTATCCTACTAATTCGGTTACATACCGATAAAACTAACTTAGCTAGACATGATAATTAATGCGAACGGAAATAGACATAAACAACGGAATAATAAAGCGTGCATCATAACAGAAATAAAGTAGTAATTCAATTAATAAAAACCTGTAAGTTGTACTGATCTCAAATCCTTGGGTAGTCCCCCACAATGTCGGCAGGATTCTACTTTGGCGAGAAATAAAAGGTACAGGAAGAAAATACAATATTCTGAACTGAAGGAAAATGGAAAGGAAAATAAAAATAACGATAAATAACTTTGATGGAACTTTGGCAGAACTTCGGGATGAAGAATCCACCCTTTTCTCTGTGAGTCTTTTGTCTATTTATAGGAGATGTTTCTTATCTCAACTTCCTGAGATCATGCGTGAGATATGGAGAAAGTGGTAGTAACTTCCAGTAGTGGGCAGTGAGTGGAGAAAGTGTAGTAACTTCCAGTAGTGGGCAGTGAGTGGAGAAAGTGTAGGAAGGATTTAAGTTGAGATTGATCGTGAATTCTGATTCTGCGTTTTTTTTGTCTGCGTGACGGTCGTCATGAAATGTGACGGTTGTCACACGCATGACGGTCGTCATGGACCTGTGATGGTCGTCACAGCAGCAGAATCCGTATCTGCTGTTTTTCATCTATTTTTCATCCGTTTTTCATATGTTTCTTCTCCTTTTCTTTCTTTAGTCCAAATTCTCCCCAATCTGCAAAACGAAGTAAATTAATCATATAATAGAACATAAATCAAGATAAATTAATAAAAGTCACAAATAAATGCATGTAAATCAAGCCAAATAAACGATATAATTTCGCGTTATCAGGTAGGACAAATTTAGGGTATGACAGATGCCCCTATCTAATTGGCTTGGAACGAGTAAGATGAACGACTATGGCGCTCACTCTCTCACAGTAGAAGACAATTAGATATGAAGAAGACCCTGAATTTGTCCGAAAAGAAAAGGAAAGCTCGGGAATTGAAATACCTGATAAGGTATGCTTCCGAGTATGCTAAGAATAACTGGCAAAAGGTTCACATCACCAAAAGGATGATGGGATGAAACACACGCGGGTACTACCACCAAAAGAATGATAAAGCAAACACACTCGCACAATCTGACACCAGACGAGATGACAGACCCCCCACCAAAAGGATGACGGAGAGAAACTCACACTAAACAATATCGCACAATCTATCATTAATGACTATGATAGACCCCCCACCAAAAGGATGACGGAGCGAAACACAAAACACATCGCACAATCTATCATTAATGACCATGATAGACCCCCCACCAAAAGGATGACGGAGCGAAACACAAAACACATCGCACAATCTATCATTAATGACCATGATAGACCCCCCACCAAAAGGATGACGGAGCGAAACACAAAACACATCGCACAATCTATCATTAATGACCATGACAGACCCCCCACCAAAAGGATGACGGAGCGAAACTTCAAACAAACTCTCGCACAATCTATCATTAATGACCATGATAGACCCTCCACCAAAAGGATGACGGAGCGAAACACAAATAAACACATCGCACAATCTATTATTAATGACCATGATAGACCCCCCACCAAAAGGATGATGGAGCGAAACACAAATAAACACATCACACAATCTATCATTAATGACGATGATAGACCCCCCACCAAAAGGATGACGGAGCGAACTCAAACAAACTATCGCACAATCTATCATTAATGACCATGATAGACCCCCCACCAAAAGGATGACGGAGCAAAACACAAAACACATCGCACAATCTATCATTAATGACCATGATAGACCCCCCACCAAAAGGATGACGGAGCGAACTCAAACAAACAGGTTGCTATCACCAAAAGGATGATAGAAAAAACACAAATTGAGGGCTACCAACACCAAAAGGATGCAGGCTAGGTTGAACCGACGAAGTTCGGCTATCACCAAAAGGATGATAGTAAAGCAATTGACAACAGTCACGCTTGCTGGATACAACTCATTGGGGAACACCCAAGAGGAAGATTGGATTAAAATTAATCAATGGGGTACGCCCACCATCTTGCTTGGAGATCACGACTTCGTGGTTACGCCCATGAATTCTGAATAGGATGTCCCTGACTGGACTGAGTTTGTCTTGATGTCTTATCTTGCTCAACAACAGGCTGAACAACTTCATGAGGAAAGCTCATGGTTTTGCTGAGGATGCCCCTGCTCGGGTTGGATACTAAACTTCTTGGATTTGCCCAACAAAAGGTTGAACAACTTCGTGGGGACACCCACGGTCTTAAATGGTATGCCCCTGACTGGGCTGAATGTTGATTTGAAGATCTGATCAACCACACGGTTGAAATACGTCGTGGAAGACGCCCGTGGTCTTTGAAAAATGCCCCTGACTGGGCTGAATCTTACTTTGAATAACTTCGAATTTTATGGGAGAGACCCACAATTACAGAAGGTTGCCCCTGACTGGGCTGATGATTGCTTTGAAGCTCCTGATATTCGCGGGAGAAATCCACGACCTTTGTGGAAGATGCCCTGATTGGGTTGCCGATGGTCTTGGAAATCTTCGGGATTGATCCTGGACCTTGACTTGCATATGTGAATGCTTGATGATATGATATTCCATATGAGTGGAAGTGTAAATGCAAATGCTGACGCGCGGAGATGCAAGAGCTGGGGAAGTATGATATGGTTGGGTATGCATATGATGCAAGATGCTTATGATAACGAATGCAATGCGTATGATGCACATAATTGCAGAACGGGTAATTGGAAATGCAGGGAGACATCAGCGCGGTGGACTCTGGTAGCTGCCAATGTGAATCGGACTTTGGGGGGTGGGAGGGATTGACTTCCTCGACACGCAGTTGGTTGAAGACGTCTTGATTGAAGCAGATGATGATGCTCTAGATGCCCCAAGTATGAGTACTAGGTGGTTCGCTGTGAATTTGCTTCAGAGAAGGCTGCAACTCTGCTTGATGATCAAGGTAACTTAGTTTTGCCCCAGTCTGAATATGGTAATGGTTTGCCCCTGCTCGAGCTCTTGAATGATTTTCCCCAGCCTATGGGATTTGAAATAACCTTGTCTCGTGTACACCACTGAAAGCCGGGTTCCTCCCTGATTGCTCCTTGTTGAGATGTTTTTGAATACCTAGCACTGATTTGCAATTAAAATTGTACATTCATAAATGGTAATATTAATGCAAAGCTTAATGTAAGTTTTGAAAAAGTGTGTCATTTATTGAGAGTGTCGTGATAGTGAGATGAATGGACCGTTAGCCCAAACATTGTGTTAATTTGATTGGTGTAAAAGATAAAGCAAGGATAATGACACCAATGATGGTGATTAGAAATCACGTGAGGAGTCAGGTTACGCAACCTCGCAATAGTATGCTTTTAGAATAAACCTCGCCTCAATTAGGTCTTTCGAGGGTTGTAACGTGGTCTGGTTCACGGTTATGAAACAAAGGATGCTAGGCTCAAAGTATGATTTGTACCCACCCATTCTTCTTAATGATCTCCAGTCCTACGCTCAGTTAATTCTACACTTGTCTTAACGGTATAAACTTGATGATTCAAGGTTTGCTCGTCGTGGCAGTCACCTTATTTTGGTTTTTTGATGGATGTCAGTGCCCCTTTTGATTTGGGTGGCCACTGAATATTATTTTGTTTTTGTTGAGGGTTTCAGGGTCCTCTTTTGCTTTTGTTTTTTATCCCTAACTTTTGCATGGATTGACTTTGCTCGTCAGATCCATCGGGATTGCCTTGATTTTGCCTAAGTCCCCTCTAATGTGTTTGACTTAGCAAGATTTTTGATTTTTGATTTTTGGGAAGGTTGTGACTGCCATAGCATGGGTCATTGCTTGTTGATTCGAGTGCGGACTTGAATTGACTGAACACTACCCTGCCCCAGGTTGAGTGTAAAAGTTTGAATATCCGAAGGAAACTGCTACTTCTAGGCTTGAAGTGGTTTACTAGGGATTAACTCCTTATATCTCCGGTGTTTAGGGGAATTGAAGCAATGCCTGTACATCATTGACGAGATTCTATCTGAAAGCATACGAGTTTGCAATTATGGGTATCTCGTTTTCATCATCCTCCCTCAAATCAAGCTAAACAACAATGAATAAATGTGTCAGTGATAAGTGAAAAATAAGTGAATACGACATAACTAATTCAAAACATGCATAAACGATACATTAATGAAAACCAAATACGAATGGCGATTGTTCAAAGCATACAATACTTAAATAAGCAAAGACAAAACATAAGAATTGAGAAATATGAAATGGCAATATGACGACCTTCTTCGAGGAATGAACTTGACTGGAATCGATCTGACGTTAGCACTAGTTGGCTGATGGCATCGGATTGTTGATGACATTTGGAGACTTCCCATTGAAGTTGATAGCATCCCTGTCGATCATGTCTTGAATTATGTGCTTGAAAGCCCTGCAGTCCTCAATGGTGTGACCTGGAGCGCCCTTATGAAACTCACAATGAGCATTTGCATCGTAATCGGTAGGAATGACAGTTGGAGGAGCCAAATCTCTCGGAACAACAGCTTTCTTCTCCATCAACTGAGCAAAGATTTTGGCATATGTCATTGGTAGACGATCAAAGACTCTATCTGGTCTCCATGTTCTCTGCGGACGCTGTGGGCGAGTACCTTGTCGTTGCTGAGTAGCTTGCATCTGCTGTTGCTGAGGAGCATATTGATATCCTTGCTGGTTGTAGGCTTGTTGCTGAGGAGCCTGTTGCCGTGGCATCTGAGCTTGCACTGCTTGAACAGCTGGCTGATAAGGCATTGGAGCACATTGCGCGGCAGCAACATACAGATACTGATAATAGGGAACTTGATAAGGCATAGGAGCGGGAGCTTGTTGAGAAGCTTTCCCTTTCTGCAAAGAGATGGCATTTGTTTCGCCCTCCTTCTTCTTGTATCCATTAAAAGGCTTCTTGGCATTAGCCTGGTTGTTAGAACCTCCTGGGATCTTTCCACTCTTCAACCCTTCTTCAATTCTCTCACCAACGATCACCAAGTCAGAAAATCCAGCGAAGACACTTCCGATCAACTTTTTGTAGTACTGGCCTTGCAATGTACCCATAAAGATGTCGATCAGTTCACGGTCAACCAGAGGTGGATGCACCCTTGCGGCTAGCTCTCTCCATCGTTGCGCGTACTCCTTGAAGGACTCGTTGTCCTTCTGAGTCATACTCTGAAGCTGAGTACGATTCGGAGCGAGATCTGTGTTGTATTTGTACTGTTTGACAAATGCATCGGCTAGCTCGGCCCAAGTGTGCACACTGTTACGTTCCAGCTGTATATACCATTCGAGTGATGCCCCAGACAAACTGTCTTGGAAGCAGTGAATCATGAGCTTTTCGTCTCTGGCATAGGCAACCATCTTGCGACAGTACATCTTCAGATGAATGTTTAGGCAACTGAGACCTTTGTACTTCGAAAATTCCGGCACTTTGAACTTGGGAGGAATGACAACATCAGGCACCAAGCATAATTCCAAAGCACTGAAAGAATTTGAACTGCGCCCCTCCATGGCTCGGTGAGGAGCACCTAACTTAGAAGGAACATGTCTTTTTCTTCATAACTTTTTTTTCTTTTCTTTCTTAGTTTTCTCATTTTAACCTAGAGATCATACACTTATTTGCATCGGTTTCTTACTTAGTGTGTTTAGGATGGTGCTGACTGCTTAAATAAACTACTTAGGGATTACTACAAGAACCTGGAGTTTTAAGGTCTCGGCATAATGGGTACTCAAATTTATTTTGCATATTTAGGGGGTTAAGGTTGTCAGGACGATATCAATTTTATCAAAACTTTCCCAAGTTTTTATAACATAGCCTAAACAGCCTATATACTTTCAGAGTACCTGATAACACGAAATCATATAGATATTTTCATGCATAATTCAACTAAAGTCTAACCGTTTTCGATCCGATTTCGGGTTATTTCTGTGTATTTGTCTGATGTTTTGCAGGTATTCAACGATCACATCTAAACAAGGCAACATGAAGAAAAGAAGCAATCCCAGATAAAATATGGACGAAAAAGGAGTGAAAACACAATGAAAAGCACAACAAGCTGTTTTTGCTGATGTGACGACCGTCACAGCTTCATGACGACCGTCACACGGGTGACGACCATCACACCTTGTGACGACCGTCATGCAGGCAAAAACGCCCCACTCAAATTACACGTCAAAAGAGCAGTTCCAATTCCCACAGAATGGACCACTACTCCCTAAATTATCTGCCTCAAGGTCCATCATCCTCAGAGATAACCGTTGGGATTCCACTTCTATAAAAAGGGAAGCAGAGGACTTCAGAAGGGGAGCTGCATTGATACCACGAAGTGCTGCCCAATTTACTTTCCAGAGCATTATTTTCCAGTTTTATCCTCATTTGTTTCTCTTTAAATTTCCTTATTCCCATTTCCGCTCTTCTGTAATTTCTATTGTACTGTACGATCAAATTGGCACTAAAGACCAGAATCCTGCCAACATCTGTGGAGGATCTGCCCAAAGGCCAATTGGCATATTTACAGGTTTTCATTTTGATCGACTTCAGTTTTATTATAATGCAAATTATTATTTATTATTCTTATTTATATTTTATCTTTCCCAAATCCATGTCTAGCTAAACTTAGGTAATCGATATGTAGTGATAATTCGAATGGGATTTGATAACAATTGGTCGAAAACTTTCTTTTCACAAAAGTAATCTATGGTCTGAGTGTTTAAAATTGATTCACTGGATAAACTTCGTCGCAAAAGCGAGAACTTATTTAAAAGTAGTTTTGCCACGAAAGTGGGAAATTAATTAAGATACGAACCAACAAGCGAAAGCTGCGGTAAGGTCAGATAGTAAACACTAGGCATTTGTTTTAATAACAACGAAAGCACTTTAAAACGAATTAGAACTTAGAGATTTCCAACAAATAATTTTAACCCCGAACGGAATACGAAAGTATACGTTTGGCCCTTAGGATTATGATTAGCGTCAATAACCATCGTGAGGCGAGAGTTTTCAAATCTCCATTTTCTGCTTGAATAAACTTTGAAAATTATTTCATACACCATAACTTATCAAATCCCTGAAGAACACAATTACTACGTATCGATTTAATTAATTATAATCTAAATAGTAATCTTAGTTCCCTTTTAGTGACAAATCTTATTCCCTTAAACATATTCTACCTAGCTAAACATAGTAACTCCCGAGAACACTAGTTTGATTACGAGTCCCTGTGGGATCGATATCTATTATTACTACGCGATAGACTGTGCACTTGCAGTTAGTTGTATTAGACATAGAAAGTCGCGATCAAGTTTTTGGCGCCGTTTCCGGGGACCCGTTTAGTCAATAGTGTAACCTTCTGTTACGCCGTATAGACTAGGTTAACAATTTTCATTTTTCCTTTACTAGTTCTGTCGATTGTATGCCAAGAAATCGCCCGAAAAGCGATATCGTAAAACCTTCAGTCGCAGAACTAGAACACTTCTTACATTTAAGAAGTAGAATCATTGAGTACCAACTCAAACAACTCAAACATAACACTCCCGAACATCTCACTCCCATTCCCAAATCAGAAGAAGAAGAACCAGAGATGGCTGAAGGACCTCCGAACAAACCGCTGAAGGCATACGCTACACCATCTCAGATGGAGCCTAGAAGTAGCATTGCTGCCCCAGCTATTACCCGAAATGATTTTGAGCTGAAACCGTCATTGCTGTCGGCTGTACAACAAAACCAATTCTCAGGAAACGCAACTGAGGATCCGAACGAACATCTAACGAAGTTTGTACAATACGCAGACACAGTGAAAGCAAATGGAGTAACTCCAGACGCGATAAGACTTCGTCTTTTCCCATTCTCTCTTAGAGACAGAGCATGGACATGGTTACAATCGTTACCATCCAACTCCGTTATGACGTGGGAGCAATTGAAGAACGTCTTCTTAGCGATATATTTTCCGCCAAGCAAAACTGCTATGCTTAGAGCTCAAATCAACGGATTTCGACAGAAAGATACTGAATCTCTTTACGAAGCATGGGAACGATTCAAAGATATGATGAGAACATGTCCTCACCACGGTCTAGAAGACTGAGTGACAATCCATACCTTCTATAATGGGCTTCTATACAATACTAGATTGACAATAGACGCTGCCGCGGGCGGTGCACTTATGGATAAGCCATATGATGAAGCCTATCAATTAATAGAAAACATGTCACAAAACCATTGCCAATGGGGAGGTGAACGCACTCCAACTGAGAAAACCACAGCAAAAGGTGGGATGTACGAAATCAGCAGCCTTGAAAAGTTCAATGCTAAAGTAGATGCTCTAGCACAGAAGATTGATAGTCTGACCGTTAACCCCACTGCAACTGTCGCTGCAGTAACTCCAAATTGCGAGTTATGCGGAAGCACCACTCATAATGCACCCGAATGCCCATTGCTAGCCGGAATCCCGCCAGACCAGGTAAATTATGCTCAAGGAAACCCCTACGCAAATACCTACAACCCAGGTTGGCGAAATCATCCAAACTTTTCTTACAAAAGCGAAAATGCATTGCAAATGCCTACTGCTCCGCAAGGATATCAAAAACCAGCTGCTCAGAATGCACCTAGGAAATCAAACCTCGAATTGATGATGGAAAAGTTCATAGCTACTCAAGCTCAAACAAACAAAGAGTTCCTGAATCAAAACATACACACTAGCGAGCAAATTAAACAGTTGACAGGAAAAGTAGACGCTTTAGCCACCCACAACAAAATGTTAGAAACTCAGATATCACAAGTGGCTCAACAGCAAGCATCTGCTGCCGCACCTGCTGGCACATTTCCTGGACAACCCGAACAGAATCCCAAAGGCCAAGCAAATGCTGTGATACTAAGAAGTGGAAAAGAATTGGACGAACCGATCGATCCGAGGACCGAAAACTCAGCCATGCAACAGAAACCAACTGAACAAGCAGAAAAGGAATCTGAGTTAGAGAAGAAGGAGGACAACGAGAAGGAGGATACCGCAAGTGAAAAAACTCAAGCACCTCCAGCGCCATATAAACCACCTATTCCTTATCCGCAAAGACTAATAAACTCTAAAACTTCAGGACAGTTTAAGAAATTTGTAGAGCTCCTTAAACAACTGAATATTACTATTCCTTTTACAGAAGCGATAACTCAAATGCCGTCATACGCTAAATTTCTCAAAGAGATCCTGTCGAATAAGAGAAAGATCGAGGATAACGAAACAGTTACACTTACTATAGAGTGTAGCGCTATTATTCAGAACCGCATGCCTCCTAAATTAAAAGACCCAGGTAGTTTCTCCATACCCTGCGTCATACGAAAGTTCGTAATAGACAAAGCTCTATGCGATTTAGGAGCCAGTATCAGTGTTATACCCTTATCTATATGCAAAAAGCTGAATATGGGAGACCTTAGGCCAACCAAAATGTCCGTACAATTAGCTGACAGATCAGTAAAATACCCCGTCGGAATACTGGAAAACGTTCCAGTATGCATAGGACAATTCTACATTCCAACCGACTTCATAATCATGGACATCAAGGAGGACACTGTAACCCCAATTATCCTAGGAAGACCGTTCCTAGCTACAGCCGGAGCGATTATAGACGTGAAGAAAGGAAGGCTATCATTCGAAGTAGGAAAAGAAAAGATAGAGTTCATTCTCACCAAGTTCCTACAAGTACCAGCAATAGACGATACCTGCTATTTAGTAGACGAAATTGACGAATGCATAAGAGAACTTGAAAATGAAGAGACCACGTATTCAGAAATAATAAAGATTCAAATACCCGATATTTCTGAAGACGATAATTGGCGTAAACCGTACAAAGACGACAGCCTAAGCGAAAGCTTAGCACTGACCCCAAACCATATGCCAGGTCCGAAGAACCCATCTTTAGAACTTAAAACACTACCCAAAAACCTCAGATATGAATTTCTAGACGATGAACTAAAAAGACTAGTGATAGTCAACGCCGACTTAGGACAACCAGAAACCGAAAAGTTATTAGAAGTCCTAAAGAAGTACCCCACCGCGTTAGGCTATAACATAAGCGATTTAAAAGGTATAAGCCCTTCAATCTGTATGCATCGAATTACAATAGAGGAAGACTCTAAAACCTCTCGAGAGCATCAGAGAAGACTGAACCCCATCCTGAGCACGGTAGTCAGAGATGAAGTAAAGAAATTGCTAGATGCAGGAATCATCTATCCGATCTCCGATAGTGAATGGGTTAGCCCAGTTCATGTCGTACCAAAGAAAGGAGGAGTCACAGTAGTTAAAAACGAAAAAGGCGAATCAATAACAAAAAGAGTCGTGACTGGAAGCAGGATGTGTATTGATTATAGGAAACTTAACAAGGCTACGCGCAAAGATCACTTCCCGTTACCCTTCATAGACCAAATGTTGGAAAGATTAGCCAAACATTCATATTTCTGCTATCTAGATGGTTACTCAGGATTCTTCCAAATTCCCATCCACCCTGATGACCAAGAAAAGACTACATTCACCTGTCCTTACGGTACTTTTGCTTACCGCCGAATGCCGTTCGGACTCTGTAACGCTCCAGCAACCTTCCAAAGATGCATGATGGCAATCTTTGCAGATTTCATAGACGATATTATGGAAGTGTTTATGGACGATTTCTCGGTATGTGGACAAAGTTTCGAAGGATGCCTACAAAACTTAGAAAGGGTACTAGAACGTTGTGTAAAAGTAAACCTCGTCCTAAATTGGGAGAAATGCCATTTTATGGTCCGACAAGGAATAGTTCTAGGACATGTCATATCAGATAGAGGGATTGAGGTAGACAAAGCTAAAATAGAGATTATAAAGGATCTCCAACCTCCAAAATCCGTACGAGAAATACGGAGTTTTCTAGGACACGCCGGTTTCTACAGAAGATTTATAAAAGATTTTTCGAAAATCACAAAACCTTTGACCAGCCTGTTGATGAAAGATGCTGAGTTCGTCTTCGACGACGACTGTCTAAAAGCATTCGAAACATTGAAATCAGCCCTTATCACCGCACCAATCATGCAACCGCCCGATTGGAGACTACCGTTTGAAATCATGTGCGACGCGAGTGATTACGCTGTAGGCGCAGTTCTAGGACAAAGGAAGGACAAGAAACTCCATGCTATCTACTATGCCAGTAGAACCTTAGATCCTGCCCAAATGAACTACGCTACCACAGAAAAGGAACTTCTAGCAGTTATATTTGCGCTTGACAAATTCCGTTCTTACTTAGTAGGAGCAAAAATTATAATATACACAGACCACGCTGCCATAAGGTACCTAATAAGCAAAAAGGATGTCAAACCAAGACTATTGAGATGGATCCTGTTATTACAAGAGTTTGACTTAGAAATCAAAGATAAGAAAGGAACCGAGAACGTTGTTGCGGATCACTTATCCCAAATAGAAGGCATCAGACATGAACCAGTACCGATAAATGATGATTTCCCGTACGAACGTCTGATAGCCAAACTAGAAAGTGACACACCCAATTCAATCTCGGAAGATCCAGAATTCGAAAAAGTCGTAGAAGCAGTCTATGCCCAAGTCACGTTACCTTGGTATGCTGACATCGTTAATTACCTCGCTGCGGGCGTGCTTCCACCGGATCTTACTTATCAGTAAAAGAAGAAATTCTTCCACGATCTGAAACACTATTATTTGGACGAACCCCTACTCTTCAAGAGAGGGGCCGACAACATATATCATCGCTGTGTCCCATAGGAAGAAATAGAAAATATTATTTCCCAATGCCACTCAGCACCATACGGTGGTCATGCTAGTACGTCCAAGACGTGCGCTAAGATTCTCCAAGCCGGCTTATTCTGGCCTAATCTCTGGAAAGACGTTCACATCGCTGTGCAAAAGTGCGATAGATGCCAACAAACTGGCAACATCTCACGACGCGATGAAATGCCTCAGAAAGGAATCTTAGAGGTAGAAATCTTCGACGTCTGGGGAATAGATTTCATGGGACCTTTCCCACCTTCTTTTGGTAATAACTACATACTCGTCGCTGTCGATTACGTGTCTAAATGGATAGAAGCCATAGCTGCTCCAACAAACGACGCACGAGTAGTAATCAAACTCTTCAAAACCACAATCTTTCCTAGATTCGGTGTGCCCAGACTCGTCATTAGTGATGGAGGATCTCACTTCATATCACGAATATTCGATAAACTTCTCTCTAGATATGGAGTCCGGCACCGAGTAGCTACACCTTATCATCCGCAAACTAGCGGACAAGTAGAGGTCTCGAACAGAGAAATAAAACAAATCTTGGAGAAGACTGTCGCTACCTCAAGAAAAGATTGGTCGTCAAAGCTACAAGAGGCTTTATGGGCTTATAGGACCGCATTTAAGACACCAATAGGTACTACCCCCTATAAATTAGTTTACGGTAAATCCTGCCATCTCCCTGTAGAGTTAGAGCATAAGGCCTTTTGGGCCATTAAGACACTCAACTTCAACTACACCGAGGCAGGAGAAAAGCGAATCTTGAACTTACACGAGTTGGAAGAACTTCGATTAGACGCTTACGAAAATGCCTGTATCTACAAAGAACGAACTAAAAGGTGGCATGATAAACGTTCAATCAGGAAACAATTCAGTGTGGGAGACATCGTATTACTCTTTAATTCACGATTAAAACTCTTCCCAGGTAAACTAAAATCTAGGTGGTCTGGACCCTATGAAGTGACTAAAGTACTTCAGAGTGGAGCTGTCGAAATTACCGATAAGACGAATGCACCATTTATCGTAAACGGGCAACGTCTAAAACATTACAATAAGAACGACAACAGTCCTCAAGTCAGCAATATAACATTGCTTGAGCTTCCAGCTCAGACACCCGAATAGCTTCTCACCAAGCTATCGTCAGGCTTTAGACGTTAAAAACAGCGCTTACTGGGAGGCAACCCAAATTTCCCTCGTTATTGCATTTCATTTTTCCTTAAAAATTTTCCTTTGAAAAATCTAACAAAAATTCTAAAATTACTACTACTTTCTACTTTCGTTCATTTTCGTACTTTTATTCTTATTTTATTTTCTCTCTTTTGTCTTTTGTTTCTACCGCTTTTCGTTTCTAAAAATCCTGACTTCAATTTCTTGTTTCAAACTTTTCAGGATTTTTAAAGTCTTCAAAACATTCCTTCTATTTTCTCCGAATTACCTGCAAATATGGCCGAGTACGACTTCACAAAGGTTCACTTCCGAGGACTCGCTCAAAAGGCAAGATTTGCAGCACTGACCGAAAGAGAATTCGCCTTAACGCTGTATTATGATAAGGCTACTATGGATAAACTAGGGATCACAGATAGCATTCAATACCTGTTCAATCAACTAGGTTGGGATAACACTGCTCTGAAAACACGTTTCGCTACCTACAAGGATCTTACCTATGAATTCCTTAGTTCTTTCAGATACACACCCAACTATGGTTTTGGATCCCGCTCAGAGTTGATTACCTTCCGATTGTTTGGAATGGACCAAACCCATAGCCGGATGTCACTAGCTAACCTCCTAGGATTCCCTAGCGGACCGCATGTGTTCATCAGCGCAGAAGATGACGATATCGATCTGCAACTCGATCAATTTTGGGGTAGAATCACAGGCGACTATCACCCCGAACCAGCCAGAATGCATAATGATGACATTCATAACCCAGCCTTCAGATACTTCCATAAGATACTAGCTCACACCTTGTTTGGAAAAGAAGAAAATATTACTACAGTGTCTAAGGAGGAGTTATTCATCATGTTCTGTGCTTCTCAGGGACGGACAGTAAATGCAGTGCCTTTCATGATGAGATCTTTCAAACGCCTCACGCTGGAACCTCGGACACCTATTCTTATAGGAGGCCTAGTAACAATGATTGCCCACGAGCTTGGCCTTAGATTCCATTTAAATGCCAGCACTCGTTTTGGTACCATCAGACCCATGAACATACAATTCTGCTTTAACAGGCGCATCTTAGGGACTATGGGACCTGGACCGTATGAGTACCTTATTAACGAAAAACCAGTACAGCTATTCACACTGCCTGATCATCTGATGACAAGCATCCACAACAAGGATAACTTGCTCTACGAATTGGATGAGCCTATAGGACCTCCTTCACCACAGTCAACACCACAGAACTATATGTATGACGGTGACCACATCTCTGAGGCACACGACTATATGTACTATGAGGACGCTGCCTCTGAAACTGAAGTAGACCCTACAACTCCTCCACACTACAATACTTATCCTGAGCCTATCCCTGAGGAAACCACCGACAAAATGGATGCCGTGTTACTCAGATTGGACGACGTTGATAAAGCTCTGACCAATGTAAAAGCTGATATCGCAGGCATGCACAGCGAACTGGTAGGCTTCATGGATCTAGTCTGCGACCAACTCGACTACTATTCACAGAAATTCGATGAGTTGAAGGCACGAAAAGATTAGTTATTAGCTCTTAGCAGTACTTTCAGTTTAGTCTAGTCTAGTTTAGTTTCATTTAATCATTTGGATTTTTCGCATTGTTAGTTTTCATTATGTACTACATACAATTGTTTCAATTTTATGTTATTTCAATTCTAGTTTTTATTCAACTATTCTGTTTTTGCATTAATTGTTGTTTGTTGGCTGTTATATTACATCACCGTATCAATACTAAGCCTTAAAGTCACTACGAGTACGCCCTCAGAGCAAAATTCTGCGTTCTGCAGATTTTGCTGCTGTGACGACCGTCACAGCCACATGACGAGCGTCACGTGGATGACGACCGTCACACCTATGTGACGACCGTCACGCAGTCCAGAACTGCTATCTGATAAAACAGGGTTCGTGTTCTCTTCCACTCCCTCCATTATCACTTTCAAACATCCTAACTCCTACCCCACTACGAATTTTCGTCCTCCCCACATTGAACTATAAACTTCAACTCCAAATTCAACCTCCAAACCACCGTTCTGTCATTTTTCCCTCTCTGCAAAAAAACCCCAAAACCTTAGAAACCTCTCCATCTTCCAACAATGGCAAGGACTGCAGAAACCCCAGATGTCAGCAACATTACCTTCAGTGAAGGCGAGTTAGGCGAAAGACAACGAGCAAACTACATTGCATTTCATCAGAGGTCACTCCAGCCGACTCACTACCCGCACCTTCCATCGCTTACGGAGCTCGGACTCCTTGAAGGTGTAACCTGGATGCTTCAAAGAGCAGGCATCTGGAACCTCTGCACCAACCCACAGCCAACCTACGAACAACTCACTCTTGAGTTCTTGAGTTCGTTCACTTACGTCACAAGCAGCGGCGAACTTAACCAGCACACAGGTGCCGCTTGCTTCCGGATGTTTGGCGTCAACTATCAGGTGAATCAAAATCAGATTGCCAGCATCCTACAGCTACCTCGCGGCAACAACGCTCATCGCCGCATCACCGATCAGTTCCAGCACGAAGCCTTCGCGCTGTGGTATCAGTTGACCGGCCACAATGCCGATGGTTGGGACTCCCTGCACGCCACTCATATCCATAACCCAACCATCAGGTACTTTCACAGAGCGTTGAGTAACACTATCTTCGCCAGAGACAGCAACCACAAAGTGAACTCCAAGGACCTCTTCTTTCTTCATTGCGTCTTCAACAATGAACCTGTCAACGCTGCCCCGTTTCTGCTGGCTCACATTCAGGCCAACTGCAACTGTGGCTCGAAGACATTCTACTTTGGCGGGATTGTCACGGCTATCGCACTTGGGCTGAACCTTGGCGACCGCCTCCAGCACCTCCATTCCATCCCCTCGGTGTTCCTTGACACCGACCACTGCAGAGCCTCTCATCTCATCCGCTCCCGAGCTGACGGCAAATACCATCCGATTGTGCGTGGCAAGACCGTCCGAAGCATCATCCTTCCGTCCCGCACCCGCATCCATCAAGAGGACCGTACCAACTGGTTGTTCGACCTCACTGCCCCTCCTGCTGCCGCTGTTCCTACTCAGGATCCCACTCATGATTCCGAGGATGAAATCCAAGCTGAGTTGGACAGGTCAGAGCAGCCAGAGGCATCGCAGCCTCCTCCTCCCGTAGGTACATCTTCTCGACGCCGCCGTCATCATCCCATGCCAGACTACATAGAAGAGGACCTCCGTCGCTCCCTAGACCAGCAGGCACAAATACTCACGATGCTGCAGCAGCAGAATCAGCGAGCTGACCAGTTCGAAGCTTGGCACCGGACTCAAATGCAACAACTTCACACCGGCCAAGCTACGATCACTGAGAGCCTAGCGAATCTGACCCTGCAGGTCGAAGGACTCCGAGACACCGTCTACCACACCGGAGCTATGAGCTATGAGGACAGAGTAGCCCTTGCTAGAGCCAGAGGACGCCAGCACGGACGTGACAGAGGCCGAGACTATATTTTTCATTTTTTTTCCTTCATTGTTTACTATATTTCAGTTATTTGTATTTTCATTTTCAGTTGTATCTCCCTCTCGCATGCTTCAAGAATCAGTGAGGACACTGATTGAGATAGTGTGGGAGCGGAGCCTTATTTCCATTCCACTGTACTCTGAATTTCCTTTATTTCCACTTCACTGCACTTTGAATTTTAGTAATTTCTATTTTTACACTTTCTATTTCTAGCAAATAAAGCTCGTCTATATATTTTTCACGTTACGCAAACAATCCCCACATTATTCAACGTAAACAAAAACTTTCATTTGTTCCCCAAAAGCGAAAGCATCACGAGAATGCACCTGAGTTCAAAACAAGTTTTGAAACTCCAAGGAAACGACAGTTCTAACAAAACCAGTATCATTCAGACACCTTAGATCTCTAGTTTATGCGAGTCGGTTTCACCACCTACGTGTACCAAAGTCTCAAGTGTCTGCGCAAACTCAACCCCAAGTAGTTTATACTAGCAGTCAGCACCATCCTAAAAACACTTCTAAGCGAGCGACCGATGCAAATAAGTGTATGATCTCCAAAAAGATGAAAAATCATGAAAAAAAAAGAGCTAAATAGCCCAAGAATATAAGATACGTTTCCTTCTAAGTTAGGTGCTCCTCACCCGAACATTTAGCCCAACGGCACGAAAAACTCATTGAAAAATCAATGACATAAAATTATGATCAATGAAGAAGATCAAAAACAGAAATGAGATCATATTCACTAACAGGTCGACTGGCCATGAAAGTGTACGGACAACGGGCTTAATGTGATTGCGCTAGAACAAACAGGGTGAACTTGCCGCGAGAACCTTGACACCAAGCTACAGTAGCATGACTGAGACCGATTTGCATAAAAAGGAGACCTCCGAAGACTTGTAGTCTAGTGTCGTCATGATACTCGCCTTGTTCCTACCAAGAATCCCGGGTTTTCCAAACTCTGCGAACGAAGAAGCTGCCTCGTGCTTGCCGACTTTTCCATGTTTTACTTGAGGACAAGCAAAGATTCAAGCTTAGGGGAGTTTGATAACACGAAATCATATAGATATTTTCATGCATTATTCAACTAAAGTCTAACCGTTTTCGATCCGATTTCGGGTTATTTCCGTGTATTTGTCTGATGTTTTGCAGGTATTCAACGATCACATCTAAACAAGGCAACATGAAGAAAAGAAGCAATCCCAGATGAAATATGGACGAAAAAGGAGTGAAAACACAATGAAAAGCGCAACAAGCTGTTTTTGCCGATGTGACGACCGTCACAGCTTCATGACGACCGTCACACGGGTGACGACCGTCACACCTTGTGACGACCGTCATGCAGGCAAAAATGCCCCACTCAGATTACACGTCAAAAGAGCAGTTCCAATTCCCACAGAGTGGACCACTACTCCCTAAATTATCTGCCTCAAGGTCCATCATCCTCAGAGATAACCGTTGGGATTCCACTTCTATAAAAAGGGAAGCAGAGGACTTCAGAAGGGGAGCTGCATTGATACCACGAAGTGCTACCCAATTTACTTTCCAGAGCATTATTTTCCAGTTTTATCCTCATTTGTTTCTCTTTACATTTCCTTATTCTCATTTCTGCTCTTCTGTAATTTCTATTGTACTGTACGATCAAATTGGCACTAAAGACCAGAATCCTGCCAACATCTGTGGAGGATCTGCCCAAAGGCCAATTGGCATATTTACAGGTTTTCATTTTGATCGACTTCAGTTTTATTATAATGCAAATTATTATTTATTATTCTTATTTATATTTTATCTTTCCCAAATCCATGTCTAGCTAAACTTAGGTAATCGATATGTAGTGATAATTCGAATGGGATTTGATAACAATTGGTCGAAAACTTTCTTTTCCCAAAAGTAATCTATGGTCTGAGTGTTTAAAATTGATTCACTGAATAAACTTCGTCGCAAAAGCGAGAACTTATTTAAAAGTAGTTTTGCCACGAAAGTGGGAAATTAATTAAGATACGAACCAACAAGCGAAAGCTGCGGTAAGGTCAGATAGTAAACACTAGGCATTTGTTTTAATAACAGCGAAAGCACTTTAAAACGAATTAGAACTTAGAGATTTCCAAAAAATAATTTAAACCCCGAACGGAATACGAAAGTATACGTTTGGCCCTTAGGATTATGATTAGCGTCAATAACCATCGTGAGGCGAGAGTTTTCAAATCTCCATTTTCTGCTTGAATAAACTTTGAAAATTATTTCATACACCATAACTTATCAAATCCCTGAAGAACACAATTACTACGTATCGATTTAATTAATTATAATCTAAATAGTAATCTTAGTTCCCTTTTAGTGACAAATCTTATTCCCTTAAACATATTCTACCTAGCTAAACATAGTAACTCCCGAGAACACTAGTTTGATTACGAGTCCCTGTGGGATCGATATCTATTATTACTACGCGATAGACTGTGCACTTGCAGTTAGTTGTATTAGACATAGAAAGTCGCGATCAGTACCATGTCATGAATCGAAAAGTTTTTTTTGGAGGTTAAAATTTTGAAATTTTAAAATTTTGGGGATGTTTGAATAACAGGCGAAAACCACTCATAAAGACTCGACAGCACATGCAAAGATTTTGACATATCATTAAAAACAGATAAAAACAATAAATCAAACTAAAAGGCAATAAAATGAAAGTGATAGAGTTCCTCCCCCACACTTAAACCAAACATTGTCCTCAATGTTTCAGTAAAAGGTGGAAAAGGAAAGATAGAACCTGTATGAATGCTACTGCTCTTGCTATCCTTGTCTTTGTTGATCACTTCTACTTCGGTGGCGGGCATTTTGAGATACTTTGTTTGTGTAATTCTCGAACCAGCTCATCATGTTGCTCGCGTCAAGAGGAAGTACTCATCATCAGTGTTCCCACCAGCAGCGACACTCGTAGGAATGTCCGTGGCATAGCTCATCTTCTCAGATCGTCATCTAGAGAGTTTTCGCCTAGATATAGCTAAAGCGTAACAAGTGATACATTTCTTTATTTTCTGCCGATTTAAACAAACAAATTAAAATAAAGACCTTGTGGGTTGCCTCCCACACAGCGCTTTGTTTAGCGTCGATAGCTCGACGGGTAAGGAGTGCAAGTACTCATGGTGGTTCTTTCGAGAATGGTTCCTCGATCGAACTTTGAATAGTCTTCGGTTTCCATGGCCACTTATCAAGCCATCTCTCATATCCCTCACCTTTTCGTTTCTTTCTTCTGTAGGGTGGTTTCTTGTTTTAAACGCGTGGTGGTGGTTCTGGATCTATTCTGCGTATCAGCTTTTCAAATTTGGGCTTTGTTATTTCATCCACCACCTCAAAAGTTAATCGTACCCTTTTAACAGTAATAATGACCCTAGTTTCACAGTCCTCGAATTTTCTTTTTCTATGAAGGGCCTTAGACAAAGGTGCATTGGTGTGTATATTTTTCAATACCTCCACATATGTTTTGGATTGAGAGTCTACCTTAACTTCTGCAAACCTTTGTGGGAAAGAAATAGGTGGGGTATAGGGAGGAGGAGCAACGATACGTGCTTCCTTCTCTACCTCTTCGACAACCTCCCTTTCGGTTGGTGTCGGTGGATTTTTCTCAATATGTATGCTTTTCTCACCAAAACTCTCCTCAGGCTCATCATCAATCTCCCTAGGGTCTTCTATTTGTTCTTCATTAACGGTTGTTACAACATTCACATGTCCTTCTGGGAAGGGTCCTAGAGGTGTTTGTCTAAGCAGGGAGGTTTGAGTCTCCAAAGTCTCGCTGTGAGTTGCGAGGGAATTGACAATAACGTTCATCTGCCTAAGGTCTTCATTAATTTGGAGATGTTGTTTTCTAAAATCTTCGTTTTGGAGAGTTTGTGTTTCCACAAAGCGCTCCATCATAGATTCTAACCTAGAGTGAATAGACGTCTCATTTAATTCTTCTAGTAGTAGTTCGAGGTTGGATGTATCAAAATCTTGCGTTTCCTCAAAACATTGGGAGTCGTCATCATAGAGGGAATTTGGGTGAGAGTGCGTAGTATTGAAATCTTCTAATAATATTTCGAGGTCGGATTTAAGCGGAATTTGTGGTTCCTCGAAATATTGGGGGTGGTAGTTATAATATGGAGGGTGGTAATTATAAGGGAAATATGGGTTATACATAATGATTTAGATAAGAGTGCCTTAGTCTATACTATGCAACAACGGAATCACAATATTGACTGTTGGTCCCCGGCAACGGCGCCAAAAACTTGATCGCTCCGCAAGTGCACGGAAATATCGAAGTAATATAAAAGATTGTCGAACCCACAGAGACCAATGTCAATCTACCGTTATCTATTATTACGGTTTAAAGCTAAGGCTATTGGAATTAGGAAAATCGGACGCGAATGAAATTAAATGCAAAAGAAATAAATAAAATTGGTTTAAAGAAATGCGGTAAAGGATATCGGTATGCAAAGACTTAGTTATCTTGGATTTGACAGGTCACCGATGCTTCTTACTCTTTGCAGACATTGTTCAGAAGAAAATAGTGATATGAAGACTCTCGTCTCACGATGGTTGTTGACGCTAATCATAATTCTAAGGGCCAAATGTACGCTTTCGTGTCCCATTCGGGGTTAAAACTATTTTTTGGAAATCTCTAAGTTCTAATTCATTTTAAAGTGCTTTCGCTGTTATTAAAACAAATGACTAGTGTTTACTATCTGGTCTTACCGCAGCTTTCGCTTGTTGGTTCGTACCTTAATTAATTTCCCACTTTCGTGGCAAAACTACTTTTAAATAAGTTCTCGCTTTCACGACGAAGTTTATTCAGTAAATAAATTTAAACACTCAGACCATAAACAACTTTTGAAAAGGAAAGTTTTCAACCGGTTATTATCAAATCCAATCCTACTAATTCGGTTACATACCGATAAAACTAACTTAGCTAGACATGATAATTAATGCGAACGAAAATAGACATAAACAACGGAATAATAAAGCGTGCATCATAACAGAAATAAAGTAGTAATTCAATTAATAAAAACCTGTAAGTTGTACTGATCTCAAATCCTTGGGTAGTCCCCCATAATGTCGGCAGGTTCCAATTTGGCGAGAAATAAAAGGTACAGGAAGAAAATACAATATTCTGAACTGAAGGAAAATGGAAAGGAAAATAAAAGTAACGATAAATAACTTTGATGGAACTTTGGCAGAACTTCGGGATGAAGAATCCACCCCTTTCTCTGTGAGTCTCTTGTCTATTTATAGGAGATGTTTCTTATCTCAACTTCCTGAGATCATGCGTGAGATATGGAGAAAGTGGTAGTAACTTCCAGTAGTGGGCAGTGAGTGGAGAAAGTGTAGTAACTTCCAGTAGTGGGCAGTGAGTGGAGAAAGTGTAGGAAGGATTTAAGTTGAGATTGATCGTGCATTCTGATTCTGCATTTTTTTTGTCTGCGTGACGGTCGTCATGAAATGTGACGGTCGTCACACGCATGACGGTCATCATGGACCTGTGACGGTCATCACAGCAGCAGAATCCGTATCTGCTGTTTTTCATCTATTTTTCATCCGTTTTTCATCTGTTTCTTCTCCTTTTCTTTCTTTAGTCCAAATTCTCCCCAATCTGCAAAACGAAGTAAATTAATCATATAGTAGAACATAAATCAAGATAAATTAATCATATAGTAGAACATAAACTTCTTGGATTTGCCCAACAAAAGGTTGAACAACTTCGTGGGGACACCCACGGTCTTGAATGGTATGCCCCTGACTGGGCTGAATGTTGATTTGAAGATCTGATCAACCACACGGTTGAAATACGTCGTGGAAGACGCCCGTGGTCTTTGAAAAATGCCCCTGACTGGGCTGAATCTTGCTTTGAATAACTTCGAATTTTATGGGAGAGACCCACAATTGCAGAAGGTTGCCCCTGACTGGGCTGATGATTGCTTTGAAGCTCCTGATATTCGCGGGAGAAATCCACGACCTTTGTGGAAGATGCCCTGATTGGGTTGCCGATGGTCTTGGAAATCTTCGGGATTGATCCTGGACCTTGACTTGCATATGTGAATGCTTGATGATATGATATTCCATATGAGTGGAAGTGTAAATGCAAATGCTGACGCACGGAGATGCAAGAGCTGGGGAAGTATGATATGGTTGGGTATGCATATGATGCAAGATGCTTATGATAACGAATGCAATGCGTATGATGCACATGATTGCAGACGGGTAATTGGAAATGCAGGGAGACGTCAGCGTGGTGGACTCTGGTAGCTGCCAATGCGAATTGGACTTTGGGGGGTGGGAGGGATTGACTTCCTCGACACGCAGTTGGTTGAAGAAGTCTTGATTGAAGCAGACGATGATGCTCTAGATGCCCCAAGTATGAGTACTTGGTGGTTCGCTGTGAATTTGCTTCAGAGAAGGCTGCAACTCTGCTTGATGATCAGGGTAACTTAGTTCTGCCCCAGTCTGAATATGGTAATGGTTTGCCCCTGCTCGAGCTCTTGAATGATTTTCCCCAGCCTATGGGCTTTGAAATAACCTTGTCTCGTGTACACCACTGAAAGCCGGGTTCCTCCCTGATTGCTCCTTGTTGAGATGTTTTTGAATACCTAGCACTGATTTACAATTAAAATTGTACATTCATAAATGGTAATATTAATGCAAAGCTTAGTGTAAGTTTTGAAAAAGTGTGTCATTTATTGAGAGTGTCGTGATAGTGAGATGAATGGACCGTTAGCCCAAACATTGTGTTAATTTGATTGGTGTAAAAGATAAAGCAAGGATAATGACACCAATGATGGTGATTAGAAATCACGTGAGGAGTCAGGTTACGCAACCTCGCAATAGTATGCTTTTAGAATAAACCTCGCCTCAATTAGGTCTTTCGAGGGTTGTAACGTGGTCTGGTTCACGGTTATGAAACAAAGGATGCTAGGCTCAAAGTATGATTTGTACCCACCCATTCTTCTTAATGATCTCCAGTCCTACGCTCAGTTAATTCTACACTTGTCTTGACGGTATAAACTTGATGATTCAAGGTTTGCTCGTCGTGGCAGTCACCTTATTTTGGTTTTTTGATGGATGCTAGTGCCCTTTTTGATTTGGGTGGCCACTGAATATTATTTTGTTTTTGTTGAGGGTTTCAGGGTCCTCTTTTGCTTTTGTTTTTTATCCCTAACTTTTGCATGGATTGACTTTGCTCGCCAGATCCATCGGGATTGCCTTGATTTTGCCTAAGTCCCCTCTAAGGTGTTTGACTTAGCAGGATTTTTGATTTTTGATTTTTGGGAAGGTTGTGACTGCCATAGCATGGGTCATTACTTGTTGATTCGAGTGCGGACTTGAATTGACTGAACATTACCCTGCCCCAGGTTGAGTGTAAAAGGTTTGAATATCCGAAGGAAACTGCTACTTCTAGGCTTGAAGTGGTTTACTAGGGATTAACTCCTTATATCTCCGGTGTTTAGGGGAATTGAAGCAATGCCTGTACATCATTGACGAGATTCTATCTGAAAGCATACGAGTTTGCAATTATGGGTATCTCGTTTTCATCATCCTCCCTCAAATCAAGCTAAACAACAATGAATAAATGTGTCGGTGATAAGTGAAAAATGAGTGAATACGACATAACTAATTCAAAACATGCATAAACGATACATTAATGAAAACCAAATACGAATGGCAATTGTTCAAAGCATACAATACTTAAATAAGCAAAGACAAAACATAAGAAATGAGAAATATGAAATGGCAATATGACGGCCTTCTTCGAGGAATGAACTTGACTGGAATCGATCTGACGTTAGCACTAGTTGGCTGATGGCATCGGATTGTTGATGACATTTGGAGACTTCCCATTGAAGTTGATAGCATCCCTGTCGATCATGTCTTGAATTATGTGCTTGAAAGCCCTGCAGTCCTCAATGGTGTGACCTGGAGCGCCCTTATGAAACTCACAATGAGCATTTGCATCGTAATCGGCAGGAATGACAGTTGAAGGAGCCAAATCTCTTGGAACAACAACTTTCTTCTCCATCAACTGAGCAAAGATTTTGGCATATGTCATTGGTAGACGATCAAAGACTCTATCTGGTCTCCATGTTCTCTGCGGACGCTGTGGGCGAGTACCTTGTCGTTGCTGAGTAGCTTGCATCTGCTGTTGCTGAGGAGCATATTGATATCCTTGCTGGTTGTAGGCTTGTTGCTGAGGAGCCTGTTGCCGTGGCATCTGAGCTTGCACTGCTTGAACAGCTGGCTGATAAGGCATTGGAGCACATTGCGCGGCAGCAACATACGGATACTGATAATAGGGAACTTGATAAGGCATAGGAGCGGGAGCTTGTTGAGAAGCTTGCCCTTTCTGCAAAGAGATGGCATTTGTTTCGCCCTCCTTCTTCTTGTATCCATTAAAAGGCTTCTTGGCATTAGCCTGGTTGTTAGAACCTCCTGGGATCTTTCCACTCTTCAACCCTTCTTCAATTCTCTCACCAACGATCACCAAGTCAGAAAATCCAACGAAGACACTTCCGATCAACTTTTCGTAGTACTGGCCTTGCAATGTACCCATAAAGATGTCGATCAGTTCACGGTCAACTAGAGGTGGATGCACCCTTGCGGCTAGCTCTCTCCATCGTTGCGCGTACTCCTTGAAGGATTCGTTGTCCTTCTGAGTCATACTCTGAAGCTGAGTACGATTCGGAGCGAGATCTGTGTTGTATTTGTACTGTTTGACAAATGCATCGGCTAGCTCGGCCCAAGTGCGCACACTGTTACGTTCCAGCTGCATATACCATTCGAGTGATGCCCCAGACAAATTGTCTTGGAAGCAGTGAATCATGAGCTTTTCGTCTCTGGCATAGGCAACCATCTTGCGACAGTACATCTTCAGATGAATGTTTGGGCAATTGAGACCTTTATACTTCGAAAATTCCGGCACTTTGAACTTGGGAGGAATGACAACATCAGGCACCAAGCATAATTCCAAAGCACTGAAAGAATTTGAATTGTGCCCCTCCATGGCTCGGAGTTTCTCAGCTAGATCTCGGCACATCTTCATGGCTTCTGAATCCTGAGCAGCAACGGGACTGGCAATGGGGATAGCAGCATGATAGTTCTGAACGTCGTTATACTAATCCATCAGAGTATCTTCGATATGAGGAACTGGGATTTGCACAACAGTGGGCTGGACCTGCGGGATAGCTCCAATGGTAACTCCGGGCGCTGGGGTTGGATGAGAAGTGTTCCCTTCGGCTGCGTTATCGAAGTTCAACTACATCCCATGAGGATTTGGAATTGGAACCAAAGGGATGGCAGTAGACCCTTGTCCTTGACCATTGTTGTTAACGATAGCTGCGGCTCCACGCTGTTCTTCCTCTCTTCTGGCCGTGAGGATGGCTTCGAGGATCTGGTCAATCTTTCCTTTCATTGAATCCAACTCTTCCCTGAAGGTAGCTTGCTCCTGCTGAATCTGCTCCATCATTCGTCTTGTATTGGCTCTAGTTGCGTACTGGTGTCGAGGACTCAGCTTGATTTACTGGATATGAAGGAAAGAGAAATATGAGAAACTGTTGAAGGAAGGGAGAATGCAAGATGCACAACAAATGAGATGCAATGCAAATGATATGCAATGCAAGATGCAAGATCCAGGATCACAGGATCACAAATTCAAACAATTCTGAGATTAGTCAGGTGAACGGTTCAAGGATCACAGTCACTGCTCAAAGAAACCCCCACGGGTAGGATTCTAAAATGGGTAGGTGCCTAGAGTCATGGACATCTTTCAAAAACATTACTGCCATGACAAACCCTCATCACGACGATAATATCCTTAAAAGAATCTCCTCTAGGTGAGGTTCTCGTATCTTCCACGCGAGAAAGACTTCTCGGAGGCATCAACTACACAACCATCGACACATGGATTCTAAAAAAGGTTCTCAGAGTCATAGATCGAGGTTGAAAATATTACTGTAAGGAAGTAATACGTTCAAGGGATCTCATCTGATTGGGGCGTTCGTATTTAATCCATATAGAATTAATACTACCAACCACCATGGATAAAACGGTTAATGGTCCTTGGGATTAACGATTCAAACTCGAAAACATTATTGTCATGGCAAAGACTCACCACAACAACAATGTCTCCAAGGAATCTACTCCAAGCGGGGTTTTCGCTTCAACTTAACGTGAAAGACTCCACGCAAGTCTCCACTACACAACCACCATCCTAATCTTAGGGTTATACTCGAACTCGGGTGTAGAGCCATCTCACAAAATAACCATAAGCAGAACAACCCCACAATGCCTCAAGTACAAGTAACCAAGACAAGGATACCAATAGAAAGCGAGAAGAAATAAAAAATAACAAGCTAACAACTCAAACTAAGATAGGCTTGACTCTCTCTTGCATGGAGCAAAGTTCCCCAGCAGAGTCGCCACCTGTCGCACCTCGAAAATTCATTTCGAACATACGACCCTCGCGCGAAAGGCGCAGAAATTGCGGTTCGACAGAGTCGCCACCGAACTTTATTTTTCCTGAATGAACGGGAGAGGAAAATATCGAGAAAACCTCATAAGCACGGAAGGAACACGGCCGTCACAACCATATTCCTGGGTTCGAGAGTCGGTTACGCGAGGGGAAGGTATTAGCACCCCTCACGTCCATCGTACTCGACGGGAACCTCTTAATTCGAGTTGATGGATGTTAGCTAAACTTAATTCTTCTCTTCTCGCTACTAAATGATAAAGGATACTATAAAGGGATAAAGACACTAGGGGAAAGGGGATGGTTAGAGGAAAAGGTGCTCGCCAAGAATTGGGGCCCTTGTGCCTACGTATGCTCATTCGGACGAGAATGAGAAATCAGAGCGTCGTAGTTCGACTACGGGAAAGGATGGGGGGAAATGGAAGAATGGAGGGGATTGTGCTCGCCAAGATCATCGCAATATTGTGCCTACGTATCTTACATTCAAGAGTGAATGAAGAATCAGAGCGTTCGTAGTTCGTGGTAACAACCACGAAAGAAACTGGATTTGAATTGAGTTTGAAGGGGTACGGATGACGATTACTCGAAGTTTAAGAAAGACTTCTCGGACCCAAGTAATCGGGAGAGCGAACCAAAGACTTGGAACACTCTCTTTTTCATCATGAAGGAATGATATGTTTGAAAGGATAACGTTGAAATAATGACGATCACTTGAAGCCTAAGAAAGACTTCACAGACCCCAAGTAATCGGGAAAGCGAACCAAAGACTTGGAACACTTTCTTTTTCATCGTAAACGAAGGTTGTTTAAATTTGAAAAGGTCTATAAAAGGATGAGATTGGTCGGATGACGACTACTTGAAGCTTGAGAAAGACCTCTCGGATCCAAGTAGTCGGGAGAGCGAACCAAAGACTTGGGACACTCTCTTTTTCATCGTAAAAGAAGTTGTTTGAAAGGTGAGTGAAAGGATGAGTAATTGGAGATGGTTGAGTATTATCGAGTTTGTTAATATTATTTAAAGGCGTCAATTTCTCACACACGAATAAGATAACTCGCATATAAACAACGGAAAGCAAGATCAAAGACTTGAACCTACTCTTTACACCTTGAAAAGAATTGAATAATTGTTAATTGATTGATAGTTTGTTACGAAAATCCACTTGACGTTGGATCAATGGTTTGACTTATTATCGCGTGCAAAGCGTGTTAGAAATGAAATGGTTTGAAAAAAAGAGACCGACTTGACTTACGCATCAAGGGTCGAGTTGTAATAGGTTGATGGCGAATGCGTATGAGCACTCGACTTACGAGGTTTGAAAATGGCTCGATGATGAATCGAGAATTAATTTGAAAATAGTTTGATCCGCTCTAGTCCCTATGGGTGCTCCTAGGAGATAAACTAATAATCAAAGAAATGCGAAACATACATCGGAATAGGAGAGGGATACATGTAAGTTACACGGGATTGCACGAAATAAAGGGGTCTCATTGTCAGGTAGCCCAAGAGAAAGCTGTGTGTGTGCATTTGTGTCCTAAATTACGCCTTGAGCAAAGTCGGGCACGACTCAAAATTAGGATACCTGCAAATTACCAAAGATCCAACAGTCCACCAATTTGGCTTTTAGGAGTTTCAATAATTTGTTAGGTATTTTCGAATATGGGTGAATGAATGAATAATGAGATATGATAATATGAATAATAATATGACAATAATATAGTAAGATAATATAACAATAATATCCACAATAATATTCAACAGAGATTAAATTTAATGTTAGTTTACCGAAATAAAATCGAAAGAACAAAGGTGGTCTCAGATCCTTTGTTTCACGCCACTAATGTGACGATTAAACGGTGGAAGTCTCGTCATCGACCGAGAAAGGCGAAAAATGCCCAATAACAAAAGTGAAAATAAAATCAACTCTAAAAAGCTATAAACTTCTAAATAAAAAATTAAAATCTAAAACAAACATATATATACATAAACTCCAAGAATCAAATTATAAAATATTGAAATAGTCTCTAAAAACGAGTTTTCATATGTAATATAAAACTACTTAAAATGAAAAATAAAAAAAACAGACTATAATATTTTTTTAAAAAACATACACATATTATGAAATGTATTTAGTTAAAAAATAATAATAATAATAATAAAAAGGAAATAGAACGAAAATAGGCTCTATCAGCCCACACCAGTGCATCAGGAAATCAAATTATACAAAACAAGTTTTAAACGAAAACAAAAAACCTGATCCAACTCCAATAAGAACAAAACACCATAAACGTTATTCCCAGAACCGAAAAGTCAAAACGAGATCTCGATCCCACCTCACGGACAAACTCTCTCCAATTCAGTTTTCGAGCCTTATTATCAATATGGATTTTCTCGACTGCTTCATGTTCCAGCCTGACTCATTCTCCTTTTGTGGTAAAGTCTCCTTCCATTTTTCTTTTCAAATATGGATTTTAGATCCGATTTCTCACTCTACTCTTTGCGTTTCAGTTTCGGTTTGGGTGTTATAACAGAAGGAGAAGGTTGAAGGAGATCAATGATTAGGATTATGAGGAGTGGGTTGTATCAAGGACTTTTGGGTTTCAATGTTATTTGAAGAGGGAAGAGGGTTATGAAGATTATGAAGGTTGAATATTTTTGCGGTTTGTGAATAGAGGAGGGTTGATTGAGATATGGAGAATGGTTTTGAGGGCGGCGAATGTCTCTGTATTTTAAAGTTTCTGAAGATGATGAAGAAGAGTCGATAATGGCGGAAGGAAGTTGTTGGTTTGAGGCTGTGTGGTTTTTTTCTGGGTAAGTTGGAAGAGGTTTGAACTGTTGGTTGTGTTAAGAAGGTTGAGGACGGATTTCGGTGGTGATTCAGGTGAAAAAGGGGTTCAAAAAATGGTAAAAATCAGGGGTTTCCAATCATCTTCCTTCTTTTCTATTTTGAGTTTGAAGATGGATTTTGAGAACGGGATTGATGAAGTGTTTGTTTGGAGGTGAGAAGGAAGTTCTCATGGAGTTTAAAAGTTGAGGGTTATGGTTGCCGTGTTGTTGGAGAAGATTGGTTTTGGAATTGTTGTTGGTTATTGGAAGAAGAAAGTTAAGTTTTTTTCGGATCCAGTTCAATAGAGTCAGGTTGAGGGAGAGAGGTTAACATAGTTTCTTTGTGATGAGTGGTGTTTTCTTATCAAGAGAAATTTTTTTTGATCCCTCTGTTTTGAAGAAGATTTAAGGGCTGCATTGAAGGTGCAGCTGAGAGGTCTCTCCTCTTTTCAGATTTTTATTCAAAAGGAGCTTTTCAAGAATGGTCAGTCCTCCCCCGTTTTGACAAGTTCCCTGCGTTTTGTAAATGCCCACAGTGAAATTTTCGTACTGCTTTTGTCTTATTCTGCAGGAGGTGATTTCTCTTTGGTGTCTTGCAGGTTTGGTTGAGGGTACGATCTGATGAAGATGCCCTGTTTTTCTGTCTGCTGCATCGTACGGTTTGTGAAGTAACGACCCAAATCAATGAGGTGTGTTGGGGCTGTTTGTTATTGTTGGTCCTGATATGTTGTTTTCATGGCAGACTTTGCAGGTTGTATCAGGATCCTGTTTTATGTGGTTTGAGGAAGCAATGGCTTTGTCTTGGGATAAGCTGTTGTTTTGCAGCGGTGGCCTGTGGGGTTGTGGTTGGTAGCAAAGTTCAAGCGCGTGCTTGCTGCAGAAAATTGGGTACGTACCATATGTTGATGTGTAGGCTGTAGGTGTAGTTATTGCTTGCAGTAGTACCTGTTTGGTGGGTCCTTTTGGACTTGCTTCTGCTCCTTTGCAAGTGGGGTGTATTATGTGGTTGCAACCTATACCATTCTTGTCTGCTGTGGATATTTTCTACTTTATTATTGTATCAGTTTGTGCTTTCTCCTTTTTTCAAATTTTAAAACACACTGCTATCATTTCCTTCATTGAAGGTTTTTGTTATGGCTCTGGTATGGATGCAAAGGGTACGACCTTTCTGCTGCTCTATTTTGGTTGGGGTTGATTGAACTCGGATGAAGACAAGGGAAAGGCACACCGCTTCCGTTTTTCAGCCAAAGTAAAGAGTGGTAAGCCTCTCGTTTTATGAACATAAGAAAAACATCTTGACCTTCTGCTCATAGTCCATTTCTTCATACAAGTTTTGGCGCGTTGTAGGTGCATCATAGGTGGGCAATGTACTGTTAGTTTTGCAAAGAGGTGTTGCCGGTTTGTCGGTTTATGGTTTGTGGTATAACCATTTCTGATTTTGCAAGTACCAATATGCAGGTAGCAGCTTGGTGTATATGCTTCATGTACGTTTTGTCTGGAGGTGGCTGTGAGCATCCTTCTAAAATCTGTTGTGGCTAGCTGGTTTTTCTGCAATTGGTTTACTAAAATTAGGATCGTACAGCTCGCAACGCCTCCAAACTCATCTTGTAACTATTTTGTTTTGAAACATCATTTCTTTAGCAATTAGAGTTTGGGCTGTGTGTTTTTCCTGAACTCTTGTGTTATTGTGGCTAACAAAAATTATTTTGTTTTCATATTGATTTGCTGATGGTTCTTGGTAATAGTGACATAACTTATGGAATTGATGCTGCGTGATGATTATGCGGGGGATCTGAGCGTGAGCTATGTCTAGTGGATGGAGGCTATCAATTGCTTTATGGAAAGGCAATAATTATGTGTGTGTGTGTGTGGGGGGGGGGGGGGGGGGCTGATGTGAAATTTGGAAAGAACATTGTTTTTTTTCTATCTAAATCCCTTATTCCTTGTAATAATAAATAAATAAAATGACAAGTGGGCTTTCAATCTATGGGCTTTGGACATGAATAATGAGAAATGAATGAGGTGGAATGATGTTGAACTCACAACTATTTCCAATTCTTCAACTCTTGATTAAAAATAATAGTGATTAAAGTCGAATTTTCATTGTAACTCCATAACCACATTTGGAATTTCTCTTGAATTTCTTCCATAAATCAATCTTCAATTCTACTTCAAAATTTTCTACTTGCACTGATAATCTAAATCTTGAACCGAATAAGCAACACAAAATTGTATTACAACCGCATAGGAACTCTTGCTTCAAGCGCACACCATATAAGTCCTACACCACGACCTTAATCATGAAACCAAATCCCCGCTTGACCAAAACTAGTTATATCCCTCGAACCTCAGTCAACACACATAACTCTGCTAATAACGTCAAGTGGACCTCAATTCAATTTGATTCGTTATTGTGATCCCCTAAAAAACGGCTGCACAATACCTTTTTTTTAATTTTGAATGACAGTTAACGAGTGGGTGTACAGAATGAAAATTATATATTGGGTAGTGATCGCTCCGCAAGTGCACGGAAATATCGAAGTAATATAAAAGATTGTCGAACCTACAGAGACCAATGTCAATCTACCGTTATCTATTATTACGGCGTAAAGCTAAGGCTATTGGAATTAGGAAAATCGAATGCGAATGAAATTAAATGCAAAAGAAATAAAGAAAATTGGTTTAAAGAAATGCGGTAAAGGATATCGGTATGCAAAGACTTAGTTATCTTGGATTTGACAGGTCACCGATGCTTCTTACTCTTTGCAAACATTGTTCAGAAGAAAATAGTGATATGAAGACTCTCGTCTCACGATGGTTGTTGACGCTAATCATAATTCTAAGGGCCAAATGTACGCTTTCGTGTCCCATTCGGGGTTAAAACTATTTTTTGGAAATCTCTAAGTTCTAATTCATTTTAAAGTGCTTTCGCTGTTATTAAAACAAATGACTAGTGTTTACTATCTGGTCTTACCGCAGCTTTCGCTTGTTGGTTCATACCTTAATTAATTTCCCACTTTCGTGGCAAAACTACTTTTAAATAAGTTCTCGCTTTTGCGACGAAGTTTATTCAGTAAATAAATTTAAACACTCAGACCATAAACAACTTTTGAAAAGGAAAGTTTTCAACCGGTTATTATCAAATCCTATCCTACTAATTCGGTTACATACCGATAAAACTAACTTAGCTAGACATGATAATTAATGCGAACGGAAATAGACATAAACAACGGAATAATAAAGCGTGCATCATAACAGAAATAAAGTAGTAATTCAATTAATAAAAACCTATAAGTTGTACTGATCTCAAATCCTTGGGTAGTCCCCCACAATGTCGGCAGGATTCTACTTTGGCGAGAAATAAAAGGTACAGGAAGAAAATACAATATTCTGAACTGAAGGAAAATGGAAAGGAAAATAAAAGTAACGATAAATAACTTTGATGGAACTTTGGCAGAACTTCGGGATGAAGAATCCACCCCTTTCTCTGTGAGTCTCTTGTCTATTTATAGGAGATGTTTCTTATCTCAACTTCCTGAGATCATGCGTGAGATATGGAGAAAGTGGTAGTAACTTCCAGTAGTGGGCAGTGAGTGGAGAAAGTGTAGTAACTTCCAGTAGTGGGCAGTGAGTGGAGAAAGTGTAGGAAGGATTTAAGTTGAGATTGATCGTGAATTCTGATTCTGCGCTTTTTTTGTCTGCGTGACGGTCGTCATGAAATGTGACGGTCGTCACACGCATGACGGTCGTCATGGACCTGTGACGGTCGTCACAGCAGCAGAATCCGTATCTGCTATTTTTCATCTATTTTTCATCCGTTTTTCATCTGTTTCTTCTCCTTTTCTTTCTTTAGTCCAAATTCTCCCCAATCTGCAAAACAAAGTAAATTAATCATATAATAGAACATAAATCAAGATAAATTAATAAAAGTCACAAATAAATGCATGTAAATCAAGCCAAATAAACGATATGATTTCGCGTTATCAAACATCCCCACACTTAAACCATTGCTTGTCCTCAAGCAATCGACCAACACAGTAAAAAGAAATAAGCATAGTTCGAAACAAAGTCACAACGAAACTCTAATCATACGTGGCTGCTAGGCCAATGTTAGATCGGTAGGTACTAAATATTAATACCAAGGATATCCTAACGACACAATTTCAAAAACTCCCTACTTATGCAAACCAATCTGAATCATGCCATTTTAACTCAACCTATAACTCATGCTCTCTTTCACCCCATTTTATTATAGTGCAATCACATTAAGCCCGTTATCCATACACATTCATGGCAAGTAGACCTGTTAGTGACTACGATCTCATTATTATTTCATTTTTTTCTGCAAATATGCTTAAGCATCAATTGAACTTAAAGAGTTTGTACCGTTAGGCTAAGTGCTCGAGTGAGGAGCACCTAACTTAGAAGGAACATGTATTTTTCTTCATAATTTTTCTTTTCTTTTCTTTCTTAGTTTTCTCATTTTAACCTAGAGATCATACACTTATTTGCATTTCTTACTTAGTGTGTTTAGGATGGTGCTGGCTGCTTAAATAAACTACTTAGGGATTACTACAAGAACCTGGAGTTTTAAGGTCTCGGCATAATGGGTACTCAAATTTATTTTGCATATTTAGGGGGTTAAGGTTGTCAGGACGATATCAATTTTATCAAAACTTTCCTAAGTTTTTATAACATAGCCTAAACAACCTATATACTTTCAGAGTACCATGTCATGAATCAAAAAGTTTTTGTTGGAGGTTAAAATTTTGAAATTTTAAAATTTTGGGGAAGTTTGAATAACAGGAGAAAACCACTCATAAAGACTCGACAGCACATGCAAAGATTTTGACATAGCATTAAAAATAGATAAAAACAATAAATCAAACTAAAAGGCAATAAAATGAAAGCGATAGAGTTCCTCCCCCACACTTAAACCAAACATTGTCCTCAATGTTTCAGTAAAAGGTGGAAAAGGAAAGATAGAACCTGTATGAATGCTACTGCTCTTGCTATCCTTGTCTTTGTTGATCACTTCTACTTCGGTGGCGGGCATTTTGAGATACTTTGTTTGTGTAATTCTCGAACCAGCTCATCATGTTGCTCGCGTCAAGAGGAAGTACTCATCATCAGTGTTCCCACCAGCAGCGACACTCGTAGGAATGTCCGTGGGCATAGCTCATCTTCTCAGATCGTCATCTAGAGAGTTTTCGCCTAGATATAGCTAAAGCGTAACAAGCGATACATTTCTTTATTTTCTGCCGATTTAAACAAACAAATTAAAATAAAGACCTTGTGGGTTGCCTCCCACACAGCGCTTTGTTTAGCGTCGATAGCTCGACGGGTAAGGAGTGCAAGTACTCATGGTGGTTCTTTCGAGAATGGTTCCTCGATCGAACTTTGAATAGTCTTCGGTTTCCATGGCCACTTATCAAGCCATCTCTCATATCCCTCACCTTTTCGTTTCTTTCTTCTGTAGGGTGGTTTCTTGTTTTAAACGCGTGGTGGTGGTTCTGGATCTATTCTGCGTATCAGCTTTTCAAATTTGGGCTTTGTTATTTCATCCACCACCTCAAAAGTTAATCGTACCCTTTTAACAGTAATAATGACCCTAGTTTCACAGTCCTCGAATTTTCTTTTTCTATGAAGGGCCTTAGACAAAGGTGCATTGGTGTGTATATTTTTCAATACCTCCACATATGTTTTGGATTGGGAGTCTACCTTAACTTCTGCAAACCTTTGTGGGAAAGAAATAGGTGGGGTATAGGGAGGAGGAGCAACGATACGTGCTTCCTTCTCTACCTCTTCGACAACCTCCCTTTCGGTTGGTGTCGGTGGATTTTTCTCAATATGTATGCTTTTCTCACCAAAACTCTCCTCAGGCTCATCATCAATCTCCCTAGGGTCTTCTATTTGTTCTTCATTAACGGTTGTTACAACATTCACATGTCCTTCTGGGAAGGGTCCTAGAGGTGTTTGTCTAAGCAGGGAAGTTTGAGTCTCCAAAGTCTCGCTGTGAGTTGCGAGGGAATCGACAATAACGTTCATCTGCCTAAGGTCTTCATTAATTTGGAGATGTTGTTTTCTAAAATCTTCGTTTTGGAGAGTTTGTGTTTCCACAAAGCGCTCCATCATAGATTCTATCCTAGAGTGAATAGACGTCTCATTGAATTCTTCTAGTAGTAGTTCGAGGTTGGATGTATCAAAATCTTGTGTTTCCTCAAAACATTGGGAGTCGTCATCATAGAGGGAATTTGGGTGAGAGTGCGTAGTATTGAAATCTTCTAATAATATTTCGAGGTCGGATTTAAGCGGAATTTGTGGTTCCTCGAAATATTGGGGGTGGTAGTTATAATATGGAGGGTGGTAATTATAAGGGAAATATGGGTTATACATAATGGTTTAGATAAGAGTGCCTTAGTCTATACTATGCAACAACGGAATCACAATATTGACTGTTGGTCCCCGGCAACGGCGTCAAAAACTTGATCGCTCCGCAAGTGCACGGAAATATCGAAGTAATATAAAAGATTGTCGAACCCACAGAGACCAATGTCAATCTACCGTTATCTATTATTACGGCGTAAAGCTAAGGCTATTGGAATTAGGAAAATCGAATGCGAATGAAATTAAATGCAAAAGAAATAAAGAAAATTGGTTTAAAGAAATGCGGTAAAGGATATCGGTATGCAAAGACTTAGTTATCTTGGATTTGACAGGTCACCGATGCTTCTTACTCTTTGCAAACATTGTTCAGAAGAAAATAGTGATATGAAGACTCTCGTCTCACGATGGTTGTTGACGCTAATCATAATTCTAAGGGCCAAATGTACGCTTTCGTGTCCCATTCGGGGTTAAAACTATTTTTTGGAAATCTCTAAGTTCTAATTCATTTTAAAGTGATTTCGCTGTTATTAAAACAAATGACTAGTGTTTACTATCTGGTCTTACCGCAGCTTTCGCTTGTTGGTTCATACCTTAATTAATTTCCCACTTTCGTGGCAAAACTACTTTTAAATAAGTTCTCGCTTTCGCGATGAAGTTTATTCAGTAAATAAATTTAAACACTCAGACCATAAACAACTTTTGAAAAGGAAAGTTTTCAACCGGTTATTATCAAATCCTATCCTACTAATTCGGTTACATACCGATAAAACTAACTTAGCTAGACATGATAATTAATGCGAACGGAAATAGACATAAACAACGGAATAATAAAGCATGCATCATAACAGAAATAAAGTAGTAATTCAATTAATAAAAACCTGTAAGTTGTACTGATCTCAAATCCTTGGGTAGTCCCCCACAATATCGGCAGGATTCTACTTTGGCGAGAAATAAAAGGTACAGGTGATAACACGAAATCATATAGATATTTTCATACATAATTCAACTAAAGTCTAACCGTTTTCGATCCGATTTCGGGTTATTTCCGTGTATTTGTCTGATGTTTTGCAGGTATTCAACGATCACGTCTAAACAAGGCAACATGAAGAAAAGAAGCAATCTCGAATGAAATATGGACGAAAAAGGAGTGAAAACGCAATGAAAAGCGCAGCAAGCTGTTTTTGCTGATGTGACGACCGTCACAGATCCATGACGACCGTCACACGGGTGACGACCGTCACACCTTGTGACGACCGTCATGCAGGAAAAAACGCCCCACTCAGATTACACGTCAAAGAGCAGTTCCAATTCCCACAGAGTGGACCACTACTCCCTAAATTATCTGCCTCAAGGTCCATCATCTTCAGTGATAACCATTGGGATTCCACTTCTATAAAAAGGGAAGCAGGGGACTTCAGAAAGTGTGCTACATTCATACCATGAAGTGCTGCCGAATTTACTTTCCAGAGTATTATTTTCCAGTGTTATTCTTATTTGTTTCTCTTTACCTTTCCTTATTCCCATTTCCGCTCTTCTGTAATTTTTATTGTACTGTACGATCAAATTGGCACTAAAGACCAGAATCCTGCCAACATCTGTGGAGGATCTGCCCAAAGGCCAATTGGCATATTTACAGGTTTTCATTTTGATCGACTTCAGTTTTATTATAATGCAAATTTTTATTTATTATTCTTATTTATATTTTATCCTTCCCAAATCTATGTCTAGCTAAACTTAGGTAATCGATATGTAGTAATAATTCGAATGGGATTTGATAACAATTGGTCGAAAACTTTCTTTTCACAAAAGTAATCTATGGTCTGAGTGTTTAGAATTGATTCACGGAATAAACTTCGTCGCGAAAGCGAGAACTTATTTAAAAGTAGTTTTGCCACGAAAGTGGAAAATTAATTAAGATACGAACCAACAAGTGAAAGCTGTGGTAAGGTCAGATAGTAAACACTAGGCATTTGTTTTAATAACAGCGAAAGCACTTTAAAATGAATTAGAACTTAGAGATTTCCAAAAAATAATTTTAACCCCGAACGGAATACGAAAGTATACGTTTGGCCCTTAGGATTATGACTAGCGTCAATAACCATCGTGAGGCGAGAGTTTTCAAATCTCCATTTTCTGCTTGAATAAACTTTGAAAATTATTTCATACACCATAACTTATCAAATCCCTGAAGAACACAATTACTACGTATCGATTTAATCAATTATAATCTAAATAGTATTCTTAGTTCCCTTTTAGTGACAATCTTATTCCCTTAAACATATTCTACCTAGCTAAACATAGTAACTCCCGAGAACACTAGTTTGATTACGAGTCCCTGTGGGATCGATATCTATTATTACTACGCGATAGATTGTGCACTTGCAGTTAGGTTGTATTAGACATAGAAAGTCGCGATCAAGTTTTTGGCGCCGTTGCCGGGGACCCGTTTAGTCAATAGTGTAACTTTCTGTTACGCCGTATAGACTAGGTTAACAATTTTCATTTTTCCTTTACTAGTTCTGTCGATTGTATGCCAAGAAATCGCCCGCAAAGCGATATCGTAAAACCTTCAGTCGCAGAACTAAAACGCTTCTTACATTTAAGAAGTAGAATCATTGAGTACCAACTCAAACATAACACTCCCGGACCTCTCACTCCCATTCTCAAATCAGAAGAAGAAGAACCAGAGATGGCTGAAGGACCTCCAAACAAACCGCTGAAGGCATACGCTACACCATCTCAGATGGAGCCTAGAAGTAGCATTGCTGCCCCAGCTATAACCCGAAAGGATTTTGAGCTGAAACCATCATTGCTGTCGGCTGTACAACAAAACCAATTCTCAGGAAACGCAACTGAGGATCCGAACGAACATCTAACGAAGTTTGTACAATACGCAGACACAGTGAAAGCAAATGGAGTAACTCCAGACGCGATAAGACTTCGTCTTTTCCCATTCTCTCTTAGAGACAGAGCATGGACATGGTTACAATCGTTACCATCCAACTCCGTTACGACGTGGGAGCAATTGAAGAACGTCTTCTTAGCGAGATATTTTCCGCCAAGCAAAACTGCTATGCTTAGAGCTCAAATCAACGGATTTCGACAGAAAGATACTGAATCTCTTTACGAAGCATGGGAACGATTCAAAGATATGATGAGAACATGTCCTCACCACGGTCTAGAAGACTGGGTGACAATCCATACTTTATATAATGGGCTTCTATACAATACTAGATTGACAATAGACGCTGCCGCGGGCGGTGCACTTATGGATAAGCCATACGACGAAGCCTATCAACTGATAGAAAACATGTCACAAAACCATTGCCAATGGGGAGGTGAACGCACTCCAACTGAGAAAACCACAGCGAAAGGTGGGATGTACGAAATCAGCAGCCTTGAAAAGTTCAATGCTAAAGTAGATGCTCTAGCACAGAAAATCGATAGTCTGACCGTTAACCCCACTGCAACTGTCGCTGCAGTAACTCCAAATTGCGAGTTATGCGGAAGCACCACTCATAATGCACCCGAATGCCCATTGCTAGCCGGAATCCCACCAGACCAGGTAAATTATGCTCAAGGAAATCCCTACGCAAATACCTACAACCCAGGTTGGCGAAATCATCCAAACTTTTCTTACAAAAGCGAAAATGCATTGCAAATGCCTACTGCTCCGTCAGGATATCAGAAACCAGCTGCTCAGAATGCACCTAGGAAATTGAACCTCGAATTGATGATGGAAAAGTTCATAGCAACTCAAGCTCAAACAAACAAAGAATTCCTGAATCAAAACATACACACTAGCGAGCAAATTAAACATTTGACAGGAAAAGTAGACGCTCTAGCCACCCACAACAAAATGTTAGAAACACAGATATCACAAGTGGCTCAACAACAAGCCTCTGCTGCCGCACCTGCTGGAACATTTCCTGGACAACCCGAACAGAATCCAAAAGGCCAAGCAAATGCTGTAATACTAAGAAGTGGAAAAGAATTGGACGAACCGATCGATCCGAGGACCGAAAACTCAGCCATGCAACAAAAACCAACTGAACAAGCAGAAAAGGAATCCGAGTTAGAGAAGAAGGAGGACAACGAGAAGGAGGATACCGCAAGTGAAAAAACTCAAGCACCTCCAGCGCCATATAAACCACCTATCCCTTATCCGCAAAGACTAATAAACTCCAAAACTTCAGGACAGTTTAAGAAATTTTTAGAGCTCCTTAAACAGCTGAATATTACTATTCCTTTTACAGAAGCGATAACTCAAATGCCGTCATACGCTAAATTTCTCAAAGAAATCCTGTCGAATAAGAGAAAGATCGAGGATAACGAAACAGTTACACTTACTGCAGAGTGTAGCGCCATTATTCAAAACCGCATGCCTCCTAAATTAAAAGACCCAGGTAGTTTCTCCATACCCTGCGTCATAGGAAAGTTCGTAATAGACAAAGCTCTATGCGATTTAGGAGCCAGTATCAGTGTTATGCCCTTATCTATATGCAAAAAGCTGAATATGGGAGACCTCAGACCAACCAAAATGTTCGTACAATTAGCTGACAGATCAGTGAAATACCCAGTCGGAATACTGGAAAATGTTCCAGTACGCATAGGACAATTCTACATTCCAACCGACTTCATAATCATGGACATCAAGGAAGATATTGTTACCCCAATTATCCTAGGAAGACTGTTCCTAGCTACAGCCGGAGCGATTATAGACGTGAAGAAAGGAAGGCTAACATTCGAAGTAGGAGAAGAAAAGATAGAGTTCATTCTAACCAAGTTCTTACAAGCACCAGCAATAGACGATACCTGCTATTTAGTAGACGAAATCGACGAATGCATAAGAGAACTTGAAAATGAAGAGACCACGTATTCAGAAATAATAAAGATTCAAATACCCGATATTTCTGAAGACGATAATTGGCGTAAACCGTATAAAGACGACAGCCTAAGCGAAAGCTTAGCACTGACCCCAAACCATATGCCAGGTCCGAAGAACCCATCTTTAGAACTCAAAACACTACCCAAAAACCTCAGATATGAATTTCTAGACGATGAACTAAAAAGACCAGTGATAGTCAACGCCGACTTAGGACAACCAGAAACCGAAAAGCTATTAGAAGTCCTAAAGAAGTACCCCACCGCGTTAGGCTATAACATAAGCGATCTAAAAGGTATAAGCCCTTCAATCTGTATGCATCGAATTACAATAGAGGAAGACTCTAAAACCTCTCGAGAGCATCAGAGAAGACTGAACCCCATCCTGAGCACGGTAGTCAGAGATGAAGTAAAGAAATTGCTAGATGCAAGAATCATCTATCCGATCTCCGATAGTGAATGGGTTAGCCCAGTTCACGTCGTACCAAAGAAAGGAGGAGTCACAGTAGTTAAAAACGAAAAAGGCGAATCAATAACAAAAAGAGTCGTGACTGGAAGCAGGATGTGCATTGACTATAGAAAGCTTAACAAGGCTACACGCAAAGATCACTTCCCGTTACCCTTCATAGACCAAATGTTGGAAGGACTAGCCAAACATTCATATTTTTGCTATCTAGATGGTTACTCAGGATTCTTCCAAATTCCCATCCATCCTGATGACCAAGAAAAGACTACATTCACCTGTCCTTATGGCACTTTTGGTTACCGCCGAATGCCGTTCGGACTCTGTAACGCTCCAGCAACCTTCCAAAGATGCATGATGGCAATCTTTGCAGATTTCATAGACGACATTATGGAAGTGTTTATGGACGATTTATCGGTATGTGGACAAAGTTTCGAAGGATGCCTACAAAACTTATAAATGGTACTAGAACGTTGCGTAAAAGTAAACCTCGTCCTAAATTGGGAGAAATGTCATTTTATGGTCCGACAAGGAATAGTTCTAGGACACGTCATATCAGATAGAGGGATTGAGGTAGACAAAGCTAAAATAGAGATTATAAAAGATCTCCAACCTCCAAAATCCGTACGAGAAATACGGAGTTTTCTAGGACACGCCGGTTTCTACAGAAGATTTATAAAAGATTTCTCAAAAATCACAAAACCTCTGACCGGCCTGTTGATGAAAGATGCTGAGTTCGTCTTCGACGACGACTGTTTAAAAGCATTCGAAACATTGAAATCAGCCCTTATCACCGCACCAATCATGCAACCACCCGATTGGAGATTACCGTTTGAAATCATGTGCGACGCGAGTGATTACGCTGTAGGCGCAGTTCTAGGACACAGGAAGGACAAGAAACTCCATGCTATCTACTATGCCAGTAGAACCTTAGATCCTGCCCAAATGAACTACGCTACCACAGAAAAGGAACTTCTAGCAGTTATATTTGCGCTTGACAAATTTCGTTCTTACTTAGTAGGAGCAAAAATTATCATATACACAGACCACGCTGCCATAAGGTACCTAATAAGCAAAAAGGATGCCAAACCAAGACTATTGAGATGGATCCTGTTATTACAAGAGTTTGACTTAGAAATCAAAGATAAGAAAGGAACCGAGAATGTTGTTGCGGATCACTTATCCCGAATAGAAGGCATCAAACATGAACCAGTACCGATAAATGACGATTTCCCGTACGAATGTCTGATAGCCAAATTAGAAAGTGACACACCCAATTCAATCTCGGAAGATCCAGAATTCGAAAAAGCCGTAGAAGCCGTCTATGCCCAAGTCACATTACCTTGGTATGCTGACATCGTTAATTACCTCGCTGCGAGCGTGCTTCCACCGGATCTTACTTATCAACAAAAGAAGAAATTCTTCCACGATCTGAAACACTATTATTGGGACGAACCTCTACTCTTCAAGAGAGGGGCCGACAACATATATCGTCGCCGTGTCCCAGAGGAAGAAATAGAAAATATTATTTCCCAATGCCACTCAGCACCATACGGTGGTCATGCTAGTACATCCAAGACGTGCGCTAAGATTCTACAAGTCGGCTTATTCTGGCCTAATCTCTGGAAAGACGTTCACATCGCTGTGCATAAGTGCGATCGATGCCAACGAACTGGCAACATCTCACGACGCGATGAAATGCCCCAGAAAGAAATCTTAGAGGTAGAAATCTTCGACGTCTGGGGAATAGATTTCATGGGACCATTCCCACCCTCTTTTGGTAATAACTACATACTCGTCGCTGTCGATTACGTGTCTAAATGGATAGAAGTCATAGCTGCTCCAACAAACGACGCACGGGTAGTAATCAAACTCTTCAAAAACACAATCTTTTCTAGATTCGGTGTACCGAGACTCGTCATTAGTGACGGAGGATCTCACTTCATATCACGAATATTCGATAAACTTCTCTCTAGATATGGAGTCCGGCACCGAGTAGCTACGCCTTATCATCCGCAAACTAGCGGACAAGTAGAGGTCTCGAACAGAGAAATAAAACAGATCTTGGAAAAGACCGTCGCTACCTCGAGAAAAGATTGGTCGTCAAAGCTACAAGAGGCTTTATGGGCTTATAGGACCGCATTTAAGACACCAATAGGTACTACCCCCTATAAACTAGTTTACGGTAAATCCTGCCATCTCCCTGTAGAGTTAGAGCATAAGGCCTTTTGGGCCATTAAGACACTCAACTTCAACTACACCGAGGCAGGAGAAAAGCGAATCTTGAACTTACACGAGTTGGAAGAACTTCGATTAGACGCTTACGAAAATGCCCGTATCTACAAAGAACGAACTAAAAAGTGGCATGATAAACGTTCAATCAGGAAACAATTCAGTGTGGGAGACATCGTATTGCTCTTTAATTCACGATTAAAACTCTTCCTAGGTAAACTAAAATCTAGGTGGTCTGGACCCTATGAAGTGACTAAAGTACTTCAGAGTGGAGCTGTTGAAATTACCGATAAGACAAATGCACCATTTATCGTAAACGGGCAACGTCTAAAACATTACAATAAGAACGACAACAGTCCTCAAGTAAGCAATATAACATTGCTTGAGCTTCCAGCTCAGACACCCGAATAGCTTCTCACCAAGCTATCGTCAAGCTTTAGACGTTAAAAACAGCGCTTACTGGGAGGCAACCCAAATTTCCCTCGTTATTGCATTTCATTTTTCCTTAAAATTCTACTTTGAAATATCCAACAAAAATTCTAAAATTACTACTACTTTCTACTTTCGTTCATTTTCGTACTTTCATTCTTATTTTATTTTCTCTCTTTTGTTTCTACCGCTTTTCGTTTCTAAAAATCCTGACTTTAACTTCTTGTTTCAAACTTTTCAGGATTTTTAAAGTCTTCAAAACATTCCTTCTGTTTTCTCCGAATTACCTGCGAGTATGGCCGAGTACGACTTCACAAAGGTTCACTTCCGAGGACTCGCTCAAAAGGCAAGATTTGCAGCAATGACCGAAAGAGAATTCGCCTTAACGTTGTATTATGATAAAGCTACTATGGATAAACTAGGGATCACAGATAGCATTCAATACCTGTTCAATCAACTGGGTTGGGAGAACACTGCTCTAAAAACACGTTTCGCTACCTACAAGGATCTTACCTATGAATTCCTTAGTTCTTTCAGATACACACCCAACTATGGCTTTGGATCCAACACAGAGTTGATTACCTTCCGATTGTTTGGAATGGACCAAACCCATAGCCGGATGTCACTAGCTAACCTCCTAGGATTCCCTAGCGGACCGCATGTGTTCATCAGTGCAGAAGATGACGATATTGATTTGCAACTCGATCAATTCTGGGGTAGAATCACAGGCGACTATCACCCTGAACCAGACAGAATGCACAATGATGACATACACAACCCAGCCTTCAGATACTTCCATAAGATACTAGCTCACACCTTGTTTGGAAAATAAGAAAATATTACTGCAGTATCTAAAGAGGAGTTATTCATCATGTTCTGTGCTTCTCAGGGACGGACAGTAAATGCAGTGCCTTTCATGATGAGATCTTTCAAACGCCTCACGCTGGAACCTCAGACACCTATCCTCATAGGAGGCCTAGTAACAATGATTGCCCACGAGCTTGGCCTTAGATTCCACTTAAATGCCAGCACTCGTTTTGGCACCGTCCGACCCATGAACATACAATTCTGCTTTAACAGGCGCATTTTAGGAACTATGGGACCTGGACCGTATGAGTACCTTATTAACGAAAAACCAGTACAGCTATTCACACTGCCTGATCATCTGATGACAAACATCCACAACAAGGATAACTGGCTCTACGAATTGGATGAGCCTATGGGACCTCCTTCACCACAGTCAACACCACAGAACTATATGTATGACAGTGACCACATCTCTGAGGCACACGACTATATGTACTATGAGGACGCTGCATCTGAAACTGAAGTAGACCCTACGACTCCTCCACACTACAATACTTATCCTGAGCCTATCCCAGAGGAGACCACCGACAAAATGGATGTCGTGTTACTCAGATTGGACGACGTTGATAAAGCTCTGACTAATGTAAAAGCTGATATCGCAGGCATGCACCGCGAACTGGTAGGCTTCATGGATCTAGTCTGCGACCAACTCGACTACTATCCACAGAAATTAGATGAGTTGAAGGCACGAAAAGATTAGTTATTAGTTCTTAGCAGTAGTTTCAGTTTAGTTTAGTCTAGTTTAGTTTCATTTAATCATTTGGATATTTCGCATTGTTAGTTTTCTTTATGTACTACATACAATTGTTTCAATTTTATGTTATTTCAATTCTCGTTTTTATTAAACTATTCTGTTTTCGCATTATTTGTTGTTTGTTGGCTGTTATATTACATCACCGTATCAATACTAAGCCTTAAAGTCACTACGAGTACGCCCTCAGAGCAAAATTCTGCGTTCTGCAGATTTTGCTGTTGTGACGACCGTCACAGCCACATGACGAGCGTCACGCGGGTGACGACCGTCACACCTATGTGTCGACCGTCACGCAGTCAGAAACTGATATCTGATAAAACAGGGTTCGTGTTCTCTTCCACTCCCCCCATTATCACTTTCAATCATCCTAACTCCTACCCCACTACGAATTTTCGTCCTCCCCACATTGAACTATAAACTTCAACTCCAAATTCAACCTCCAAACCACCGTTCTGTCATTTTTCCCTCTCTGCAGAAAAACCCCAAACCTCAGAAACCTCTCCATCTTCCAATAATGGCACGGAATGCAGAAACCCCAGATGTCAGCAACATTACCTTCAGTGAAGGAGACTTAGGCGAAAGACAACGAGCAAACTACATTGCATTTCATCAGAGGTCGCTCCAGCCGACTCATTATCCGCACCTTCCATCGCTTACGGAGCTCGGACTCCTTGAAGGTGTAACCTGGATGCTTCAAAGAGCAGGCATCTGGAACCTCTGCACCAACCCACAGCCAACATACGAACAACTCACTCTTGAGTTCTTGAGTTCGTTCACTTACGTCACAAGCAGCGGCGAACTTAACCAGCATTCAGGTGCCGCTTGCTTCCGGATGTTTGGCGTCAACTACCAGATGCACCAAAATCAGATTGCCAGCATTCTACAGCTACCTCGCGACGACAATGCTCATCGCCGCATCACCGATCAGTTCTAGCACGAAGCCTTCGCACTGTGGTATCAGTTGACCGGCCTCAATGCCGATGGTTGGGACTCCCTGCACGCCACTCATATCCATAACCCAACCATCAGGTACTTTCACAGAGCGTTGAGTAACACTATTTTCGCCAGAGACAACAACCACAAAGTGAACTCGAAAGAGCTTTTCTTTCTCCATTGCGTCTTCAACAATGAACCTGTCAACGCTGCCCCATTTCTGCTGGCCCATATTCAGGCCAACTGCAACCGTGGCTCGAAGCCATTCTACTTTGGCGGGATTGTCACGGCCATTGCACTTGGGCTGAACCTTGGCGACCGCCTCCAGCACCTCCATTCCATCCCCTCGGTGTTCCTTGACACCGACCACTGCAGAGCCTCTCATCTCATCCGCTCCCGAGCTGACGGCAAATACCATCCGGTTGTGCGTGGCAAGACCGTCCGAAGCATCATCCTTCCGTCCCGCACCCGCATCCATCCAGAGGACCGTACCAACTGGTTGTTCGACCTCACTGCCCCTCCTGCTGCCGCTGTTCCCACTCAGGACCACACTCACGGTTCCGACGATGAAATCCAAGCTGAGTTGGACAGGTCCGAGCAGCCAGAGGCATCGCAGCCTCCTCCTCCCGTAGGTACATCTTCTCGCCGCCGCCGCCATCATCCCGTGCCAGACTACACAGAAGAGGACCTCCGCCGCTCCCTAGACCAGCAGGCACAGATACTCACGATGCTGCAGCAACAGAATCAGCGAGCTGACCAGTTCGAAGCTTGGCACCGGACTCAAATGCAACAACCTCACACCGGCCAAGCTACGATCACTGAGAGCCTAGCGAATCTGACCTTGCAGGTCGAAGTACTCCGAGACACCGTCTACCACACCGGAGCTATGAGCTATGAAGACAGAGTAGCCCTTGCCAGAGCCAGAGGACGCCAGCGCGGACGTGACAGAGGCCGTGACTAGATTTTCATTTTTTTCCTTCATTGTTTACTATATTTCAGTTATTTGTATTTTCATTTTCAGTTGTATCTCCCTCTCGCTTGCTTCAAGAATCAGTGAGGACACTGATCGAGATAGTGTGGGAGCGGAGCCTTATTTCCATTCCACTGTACTCTGAATTTCCTTTATTTCGTTTATTTCTATTTCACTGCACTTTGAATTTTCGTAATTTCTATTTTAACACTTTCTATTTCTAGCAAATAAAGCTCGTCTATATATTTTTCACGTTACGCAAACAATCCCCACATTATTCAACGTAAACAAAAACTTTCATTTGTTCCTCAAAAGCAAAAGCATCACGAGAATGCACCTGAGTTCAAAACAAGTTTTGAAACTCCGAGGAAACGACAGTTCTAACAAAACCAGTATCGTTCAGACACCTTAAGATCTCTAGTTTATGCGAGTCGGTTTCACCACCTACGTGTACCAAAGTCTCAAGCGTCTATGCAAACCCAACCCCAAGTAGTTTATACTAGCAGTCAGCACCATCCTAAAAACACTTCTAAGCGAACGACCGATGCAAATAAGTGTATGATCTCCAAAAAGATGAAAAATCATGAAAAGAGAGCTAAAAAGCCCAAGAATATAAGATACGTTTCCTTCTAAGTTAGGTGCTCCTCACCCGAGCATTTAGCCTAACGACACGAAAAACTCATTGAAAATCAATGACATAAACTTATGATCAATGAAGAAGATCAAAAACAGAAATGAGATCATATTCACTAACAGGTCGACTTGCCATGAAAGTGTACGAACAACGGGCTTAATGTGATTGCGCTAGAACAAACAGGGTGAACTTGCTGCGAGAACCTTGACACCAAGCTACAGTAGCATGACTGAGACCGATTTGCATAAAAAGGAGACCTCCGAAGACTTGTAGTCCGGTGTCGTCATGATACTCGTCTTGTTCCTACCAAGAATCCCGGGTTTTCCAAACTCTGCGAACGAAGAAGCTGCCTCGTGCTTGCCGACTTTTCCATGTTTTACTTGAGGACAAGCAAAGATTCAAGCTTAGGGGAGTTTGATAACACGAAATCATATAGATATTTTCATGCATAATTCAACTAAAGTCTAACTGTTTTCGATCCGATTTCGGGTTATTTCCGTGTATTTGTCTGATGTTTTGCAGGTATTCAACGATCACGTCTAAACAAGGCAACATGAAGAAAAGAAGCAATCTCGGATGAAATATGGACGAAAAAGGAGTGAAAACGCAATGAAAAGCGCAACAAGCTGTTTTTGCTGATGTGACGACCGTCAAAGATCCATGACGACCGTCACACCTTGTGACGACCGTCATGCAGGCAAAAATGCCCCACTCAGATTACACGTCAAAGAGCAGTTCCTATTCCCACAGAGTGGACCACTACTCGCTAAATTATCTGCCTCAAGGTCCATCATCTTCAGTGATAACCGTTGGGATTCCACTTCTATAAAAAGGGAAGCAGGGGACTTCAGAAAGTGTGCTGCATTCATACCATGAAGTGCTGCCGAATTTACTTTCCAGAGTATTATTTTCCAGTGTTATTCTTATTTGTTTCTCTTTACCTTTCCTTATTCCCATTTCCGCTCTTCTGTAATTTCTATTGTACTGTACGATCAAATTGGCACTAAAGACCAGAATCCTGCCAACATCTGTGGAGGATCTGCCCAAAGGCCAATTGGCATATTTACAGGTTTTCATTTTGATCGACTTCAGTTTTATTATAATGAAAATTTTTATTTATTATTCTTATTTATATTTTATCCTTCCCAAATCCATGTCTAGCTAAACTTAGGTAATCGATATGTAGTAATAATTTGAATGGGATTTGATAACAATTGGTCGAAAACTTTCTTTTCACAAAAGTAATCTATGGTCTGAGTGTTTAGAATTGATTCACGGAATAAACTTCGTCGCGAAAGCGAGAACTTATTTAAAAGTAGTTTTGCCACGAAAGTGGGAAATTAATTAAGATACGAACCAACAAGCGAAAGCTGCGGTAAGGTCAGATAGTAAACACTAGGCATTTGTTTTAATAACAGCGAAAGCACTTTAAAATGAATTAGAACTTAGAGATTTCCAAAAAATAATTTTAACCCCGAACGGAATACGAAAGTATACGTTTGGCCCTTAGGATTATGACTAGCGTCAATAACCATCGTGAGGCGAGAGTTTTCAAATCTCCATTTTCTGCTTGAATAAACTTTGAAAATTATTTCATACACCATAACTTATCAAATCCCTGAAGAACACAATTACTACGTATCGATTTAATCAATTATAATCTAAATAGTATTCTTAGTTCCCTTTTAGTGACAATCTTATTCCCTTAAACATATTCTACCTAGCTAAACATAGTAACTCCCGAGAACACTAGTTTGATTACGAGTCCCTGTGGGATCGATATCTATTATTACTACGCGATAGACTGTGCACTTGCAGTTAGGTTGTATTAGACATAGAAAGTCGCGATCAACAGGAAGAAAATACAATATTCTGAACTGAAGGAAAATGGAAAGGAAAATAAAAGTAACGATAAATAACTTTGATGGAACTTTGGCAGAACTTCGGGATGAAGAATCCACCCCTTTCTCTGTGAGTCTCTTGTCTATTTATAGGAGATGTTTCTTATCTCAACTTCCTGAGATCATGCGTGAGATATGGAGAAAGTGGTAGTAACTTCCAGTAGTGGGCAGTGAGTGGAGAAAGTGTAGTAACTTCCAGTAGTGGGAAGTGAGTGGAGAAAGTGTAGGAAGGATTTAAGTTGAGATTGATCGTGAATTCTGATTCTGCGCTTTTTTTGTCTGCGTGACGGTCGTCATGAAATGTGACGGTCGTCACACGCATGACGGTCGTCATGGACCTGTGACGGTCGTCACAGCAGCAGAATCCGTATCTGCTGTTTTTCATCTATTTTTCATCCGTTTTTCATCTGTTTCTTCTCCTTTTCTTTCTTTAGTCCAAATTCTCCCCAATCTGCAAAACGAAGTAAATTAATCATATAATAGAACATAAATCAAGATAAATTAATAAAAGTCACAAATAAATGCATGTAAATCAAGCCAAATAAACGATATAATTTCGCGTTATCAGGTAGGACAAATTTGGGGTATGACAGATGCCCTTATCTAATTGGCTTGGAACGAGTAAGATGAACGACTATGGCACTCACTCTTTCACAGTAGAAGACAATTAGATATGAAGAAGACCCTGAATTTGTCCGAAAAGAAAAGGAAAGCTCGGGAATTGAAATACCTGATAAGGTATGCTTCTGAGTATGCTAAGAATAACTGGCAAAAGGTTCACATCACCAAAAGGATGATGGGATGAAACACACGCGAGTACTACCACCAAAAGAATGATAGAGCAAACACACTCGCACAATCTGACACCAGACGAGATGACAGACCCCCCACCAAAAGGATGACGGAGCGAAACTCACACTAAACAATATCGCACAATCTATCATTAATGACTATGATAGACCCCCACCAAAAGGATGACGGAGCTAAACACAAAACACATCGCACAATCTATCATTAATGACCATGATAAACCCCCCACCAAAAGGATGACGAAGCGAAACACAAAACACATCGCACAATCTATCATTAATGACCATGATAGACCCCCCACCAAAAGGATGACGGAGCGAAACACAAAACACATCGCACAATCTATCATTAATGACCATGACAGACCCCCCACCAAAAGGATGACAGAGCGAAACTTCAAACAAACTATCGCACAATCTATCATTAATGACCATGATAGACCCCCCACCAAAAGGATGACGGAGCGAAACACAAATAAACACATCGCACAATCTATCATTAATGACCATGATAGACCCCCCACCAAAAGGATGACGGAGTGAAACACAAATAAACACATCGAACAATCTATCATTAATGACCATGATAGACCCCCCACCAAAAGGATGACGGAGCGAACTCAAACAAACTATCGCACAATCTATCATTAATGACCATGATAGACCCCCCACCAAAAGGATGACGGAGCAAAACACAAAACACATCGCATAATCTATCATTAATGACCATGATAGACCCCCCACCAAAAGGATGACGGAGCAAACTCAAACAAACAGGTTGCTATCACCAAAAGGATGATAGAAAAAACACAAATTGAGGGCTACCAACACCAAAAGGATGCAGGCTAGGTTGAACCGACGAAGTTCGGCTATCACCAAAAGGATGATAGTAAAGCAATTGACAACAGTCACGCTTGCTGGATACAACTCATTGGGGAACACCCAAGAGGAAGATTGGATTAAAATGAATCAACGGGGTACGCCCACTGTCTTGCTTGGAGATCACGACTTCATGGTTACGCCCATGAATTCTGAATAGGATGTCCCTGACTGGACTGAGTTTGTCTTGATGTCTTATCTTGCTCAACAACAGGCTGAACAACTTCATGAGGAAAGCTCATGGTTTTGCTGAGGATTCCCCTGCTCGGGTTGGATACTAAACTTCTTGGATTTGCCCAACAAAAGGTTGAACAACTTCGTGGGGACACCCACGGTCTTGAATGGTATGCCCCTGACTGGGCTGAATGTTGATTTGAAGATCTGATCAACCACACGGTTGAAATACGTCGTGGAAGACGCCCGTGGTCTTTGAAAAATGCCCCTGACTGGGCTGAATCTTACTTTGAATAACTTCGAATTTTATGGGAGAGACCCACAATTGCAGAAGGTTGCCCCTGACTGGGCTGATGATTGCTTTGAAGCTCCTGATATTCGCGGGAGAAATCCACGACCTTTGTGGAAGATGCCCTGATTGGGTTGCCGATGGTCTTGGAAATCTTCGGGATTGATCCTGGACCTTGACTTGCATATGTGAATGCTTGATGATATGATATTCCATATGAGTGGAAGTGTAAATGCAAATGCTGACGCGCGGAGATGCAAGAGCTGGGGAAGTATGATATGGTTGGGTATGCATATGATGCAAGATGCTTATGATAATGAATGCAATGCGTATGATGCACATGATTGCAGACGGGTAATTGGAAATGCAGGGAGACGTCAGCGCGGTGGACTCTGGTAGCTGCCAATACGAATCAGACTTTGGGGGGTGGGAGGGATTGACTTCCTCGACACGCAGTTGGTTGAAGACGTCTTGATTGAAGCAGACGATGATGCTCTAGATGCCCCAAGTATGAGTACTTGGTGGTTCGCTGTGAATTTGCTTCAGAGAAGGCTGCAACTCTGCTTGATGATCAGGGTAACTTAGTTCTGCCCCAGTCTGAATATGGTAATGGTTTGCCCCTGCTCGAGCTCTTGAATGATTTTCCCCAGCCTATGGGCTTTGAAATAACCTTGTCTCGTGTACACCACTGAAAGCCGGGTTCCTCCCTGATTGCTCCTTGTTGAGATGTTTTTGAATACCTAGCACTGATTTGCAATTAAAATTGTTCATTCATAAATGGTAATATTAATGCAAAGCTTAATGTAAGTTTTGAAAAAGTGTGTCATTTATTGAGAGTGTCGTGATAGTGAGATGAATGGACCGTTAGCCCAAACATTGTGTTAATTTGATTGGTGTAAAAGATAAAGCAAGGATAATGACACCAATGATGGTGATTAGAAATCACGTGAGGAGTCAGGTTACGCAACCTCGCAATAGTATGCTTTTAGAATAAACCTCGCCTCAATTAGGTCTTTCGAGGGTTGTAACGTGGTCTGGTTCACGGTTATGAAACAAAGGATGCTAGGCTCAAAGTATGATTTGTACCCACCCATTCTTCTTAATGATCTCCAGTCCTACGCTCAGTTAATTCTACACTTGTCTTAACGGTATAAACTTGATGATTCAAGGTTTGCTCGTCGTGGCAGTCACCTTATTTTGGTTTTTTGATGGATGTCAGTGCCCCTTTTGATTTGGGTGGCCACTGAATATTATTTTGTTTTTGTTGAGGGTTTCAGGGTCCTCTTTTGCTTTTGTTTTTTATCCCTAACTTTTGCATGGATTGACTTTGCTCGTCAGATCCATCGGGATTGCCTTGATTTTGCCTAAGTCCCCTCTAAGGTGTTTGACTTAGCAGGATTTTTGATTTTTGATTTTTGGGAAGGTTGTGACTGCCATAGCATGGGTCATTGCTTGTTGATTCGAGTGCGGACTTGAATTGACTGAACACTACCCTGCCCCAGGTTGAGTGTAAAAGGTTTGAATATCCGAAGGAAACTGCTACTTCTAGGCTTGAAGTGGTTTACTAGGGATTAACTCCTTATATCTCTGGTGTTTAGGGGAATTGAAGCAATGCCTGTACATCATTGACGAGATTCTATCTGAAAGCATACGAGTTTGCAATTATGGGTATCTCGTTTTCATCATCCTCCCTCAAATCAAGCTAAACAACAATGAATAAATGTGTCGGAAATAAGTGAAAAATGAGTGAATACGACATAACTAATTCAAAACATGCATAAACGATACATTAATGAAAACCAAATACGAATGGCAATTGTTCAAAGCATACAATACTTAAATAAGCAAATACAAAACATAAGAAATGAGAAATATGAAATGGCAATATGACGGCCTTCTTCGAGGAATGAACTTGACTGGAATCGATCTGACGTTAGCACTAGTTGGCTGATGGCATCGGATTGTTGATGACATTTGGAGACTTCCCATTGAAGTTGATAGCATCCCTGTCGATCATGTCTTGAATTATGTGCTTGAAAGCCCTGCAGTCCTCAATGGTGTGACCTGGAGCGCCGTTATGAAACTCACAATGAGCATTTGCATCGTAATCGGCAGGAATGACAGTTGGAGGAGCCAAATCTCTCGGAACAACAGCTTTCTTTTCCATCAACTGAGCAAAGATTTTGGCATATGTCATTGGTAGACGATCAAAGACTCTATCTGGTCTCCATGTTCTCTGCGGATGCTGTGGGCGAGTACCTTGTCGTTGCTGAGTAGCTTGCATCTGCTGTTGCTGAGGAGCATATTGATATCCTTGCTGGTTGTAGGCTTGTTGCTGAGGAGCCTGTTGCCGTGGCATCTGAGCTTGCACTGCTTGAACAGCTGGCTGATAAGGCATTGGAGCACATTACGCGGCAACAACATACGGATACTGATAATAGGGAACTTGATAAGGCATAGGAGCGGGAGCTTGTTGAGAAGCTTGCCCTTTCTGCAAAGAGATGGCATTTGTTTCGCCCTCCTTCTTCTTGTATCCATTAAAAGGCTTCTTGGCATTAGCCTGGTTGTTAGAACCTCCTGGGATCTTTCCACTCTTCAACCCTTCTTCAATTCTCTCACTAACGATCACCAAGTCAGAAAATCCAGCGAAGACACTTCCGATCAACTTTTCGTAGTACTGGCCTTGCAATGTACCCATAAAGATGTCGATCAGTTCACGGTCAACCATAGGTGGATGCACCCTTGCGGCTAGCTCTCTCCATCGTTGCGCGTACTCCTTGAAGGATTCGTTGTCCTTCTGAGTCATACTCTGAAGCTGAGTACGATTCAGAGCGAGATCTGTGTTGTATTTGTACTGTTTGACAAATGCATCGGCTAGCTCGGCCCAAGTGCGCACACTGTTACGTTCCAGCTGCATATACCATTCGAGTGATGCCCCAGACAAACTGTCTTGGAAGCAGTGAATCATGAGCTTTTCGTCTCTGGCATAGGCAGCCATCTTGCGAAAGTACATCTTCAGATGAATGTTTAGGCAACTGAGACCTTTGTACTTCGAAAATTCCGGCACTTTGAACTTGGGAGGAATGACAACATCAGGCACCAAGCATAATTCCAAAGCACTGAAAGAATTTGAACTGTGCCCCTCCATGGCTCGGTGAGGAGCACCTAACTTAGAAGTAACATGTCTTTTTCTTCATAATTATTTTTTCTTTTCTTTCTTAGTTTTCTCATTTTAACCTAGAGATCATACACTTATTTGCATCGGTTTCTTACTTAGTGTGTTTAAGATGGTGTTGACTGCTTAAATAAACTACTTAGGGATTACTACAAGAACCTGGAGTTTTAAGGTCTCGGCATAATGGGTACTCAAATTTATTTTGCGTATTTAGGGGGTTAAGGTTGTCAGGACGATATCAATTTTATCAAAACTTTCCCAAGTTTTTATAACATAGCCTAAACAGCCTATATACTTTCAGAGTACCATGTCATGAATCGAAAAGTTTTTGTTGGAGGTTAAAATTTTGAAATTTTAAAATTTTGGGGAAGTTTGAATAACAGGCGAAAACCACTCATAAAGACTCGACAGCACATGCAAAGATTTTGACATATCATTAAAAATAGATAAAAACAATAAATCAAACTAAAAGGCAATAAAATGAAAGCGATAGAGTTCCTCCCCCACACTTAAACCAAACATTGTCCTCAATGTTTCAGTAAAAGGTGGAAAAGGAAAGATAGAACCTGTATGAATGCTACTGCTCTTGCTATCCTTGTCTTTGTTGATCACTTCTACTTTGGTGGCGGGCATTTTGAGATACTTTGTTTGTGTAATTCTCGAACCAGCTCATCATGTTGCTCGCGTCAAGAGGAAGTACTCATCATCAGTGTTCCCACCAGCAGCGACACTCGTAGGAATGTCCGTGGCATAGCTCATCTTCTCAGATCGTCATCTAGAGAGTTTTCGCCTAGATATAGCTAAAGCGTAACAAGCGATACATTTCTTTATTTTATGCCGATTTAAACAAACAAATTAAAATAAAGACCTTGTGGGTTGCCTCCCACAGAGCGCTTTGTTTAGCGTCGATAGCTCGACGGGTAAGGAGTGCAAGTACTCATGGTGGTTCTTTCGAGAATGGTTCCTTGATCGAACTTTGAATAGTCTTCGGTTTCCATGGCCACTTATCAAGCCATCTCTCATATCCCTCACCTTTTCGTTTCTTTCTTCTGTAGGGTGGTTTCTTGTTTTGAACGCGTGGTGGTGGTTCTGGATCTATTCTGCGTATCAGCTTTTCAAATTTGGGCTTTGTTATTTCATCCACCACCTCAAAAGTTAATCGTACCCTTTTAACAGTAATAATGACCCTAGTTTCACAGTCCTCGAATTTTCTTTTTCTATGAAGGGCCTTAGACAAAGGTGCATTGGTGTGTATATTTTTCAATACCTCCACATATGTTTTGGATTGGGAGTCTACCTTAACTTCTGCAAACCTTTGTGGGAAAGAAATAGGTGGGGTATAGGGAGGAGGAGCAACGATACGTGCTTCCTTCTCTACCTCTTCGACAACCTCCCTTTCGGTTGGTGTCGGTGGATTTTTCTCAATATGTATGCTTTTCTCACCAAAACTCTCCTCAGGCTCATCATCAATCTCCCTAGGGTCTTCTATTTGTTCTTCATTAACGGTTGTTACAACATTCACATGTCCTTCTGGGAAGGGTCTTAGAGGTGTTTGTCTAAGCAGGGAGGTTTGAGTCTCCAAAGTCTCGCTGTGAGTTGCGAGGGAATCGACAATAACGTTCATCTGCCTAAGGTCTTCATTAATTTGGAGATGTTATTTTCTAAAATCTTCGTTTTGGAGAGTTTGTGTTTCCACAAAGCGCTCCATCATAGATTCTATCCTAGAGTGAATAGACGTCTCATTGAATTCTTCTAGTAGTAGTTCGAGGTTGGATGTATCAAAATCTTGTGTTTCCTCAAAACATTGGGAGTCGTCATCATAGAGGGAATTTGAGTGAGAGTGCGTAGTATTGAAATCTTCTAATAATATTTCGAGGTCGGATTTAAGCGGAATTTGTGGTTCCTCGAAATATTGGGGGTGGTAGTTATAATATGGAGGGTGGTAATTATAAGGGAAATACGGGTTATACATAATGATTTAGATAAGAGTGCCTTAGTCTATACTATGCAACAACGGAATCACAATATTGACTGTTGGTCCCCGGCAACGGCGCCAAAAACTTGATCGCTCCGCAAGTGCACGGAAATATCGAAGTAATATAAAAGATTGTCGAACCCACAGAGACCAATGTCAATATACCGTTATCTATTATTACGGCGTAAAGCTAAGGCTATTGGAATTAGGAAAATCGAATGCAAATGAAATTAAATGCAAAAGAAATAAAGAAAATTGGTTTAAAGAAATGCGGTAAAGGATATCGGTATGCAACGACTTAGTTATCTTGGATTTGACAGGTCACCGATGCTTCTTACTCTTTGCAAACATTGTTCAGAAGAAAATAGTGATATGAAGACTCTCGTCTCATGATGGTTGTTGACGCTAATCATAATTCTAAGGGCCAAATGTACGCTTTCGTGTCCCATTCGGGGTTAAAACTATTTTTTGGAAATCTCTAAGTTCTAATTTATTTTAAAGTGCTTTCGCTGTTATTAAAACAAATGACTAGTGTTTACTATCTGGTCTTACCGCAGCTTTCGCTTGTTGGTTCGTACCTTAATTAATTTCCCACTTTCGTGGCAAAACTACTTTTAAATAAGTTCTCGCTTTCGCGACGAAGTTTATTCAGTAAATAAATTTAAACACTCAGACCATAAACAACTTTTGAAAAGGAAAGTTTTCAACCGGTTATTATCAAATCCTATCCTACTAATTCTGTTACATACCGATAAAACTAACTTAGCTAGACATGATAATTAATGCGAACGGAAATAGACATAAACAACAGAATAATAAAGCGTGCATCATAACAGAAATAAAGTAGTAATTCAATTAATAAAAACCTGTAAGTTGTATTGATCTCAAATGCTTGGGTAGTCCCCCACAATGTCGGCAGGATTCTAGTTTGGCGAGAAATAAAAGGTACAGGAAGAAAATACAATATTCTGAACTGAAGGAAAATGGAAAGGAAAATAAAAGTAACGATAAATAACTTTGATGGAACTTTGGCAGAACTTCGGGATGAAGAATCCACCCCTTTCTCTGTGAGTCTCTTGTCTATTTATAGGAGATGTTTCTTATCTCAACTTCCTGAGATCATGCGTGAGATATGGAGAAAGTGGTAGTAACTTCCAGTAGTAGGCAGTGAGTGGAGAAAGTGTAGTAACTTCCAGTAGTGGGCAGTGAGTGGAGAAAGTGTAGGAAGGATTTAAGTTGAGATTGATCGTGAATTCTGATTCTGCGTTTTTTTTGTCTGCGTGACGGTCGTCATGAAATGTGACGGTCTTCACACGCATGACGGTCGTCATAGACCTGTGACGGTCGTCACAGCAGCAGAATCCGTATCTGCTGTTTTTCATCTATTTTTCATCCGTTTTTCATTTGTTTCTTCTCCTTTTCTTTCTTTAGTCCAAATTCTCCCCAATCTGCAAAACGAAGTAAATTAATCATATAATAGAACATAAATCAAGATAAATTAATAAAAGTCACAAATAAATGCATGTAAATCAAGCCAAATAAACGATATGATTTCGCGTTATCAAACATCCCCACACTTAAACCATTGCTTGTCCTCAAGCAATCGACCAACACAGTAAAAAGAAATAAGCATAGTTCGAAACAAAGTCACGACAAAACTCTAATCATACGTTGCTGCTAGGCTAATGTTAGATCGATAGGTACTAAATATTAATACCAAGGATATCATAACGACACAATTTCAAAAACTCCCTACTTATGCAAACCAATCGGAATCATGCCATCATAACTCAACCTATAACTCATGCTCTCTTTCTCCCCATTTCATTATAGTGCAATCACATTAAGCCCGTTATCCATACACGTTCATGGCAAGTAGACCTGTTAGTGACTACGATCTCATTATTATTTCATTTTTTTCTGCAAATATGCTTAAGCATCAATTGAACTTAAAGAGTTTGTACCGTTAGGCTAAGTGCTCGGGTGAGGAGCACCTAACTTAGAAGGAACATGTCTTTTTATTCATAATTTTTTTTTTCTTTTCTTTCTTAGTTTTCTCATTTTAACCTAGAGATCATACACTTATTTGCATCGGTTTCTTACTTAGTGTGTTTAGGATGGTGCTGACTGCTTAAATAAACTACTTAGGGATTACTACAAGAACCTGGAGTTTTAAGGTCTCGGCATAATGGGTACTCAAATTTATTTTGCATATTTAGGGGGTTAAGGTTGTCAGGACGATATCAATTTTATCAAAACTTTCCCAAGTTTTTATAACATAGCCTAAACAGCCTATATACTTTCAGAGTACCATGTCATGAATCGAAAAGTTTTTGTTGGAGGTTAAAATTTTGAAATTTTAAAATTTTGGGGAAGTTTGAATAACAGGCGAAAACCACTCATAAAGACTCGACAGCACATGCAAAGATTTTGACATAGCATTAAAAATAGATAAAAACAATAAATCAAACTAAAAGGCAATAAAATGAAAGCGATAGAGTTCCTCCCCCACACTTAAACCAAACATTGTCCTCAATGTTTCAGTAAAAGGTGGAAAAGGAAAGATAGAACCTGTATGAATGCTACTGCTCTTGCTATCCTTGTCTTTGTTGATCACTTCTACTTCGGTGGCGGGCATTTTGAGATACTTTGTTTGTGTAATTCTTGAACCAGCTCATCATGTTGCTCGCGTCAAGAGGAAGTACTCATCATCAGTGTTCCTACCAGCAGGGACACTCGTAGGAATGTCCGTGGCATAGCTCATCTTCTCAGATCGTCATCTAGAGAGTTTTCGCCTAGATATAGCTAAAGCGTAACAAGCGATACATTTCTTTATTTTCTGCCGATTTAAACAAACAAATTAAAATAAAGACCTTGTGGGTTGCCTCCCACACAGCGCTTTGTTTAGCGTCGATAGCTCGACGGGTAAGGAGTGCAAGTACTCATGGTGGTTCTTTCGAGAATGGTTCCTCGATCGAACTTTGAATAGTCTTCGGTTTCCATGGCCACTTATCAAGCCATCTCTCATATCCCTCACCTTTTCGTTTCTTTCTTCTGTAGGGTGGTTTCTTGTTTTGAACGCGTGGTGGTGGTTCTGGATCTATTCTGCGTATCAGCTTTTCAAATTTGGGCTTTGTTATTTCATCCACCACCTCAAAAGTTAATCGTACCCTTTTAACAGTAATAATGACCTTAGTTTCACAGTCCTCGAATTTTCTTTTTCTATGAAGGGCCTTAGACAAAGGTGCATTGGTGTGTATAATTTTCAATACCTCCACATATGTTTTGGCTTGGGAGTCTACCTTAACTTCTGCAAACCTTTGTGGGAAAGAAATAGGTGGGGTATAGGGAGGAGGAGCAACGATACGTGCTTCCTTCTCTACCTCTTCGACAACCTCCCTTTCGGTTGGTGTCGGTGGATTTTTCTCAATATGTATGCTTTTCTCACCAAAACTCTCCTCAGGCTCATCATCAATCTCCCTAGGGTCTTCTATTTGTTCTTCATTAACGGTTGTTACAACATTCACATGTCCTTCTGGGAAGGGTCCTAGAGGTGTTTGTCTAAGCAGGGAGGTTTGAGTCTCCAAAGTCTCGCTGTGAGTTGCGAGGGAATCGACAATAACGTTCATCTGCCTAAGGTCTTCATTAATTTAGAGATGTTGTTTTCTAAAATCTTTGTTTTGGAGAGTTTGTGTTTCCATAAAGCGCTCCATCATAGATTCTATCCTAGAGTGAATAGACGTCTCATTGAATTCTTCTAGTAGTAGTTCAAGGTTGGATGTATCAAAATCTTGCGTTTCCTCAAAACATTGGGAGTCGTCATCATAGAGGGAATGTGGGTGAGAGTGCGTAGTATTGAAATCTTCTAATAATATTTCGAGGTCGGATTTAAGCGGAATTTGTGGTTCCTCGAAATATTGGGGGTGGTAGTTATAATATGGAGGGTGGTAATTATAAGGGAAATATGGGTTATACATAATGATTTAGATAAGAGTGCCTTAGTCTATACTATGCAACAACGGAATCACAATATTGACTGTTGGTCCCCGGCAACGGCGCGAAAAACTTGATCGCTCCGCAAGTGCACGGAAATATCGAAGTAATATAAAAGATTGTCGAACCCACAGAGACCAATGTCAATCTACCATTATCTATTATTACGTTGTAAAGCTAAGGCTATTGGAATTAGGAAAATCGGATGCGGATGAAATTAAATGCAAAAGAAATAAATAAAATTGGTTTAAAGAAATGCGGTAAAGGATATCGGTATGCAAAGACTTAGTTATCTTGGATTTGACAGGTCACCGATGCTTCTTACTCTTTGCAAACATTGTTCAGAAGAAAATAGTGATATGAAGACTCTCGTCTCACGATGGTTGTTGACTCTAATCATAATTCTAAGGGCCAAATGTACGCTTTCGTGTCCCATTCGGGGTTAAAACAATTTTTTGGAAATCTCTAAGTTCTAATTCATTTTAAAGTGCTTTCGCTGTTATTAAAACAAATGACTAGTGTTTACTATCTGGTCTTACCGCAGCTTTCGCTTGTTGGTTCGTACCTTAATTAATTTCCCACTTTCGTGGCAAAACTACTTTTAAATAAGTTCTCGCTTTCGCGACGAAGTTTATTCAGTAAATAAATTTAAACACTCAGACCATAAACAACTTTTGAAAAGGAAAGTTTTCAACCGGTTATTATCAAATCCTATCCTACTAATTCGGTTACATACCGATAAAACTAACTTAGCTAGACATGATAATTAATGCGAACGAAAATAGACATAAACAACGGAATAATAAAGCGTGCATCATAACAGAAATAAAGTAGTAATTCAATTAATAAAAACCTGTAAGTTGTACTGATCTCAAATCCTTTGGTAGTCCCCCACAATGTCGGCAGGATTCTACTTTGGCGAGAAATAAAAGGTACAGGAAGAAAATACAATATTCTGAACTGAAGGAAAATGGAAAGGAAAATAAAAGTAACGATAAATAACTTTGATGGAACTTTGGCAGAACTTCGGGATGAAGAATCCACCCCTTTCTCTGTGAGTCTCTTGTCTATTTATAGGAGATGTTTCTTATCTCAACTTCCTGAGATCATGCGTGAGTTATGGAGAAAGTGGTAGTAACTTCCAGTAGTGGGCAGTGAGTGGAGAAAGTGTAGTAACTTCCAGTAGTGGGCAGTGAGTGGAGAAAGTGTAGGAAGGATTTAAGTTGAGATTGATCGTGCATTCTGATTCTGCATTTTTTTTGTCTGCGTGACGGTCGTCATGAAATGTGACGGTCGTCACACGCATGACGGTCGTCATGGACCTGTGACGGTCGTCACAACAGCAGAATCCGTATCTGCTGTTTTTCATCTATTTTTCATCCGTTTTTCATCTGTTTCTTCTCCTTTTCTTTCTTTAGTCCAAATTCTCCCCAATCTGCAAAACAAAGTAAATTAATCATATAATAGAACATAAATCAAGATAAATTAATAAAAGTCACAAATAAATGCATGTAAATCAAGCCAAATAAACGATATGATTTCGCGTTATCAACGGAGCGAAACACAAATAAACACATCACACAATCTATCACTAATGACCATGATAGACCCCCCACCAAAAGGATGACGGAGCGAACTCAAACAAACTATCACACAATCTATCATTAATGACCATGATAGACCCCCCACCAAAAGGATGACGGAGCGAAACGCAAAACACATCGCACAATCTATCATTAATGACCATGATAGACCCCCCACCAAAAGGATGACGGAGCGAACTCAAACAAACAAGTTGCTATCACCAAAAGGATGATAGAAAAAACACAAATTGAGGGCTACCAACACCAAAAGGATGCAGGCTAGGTTGAACCGACGAAGTTCGGCTATCACCAAAAGGATGATAGTAAAGCAATTGACAACAATCATGCTTACTGGATACAACTCATTGGGGAACACCCAAGAGGAAGATTGGATTAAAATGAATCAACGGGGTACGCCCACCGTCTTGCTTGGAGATCACGACTTCGTGGTTACGCCCATGAATTCTGAATAGGATGTCCCTGACTGGACTGAGTTTGTCTTGATGTCTTATCTTGCTCAACAACAGGCTGGACAACTTCATGAGGAAAGCTCATGGTTTTGTTGAGGATGCCCCTGCTCGGGTTGGATACTAAACTTCTTGGATTTGCCCAACAAAAGGTTGAACAACTTCGTGGGGACACCCACGGTCTTGAATGGTATGCCCCTGACTGGGCTGAATGTTGATTTGAAGATCTGATCAACCACACGGTTGAAATACGTCGTGGAAGACACCCGTGGTCTTTGAAAAATGCCCCTGACTGGGCTGAATCTTACTTTGAATAACTTCGAATTTTATGGGAGAGACCCACAATTGCAGAAGGTTGCCCCTGACTGGGTTGATGATTGCTTTGAAGCTCCTGATATTCGCGGGAGAAATCCACGACCTTTGTGGAAGATGCCCTGATTGGGTTGCCGATGGTCTTGGAAATCTTCGGGATTGATCCTGGACCTTGACTTGCATATGTGAATGCTTGATGATATGATATTCCATATGAGTGGAAGTGTAAATGCAAATGCTGACGCGCGGAGATGCAAGAGCTGGGGAAGTATGATATGGTTGGGTATGCATATGATGCAAGATGCTTATGATAACGAATGCAATGTGTATGATGCACATGATTGCAGACGGGTAATTGGAAATGCAGGGAGACGTCAGCGCGGTGGACTCTGGTAGCTGCCAATGCGAATCGGACTTTGGGTGGTGGGAGGGATTGACTTCCTCGACACGCAGTTGGTTGAAGACGTCTTGATTTAAGCAGACGATGATGCTCTAGATGCCCCAAGTATGAGTACTTGGTGGTTCGCTGTGAATTTGCTTCAGAGAAGGCTGCAACTCTGCTTAATGATCAGGGTAACTTAGTTCTGCCCCAGTCTGAATATGGTAATGGTTTGCCCCTGCTCGAGCTCTTGAATGATTTTCCCCAGCCTATGGGCTTTGAAATAACCTTGTCTCGTGTACACCACTGAAAGCCGGGTTCCTCCCTGATTGCTCCTTGTTGAGATGTTTTTGAATACCTAACACTGATTTGCAATTAAAATTGTACATTCATAAATGGTAATATTAATGCAAAGCTTAATGTAAGTTTTGAAAAAGTGTGTCATTTATTGAGAGTGTCGTGATAGTGAGATGAATGGACCGTTAGCCCAAACATTGTGTTAATTTGATTGGTGTAAAAGATAAAGCAAGGATAATGACACCAATGATGGTGATTAGAAATCACGTGAGGAGTCAGGTTACGCAACCTCGCAATAGTATGCTTTTAGAATAAACCTCGCCTCAATTAGGTCTTTCGAGGGTTGTAACGTGGTCTGGTTCACGGTTATGAAACAAAGGATGCTAGGCTCAAAGTATGATTTGTACCCACCCATTCTTCTTAATGATCTCTAGTCCTACGCTCAGTTAATTCTACACTTGTCTTGACGGTATAAACTTGATGATTCAAGGTTTGCTCGTCGTGGCAGTCACCTTATTTTGGTTTTTTGATGGATGCCACTGCCCCTTTTGATTTGGGTGGCCACTGAATATTATTTTGTTTTTGTTGAGGGTTTCAGGGTCCTCTTTTGCTTTTGTTTTTTATCCCTAACTTTTGCATGGATTGACTTTGCTCGTCAGATCCATCGGGATTGCCTTGATTTTGCCTAAGTCCGCTCTAAGGTGTTTGACTTAGCAGGATTTTTGATTTTTGATTTTTGGGAAGGTTGTGACTGCCATAGCATGGGTCATTGCTTGTTGATTCGAGTGCGGACTTGAATTGACTGAACACTACCCTGCCCCAGGTTGAGTGTAAAAGGTTTGAATATCCGAAGGAAACTGCTACTTCTAGGCTTGAAGTGGTTTACTAGGGATTAACTCCTTATATCTCCGGTGTTTAGGGGAATTGAAGCAATGCTTGTACATCATTGACGAGATTCTATCTGAAAGCATACGAGTTTGCAATTATGGGTATCTCGTTTTCATCATCCTCCCTCAAATCAAGCTAAACAACAATGAATAAATGTGTCGGTGATAAGTGAAAAATGAGTGAATACGACATAACTAATTCAAAACATGCATAAACGATACATTAATGAAAACCAAATACGAATGGCAATTGTTCAAAGCATACAATACTTAAATAAGCAAAGACAAAACATAAGAAATGAGAAATATGAAATGGCAATATGACGGCCTTCTTCAAGGAATGAACTTGACTGGAATCGATCTGACGTTAGCACTAGTTGGCTGATGGCATCGGATTGTTGATGACATTTGGAGACTTCCCATTGAAGTTGATAGCATCCCTGTCGATCATGTCTTGAATTATGTGCTTGAAAGCCATGCAGTCCTCAATGGTGTGACCTGGAGCGCCCTTATGAAACTCACAATGAGCATTTGCATCGTAATCGGCAGGAATGACAGTTGGAGGAGCCAAATCTCTCGGAACAACAGCTTTCTTTTCCATCAACTGAGCAAAGATTTTGGCATATGTCATTGGTAGACGATCAAAGACTCTATCTGGTCTCCATGTTCTCTGGCTGATAAGGCATTGGAGCACATTGCGCGGCAGCAACATACGGATACTGATAATAGGGAACTTGATAAGGCATAGGAGCGGGAGCTTGTTGAGAAGCTTGCCCTTTCTGCAAAGAGATGACATTTGTTTCTCCCTCCTTCTTCTTGTATCCATTAAAAGGTTTCTTGGCATTAGCCTGGTTGTTAGAACCTCCTGGGATCTTTCCACTCTTCAACCCTTCTTCAATTCTCTCACCAACGATCACCAAGTCAGAAAATCCAGCGAAGACACTTCGGATCAACTTTTCGTAGTACTGGCCTTGCAATGTACCCATAAAGATGTCGATCAGTTCACGGTCAACCAGAGGTGGATGCACCCTTGCGGCTAGCTCTCTCCATCGTTACGCGTACTCCTTGAAGGATTCGTTGTCCTTCTGAGTCATACTCTGAAGCTGAGTACGATTCGGAGCGAGATCTGTGTTGTATTTGTACTGTTTGACAAATGCATCGGCTATCTCGGCCCAAGTGCGTACACTGTTACGTTCCAGCTGCATATACCATTCGAGTGATGCCCCAGACAAACTGTCTTGAAAGCAGTGAATCATGAGCTTTTGGTCTCTGGCATAGGCAGCCATCTTGCGACAGTACATCTTCAAATGAATGTTTGGGCAACTGAGACCTTTATACTTCAAAAATTCCGGCACTTTGAACTTGGGAGGAATGAAAACATCAGGCACCAAGCATAATTCCAAAGCACTGAAAGAATTTGAACTGTGCCCCTCCATGGCTCGGAGTTTCTCAGCTAGATCTCGACACATCTTCATGGCTTCTGGATCCTGAGCAGCAACGGGACTGGCAATGGGGATAGCAGCATGATAGTTCTAAACGTCGTCATACTAATCCATCAGAGTATCTTCGATATGAGGAACTGGGATTTGCACAACAGTGGGCTGGACCTGCGGGATAGCTCCAATGGTAACTCCGGGCGCTGGGGTTGGATGAGAAGTGTTCCCTTCGGCTGCGTTATTGAAGTTCAACGACATCCCATGAGGATTTGGAATTGGAACCAAAGGGATGGCAGTAGACCCTTGTCCTTTACCATTGTTGTTAACGATAGCTGCGGCTCCACGTTGTTCTTCCTCTCTTCTGGCCGTGAGGATGGCTTCGAGGATCTGGTCAATCTTTCCTTTCATCAAATCCAACTCTTCCCTGAAGGTAGCTTGCTCCTGCTGAATCTGCTCCATCATTCGTCTTGTATTGGCTCTAGTTGCGTACTGGTGTCGAGGACTCAACTTGATTTACTGGATATGAAGGAAAGAGAAATATGAGAAACTGTTGAAGGAAGGAGAATGCAAGATGCACAACAAATGATATGCAATGCAAGATGCAAGATCCAGGATCACAGGATCACAAATTCAAACAATTCTGAGATTAGCCGGGTGAACGGTTCAAGGATCACAGTCACTGCTCAAAGAAACCCCCACGGGTAGGATTCTAAAACGGGTAGGTGCCTAGAGTCATGGACATCTTTCAAAAACATTACTGCCATGAAAAACCCTCATCACGACGATAATATCCTTAAAAGAATCTCCTCTAGGTGAGGTTCTCGTATCTTCCACGCAAGAAAGACTTCTCGGAGGCATCAACTACACAACCATCGACACTTGGATTCTAAAAAAGGTTCTCAGAGTCATAGATCGAGGTTGAAAATATTACTGTAAGGAAGTAATACGTTCAAGGGATCTCATCTGATTGGGGCGTTCGTATTTAATTCACATAGAATTAATACTACCAACCACCATGGATAAAACGGTTAATGGTCCTTGGGATTAACGATTCAAACTCGAAAACATTATTGTCATGGCAAAGACTCACCACAACAACAATGTCTCCAAGGAATCTACTCCAAGCGGGGTTTTCTCTTCAACTTAACGTGAAAGACTCCACGCAAGTCTCCACTACACAACCACCATCCTAATCTTAGGGTTATACTCGGACTCGGGTGTAGAGCCATCTCACAAAATAACCATAAGCAGAACAACCCCACAATGCCTCAAGTACAAGTAACCAAGACAAGGATACCAATAGAAAGCGAGAAGAAATATAAAATAACAAGCTAACAACTCAAACTAAGATAGGCTTGACTCTCTCTTGCATTGAGCAAAGTTCCCCAGCAGAGTCGCCACCTGTCGCACCTCGAAAATTCATTTCGAACATACGACCCTCGCGTGAAAGGCGCGGAAATTGCGGTTCGACAGAGTCGCCACCAAACTTTATTTTTCCTGAATGAACGGGAGAGGAAAATATCGAGAAAACCTCATAAGCGCGGAAGGAACACGACCGTCGCAACCATATTCCTGGGTTCGGGAGTCGGTTACGCGAGGGGAAGGTATTAGCACCCCTCACGTCCGTCGTACTCGACGGGAACCTCTTAATTCAAGTTGATGGATGTTAGCTAAACTTAATTCTTCTCTTCTCGCTACTAAATGATAAAGGATACTATAAAGGGATAAAGACACTAGGGGAAAGGGGATGGTTAGAGGAAAAGGTGCTCGCCAAGGATTGGGGCCCTTGTGCCTACGTATGCTCATTCGGACGAGAATGAGAAATCAGAGCGTCGTAGTTCGACTACGGGAAAGGATGGGGGGAAATGGAAGAATGAAGGGGATTGTGCTCGCCAAGATCATCGCAATCTTGTGCCTACGTATCTTAAATTCAAGAGTGAATGAAGAATCAGAGCGTTCGTAGTTCGTGGTAACAACCACGAAAGAAACTGAATTTGAATTGAGTTTGAAGGGGTACGGATGAAGATTACTCGAAGTTTAAGAAAGACTTCTCGGACCCAAGTAATCGGGAGAGCGAACCAAAGACTTGGAACACTCTCTTTTTCATCATGAAGTAATGATATGTTTGAAAGGATAAGGTTGAAATAATGACGATCACTTGAAGCCTAAGAAAGACTTCACAGACCCCAAGTAATCGTGAAAGCGAACCAAAGACTTGGAACAATTTCTTTTTCATCGTAAAAGAAGGTTGTTTGAATTTGAAAAGGTCTATAAAAGGATGAGATTGGTCGGATGACGACTACTTGAAGCTTGAGAAATACCTTTCGGATCCAAGTAGTCGGGAGAGCGAACCAAAGACTTGGGACACTCTCTTTTTCATCGTAAAAGAAGTTGTTTGAAAGGTGAGTGAAAGGATGAGTAGTTGGAGATGGTTGAGTATTATCGAGTTTGTTAATATTATTTAAAGGCGTCAATTTCTCACACACGAATAAGATAACTCGCATATAAACAATGGAAAGCAAGATCAAAGACTTGAACCTACTCTTTACACCTTGAAAAGAATTGAATAATTGTTAATTGATTGATAGTTTGTTACGAAAATCCACTTGACGTTGGATCAAGGGTTTGACTTATTATCGCGTGCAAAGCATGTTGGAAATGAAATGGTTTGAAAAAAAGAGACCGACTTGACTTACGCATCAAGGGTCGAGTTGTAATAGGTTGATGGCGAATGCGTATGAGCACTCGACTTACGAGGTTTGAAAATGGCTCGATGATGAATCGAGAATTAATTTGAAAATAGTTTGATCCGCTCTAGTCCCTATGGGTGCTCCTAGGAGATAAACTAATAATCAAAGAAATGTGAAACATACATCGGAATGGGAGAGGGATACATGTAAGTTACACGGGATTGCACGAAATAAAGGGGTCTCATTGTCAGGTAGCCCAAGAGAAAGCTGTGTGTGTGCATTTGTGTCCTAAACTACGCCTTGAGCAAAGTCGGGCACGACTCAAAATTAGGATACCTGCAAATGACCAAAGATCCAACAGTCCACCAATTTGGCTTTTAGGAGTTTCGATAATTTCTTAGGTATTTTCGAATATGGGTGAATGAATGAATAATGAGATATGATAATATGAATAATAATATGACAATAATATAGTAAGATAATATAACAATAATATCCACAATAATATTCAACAGAGATTAAATTTAATGTTAGTTTACCGAAATAAAATCGAAAGAACAAAGGTGGTCTCGGATCCTTTGTTTCACGCCACTAATGTGACGGTTAAACGGTGGAAGTCTCGTCATCGACCGAGAAAGGCGAAAAATGTCCAATAACAAAAATGAAAATAAAATCAACTCTAAAAAGCTATAAACTTCTAAATAAAAAATTAAAATCTAAAACAGACATATATATACATAAAATCCAAGAATCAATTTAGAAAATATTGAAATAGTCTCTAAAAACTAGTTTTCATATGTAATATAAAACTACTTAAAATGAAAGATAAAAAAAACAGACTATAATATTTTTTTTAAAAACATACACATATTATGAAATGTATTTAGTTAAAAAATAATAATAATAATAATAAAAAGGAAATAGAACGAAAATAGGCTCTATCGGCCCACACCAGTGCATCAGGAAATCAAATTATACAAAACAAGTTTTAAACGAAAACAAAAAACCTGATCCAACTCCAAGAAGAACAAAACACCATAAATGTTATTCCCAGAACCGAAAAGTCAAAACGAGATCTCGATCCCACCACACGGACAAACTCTCTCCAATTCAGTTTTCGAGCCTTATTATCAATATGGATTTGCTCGACTGCTTCATGTTCCAGCCTGACTCATTCTCCTTTTGTGGTAAAGTCTCCTTCCATTTTTCTTTTCAAATCTGGATTTTAGATCCGATTTCTCACTCTACTCTTTGCGTTTCAGTTTCGGTTTGGGTGTTATAACAGAAGGAGAAGGTTGAAGGAGATCAATGATTAGGGGTATGAGTGATGGGTTGTATCAAGGACTTTTGGGTTTCAATGTTATTTGAAGAGGGAAGAGGGTTATGAAGATTATGAAGGTTGAATATTTTTGCGGTTTGTGAATAGAGGAGGGTTGATTGAGATATGGAGAATGGTTTTGAGGGTGGCGAATGTCTCTGTATTTTAAAGTTTCTGAAGATGATGAAGGAGAGTCGATAATGGCGGAAGGAAGTTGTTGGTTTGAGGCTGTGTGGTTTTTTTTTGGGTAAGTTGGAAGAGGTTTGAACTGTTGGTTGTGTTAAGAAGGTTGAGGACGGATTTCGGTGGTGATTCAGGTGAAAAAGGGGTTCGAAAAATGGTAAAAATCAGGGGTTTCCAATCATCTTCCTTCTTTTCTGTTTTGAGTTTGAAGATGGATTTTGAGAACGTGATTGATGAAGTGTTTGTTTGGAGGTGAGAAGGAAGTTCTCATGGAGTTTAAAAGTGGAGGGTTATGGTTGCCGTGTTGTTGGAGAAGATTGGTTTTGGAATTGTTGTTGGTTATTGGAAGAAGAAAGTTAAGTTTTTTCCGGATCCAGTTCAATAGAGCCAGGTTGAGGAAGAGAGGTTAACATAGTTTCTTTGTGATGAGTGGTATTTTCTTATTAAGAGAAAACTTTTTTGATCCCTCTGTTTTGAAGAAGATTTAAGGGCTGCATTGAAGGTGCAGCTGAGAGGTCTCTCCTCTTTTCAGATTTTTATTCAAAAGGAGCTTTTCAAGAATGGTCAGTCCTCCCCCGTTTTGACAAGTTCCCTGCGTTTTGTAAATGCCCACAGTGAAATTTTCGTACTGCTTTTGTCTTATTCTGCAGGAGGTGACTTCTCTTTGGTGTCTTGCAGGTTTGGTTGAAGGTACGATCTGATGAAGATGCCCTGTTTTTCTGTCTGCTGCATCGTACGGTTTGTGAAGTAACGACCCAAATCAATGAGGTGTGTTGGGGTTGTTTGTTATTGTTGGTCCTGATATGTTGTTCTCATGGCAGACTTTGCAGGTTGTATAAGGATCCTGTTTTATGTGGTTTGAGGCAGCAATGGCTTTGTCTTGGGATAAGCTGTTGTTTTGCAGCGGTGGCCTGTGGGGTTGTGGTTGGTAGCAAAGTTCAAGCGCGTGCTTGCTGCAGAAAATTTGGTACGTACCATATGTTGATGTGTAGGTTGTAGGTGTAGTTATTGCTTGCAGTAGTACCTGTTTGGTGTGTCCTTTTGGACTTGCTTCTGCTCCTTTGCAAGTGGGGTGTATTATGTGGTTGCAACCTATACCATTCTTGTCTGCTGTGGATATTTTCTACTTTATTATTTTATCAGTTTGTGCTTTCTCCTTTTTTCAAATTTTAAAACACACTGCTATCATTTCCTTCATTGCAGGTTTTTGTTATGGCTTTGGTATGGATGCAAAGGGTACGGCCTTTCTGCTGCTCTATTTTGGTTGGGGTTGATTGAACTTGGATGAAGACAAGGGAAAGGCACACCGCTTTCGTTTTTCAGCCAAAGTAAAGAGTGGTAAGCCTCTCGTTTTATGAACATAAGAAAAACATCTTGAACTTCTGCTCATAGTCCATTTCTTCATACACGTTTTGGCGCGTTGTAGGTGCATCATAGGTGGGCAATGTACTGTTAGTTTTGCAAAGAGGTGTTGCCGGTTTGTCGGTTTATGGTTTGTGGTATAACCATTTCTGATTTTGCAATTACCAATATGCAGGTAGCAGCTTGGTGTATATGCTTTGTGTACGTTTTGTCTGGAGGTGGCTGTGAGAATCCTTCTGAAATCTGTTGTGGCTAGCTGGTTTTTCTGCAATTGGTTTACTAAAATTAGGATCGTACAGCTCGCAACGCCTCCAAACTCATCTTGTAACTATTTTGTTTTGAAACATCATTTCTTTAGCAATTAGAGTTTGGGCTGTGTGTTTTTCCTGAACTCTTGTGTTATTGTGGCTAACAAAAATTATTTTGTTTTCATATTGATTTGCTGATGGTTCTTGGTAATAGTGACAGAACTTATGGAATTGATGTTGCATGATGATTATGCGGGGGATCTGAGCGTGATTTATGTCTAGTGGATGGAGGCTATCAATTGCTTTATGGAAAGGCAATAATTATGTGTGTGGGGGGGGGGGGGGGAGCTGATGTGAAATTTGGAAAGAACATTGTTTTTTTTCCTATCTAAATCCCTTATTCCTTGTAATAATAAATAAATAAAATGACAAGTGGGCTTTCAATCTATGGGCTTTGGACATGAATAATGAGAAATGAATATGAGGTGGAATGATGTTGAACTCACAACTATTTCCAATTCTTCAACTCTTGATTAAAAATAATAGTGATTAAAGTCGAATTTTCATTGTAACTCCATAACCACATTTGGAATTTCTCTTGAATTTCTTCCATAAATCAATCTTCAATTCTACTTCAAAATTTTCTACTTGCACTGATAATCTAAATCTTGAACCGAATAAGCAACACAAAATTGTATTACAACCGCATAGGAACTCTTGCTTCAAGCGCACACCATATAAGTCCTACACCACGACCTTAATCATGAAACCAAATCCCCGCTTGACCAAAACTAGGTATATCCCTCGAACCTCAGTCAACACACATAACTCTGCTAATAACGTCAAGTGGACCTCAATTCAATTTGATTCGTTATTGTGATTCCCTAAGCAATGGCTGCACAATACCTTTTTTTTATTTTGAATGACAGTTAACGAGTGGGTGTACAGAATGAAAATTATATATTGGGTAGGACAAATTTGGGGTATGACACCTGGTTCACTCAAAATAATGTTAAAATTTATTACAAGAAAAGAGTTCTACTGAGTGATGAAATAGTAAAGCCAAGAGAACCGAGGTATTACATTAAATTTGGATATTACAATATGCATTGTTTAGTATCACAACCTTTAATGACTAGAAGAAAGGAATAAGTGAGTCCATGAAACTGAAGGTTCTCATGCCAATTTCTTTTTTTTCTTCAAAGCTCCCCAAAGTCAAAAAGGTATTGATCCTTCACGCCTCGAAGGTTGCTCTGCAAGCCACATCCTCTTCCCTCCTTGAAAGACACATCACAAGAGTGTTTAATCCGGAGTTACCGCACCGCTCTGCATTAGGTGAAGGCCAATATCTGCAGAATTGTAAACAAAAGTATAATCTCATTAGCAGCGCATCCCGCATAAAACATAAGTTTCAACAAAAAATAACTTGAGTAAAGATGTCTGGAGCACCACTGTTTATGAATTATGATGAAGGAATGTGTGTGTAAATAGAAATTGTGTTAAGCAAGGGACTTTCAACAGATATAAGGAAAATAACAAACTGATAACAGAGAAACATTGGATGTTTGAGCATTTCATGCGTGAGAATCATCACCAATTAGGTGTTGTGGAGAAGCTTACATGGGAACAATTACTTAAGCCACTATAGAACAGATTTGATTACAACTTTCTGGCATGCGTTCTTTCTCGAATTGAAGGATTAAGATGGGAGACAGCATGTACATCTTCGCTTGAAGTATTGTTAAGCTCATAAATGCCTGAACTTGCTAATTGTTCCCTTGGACAGCCCCTCGACTTAATCGATCATGTCATTGCGAAAGCGTCGCCGTATCATGAAGCATTGTTGTTTGGAGAAGGTGGAGAAGTAGCTGTGAAAGTATAAATTGAAATGAGTCATTAATTCGGTGCACCAGACCCAAGTCATGTTCACAGACGCATAAAAAGCATGCTCAGTGCCTAAGCATACCTGACACACATCAAAGCCGTAACCTCGAGTCTTCTTAATATCGCAGCTCATGATCCTTCATAATTTGTTCATCCTGCTAGGAAATGAGATGATGCCATCTTCCGTGCCCATCAGTGCCTTCTTTATGCGCAAAGGAGTTGATCATCGTCATTCTCACCTTAACTGTTATCCGCATAACTAGCTAGGAAGAGCCGACCACCTAAACTATGCGAATTCGCCAATTTTAAAAGCTTCAGTGTTGCACCTGCAAAGGTGGTTGTAAGATGTGATGTTATCCAAGTTAAACATTAAATAAGCAATGGCAAAAATAACACAATTCAAGATGGTCATTGAATTACAAGAAAAAACACAATTGTTAATTAAGTTTTGAAGAAGATTTTCTCAAACAAAACAAAAGGATACGGTCCTGTCCATGCTCCAAAAGTTTCCAGCTTCACCAATGCGAACTGCTCTCACTTCCATAGTACCCACTGTAAACCTGTGAATGACATCAGCAAATGTTAATGAGGAAAATACTGAAGAACAACAGACATCAGTTAGCAGTATTAAAAAACCGAGAATGATGAATGAGTATACTCAAGATGGAAAGAAATGCAGGATTTATTACCGTCAAGGAGCTACGAGTGAATCACAAGGCATGGAGTTGGCTGTTAGCTTAAGTCTATTTGCTTCTCGAGTCCAGGAAATTCATGTTCCCTTACAGGAATACCATGACCAGTCACTGACTAGCCTGCCAGCTGTTGAGTCTGTACTTGAGAGGTTTGCCGAGGCTCTAAACCAACACGAGATTGCATCTTCCACTAACTATTCTTCCTGAGCCAACACAAGTACAATGTCATGATACAGATAGGGAAGTTTTAAATACTCTGCAAGCATATTCCTTGGTGTTGCAAAGATTCTTATCATTGAATTACCTTTCAACTAGTGTTGTACATGGTTGGGCTCAAGTTCTTGAATTATCCGTCAATGCCCTGTCATCTGATATTTTCTCTCTTGCTAGAAGGCATGCTTCTGAACCTGCTTATTTGCAATCAGGCTCTCCTGCTGTTATGGCTGGACGATCCACCCAGCTAGTCTATGTTCAACAAGTTTCCCACAATTTGGTACATGGTGTAACGGCTCCATTTCCAACCCGCCCCCTGTTGAATCACGTACAAATTCTTCGCACCAAGTTTGTGGAACTCGCATGAAAAGAGATGATGACAGTTGGTTAGTATAATAAGACCAACAGCAGTATACCATTTACGACAAAGCAACACACGCACTCTAATTCAAAAGGTCCGCGAAACACGACTTGACAAAATTCTAAGAAGCAAAACAGGGATGATGTCATGGCATTATATTACTCCACACCAAGTTGAGAATTCACAACACATAAAGAAGGTTCAGTTTACATACCTTTTGTTCTGGAATAATATCACAAGTTCCAATATCATGACAGTTATGACTACATAAGCATGCGCTCTCTTCAGCTTAGTTTCATGCCTCGTTCCTCAAGCCACCGCGCCAAGTGCACACGAAATAAAGAGACGCGAGGGATTAGTTTAAGCTCAACAAATCACACACCAATATATTGTACAACAAGCTTACCGACCTTTCTCCTCATGAACAATGCAACTCATATACAAGACTAGAGGTCCTGTTAGCTCCAAGGCAAGAAACATGTCACACATGAACGTATAATCAAAACCGGATGCGATCAGTTCATAAAGTAATGATATTACTAACACTGTTAGTCTATTTACCATCATACCATGCATTGAGATGATGAGAAAACAAGAAGTTCAAGGAAGCCTCGCAAATCAGGATCTACAACAAGTAGTGTTCTGGTTCTTATGGTTATGCTACTGAAGTATCATGAATGTGCTTTTTCCACGCTTTCATCACTGCAGCATTACACCAAGTCTCGTGCTAGTTCATGATCAGTTCAAGGCCAAGTTTGTAGAATACGCCTGAAAAAGGATGAAAAGATTTTATTAGCATGAGCAAAATGGAAGTGATACAAATAACTAGCATACCAGAAAGTAATGCTGCGTAAGATAAAATAAAAGCCACATCAGCGCAGTAAAAATCCCCAGAATTCACATGGTAAAAAAAATCAAGGTAAAAGTAGATATTTTGTTAGCTCACTACAGACAAAGAAGGGGTCACTGTCGTTCAAATCCCGTAGAATAAGTGATCATGGTAGTAGCACATAACATAATTGTACTACCTAAACGCACCTCATCGTCCTACACAAATTTCACACGATTCAACCAATTTTTTTCATCAGCAAATTTTGATTCTCACACGTACCAAGCCAAACCCTAAAATCCCCTATAAATACAGTCTCAACCATTGGCAAAAGCACGGAAAAAAAAACCTAAGGAAACTCTGTCAAAATCAATCCCTACTCATTATTCAAAATACGAAAAAGGAGAAGAAGAAAAAGGGTCTTGAAGCGGCTAGGAAATCACTCACCGTCATCACTGAAACACCAAATTGGTAAAATCTTCATCACCTTTAACTTGCTTTTACTTTTCGATGTCTTTACGCCGTCTTGATGCTTCATTATTGTTCTTCCATTCTCGGTGCATACAACGTAAACTATCTTAAAATTTATTGTTCTAGGGGGTTAGGGTCACCGATTCCAAAAAAGGTTAGTACACTTGTGGATTTCAGAGGTAGTATTGAGCGTTTAGGGTTTTCGATTTGGGAAAGGGTGAGAGGGTTTCAGCGCGAAGAGAGAGAAGAAGAAGGTTGATTGAGAATTGAGAGAAAAGCTTAGAATGGTGAGAAACCTGGCGAGTGGAGAAAGGTAACTAGCAATTGGAGAATAATAGGTTTAAAGCATATGTTTTTATTAGTAATAGTGAGGAAGGAGAGATATAGGCATGCATATTAATTGGTTCTATCAGCCAAATAAAGACTTTTTTTACTTTAAACATTGGTCAGTGTAAAAGATTAATCAACATAATTGTGGCCAACCATGTACTTCCCCAAGGGTCACGCGTGTCCCCATGCTCCTCTTCCCAATTCAGCTGTCTCATGAGCAACCGATGTGTCTTCCCCTTTTCTTTGAATTTTAATTGGGCTGCAAAGTGAAGCGAGTCCCTATGGTTCGAACTGAATCAATGAGGGCAGCATTATCTAGGCTTTGTTTTTGTTGCTGGCCCATAGACTTAGGTGGTATTAAGTTTTTTTAAAAATCAAAATATGAAAGTTCTAGGATAAAAACTAGTTAATTATATTAAATCATGCTTAGTGACTTTAAGTGAGCAATACTCTTATATTATTCATTTGATCTATTATTCATTTGAGAGTTAATTCAAATCTAGCCCGATTAAATGTTCTTATCCTAATTCAAATATATTTTCAAGTACTTAACTCATTCTCGCTAAGATAAATATTGGAAGCAGTGAGTTCTTGGAGTCTCGCATTCCTTGAATTCTTGGGCAACCATTCTCGAGGCGCACGCCCTTGAGTTGTGGTTGTTCTGTCTTTCGACTTTCAAATCATTTTTTTTCTCAAAGTAATTGAAAATTTTTAAAAGATATTTTTAATCCCTTTTTGTTTTGATTAAATATTTTTATAAGACAATTTCGAGTTATTATTATTTTTTAAATAAAAAGTATAATATAAGTCTCAAAGTTATTATCAAATAAATATTTTAAAATATTAAACCTTTAATTATATTTTAAGTTAAAACTTTTTCTAAGATATTAAACTTTTTTCAAAACAATTAATTATGATTAGCTTTTCTCAAAACTTTTTTTAATTGATTAATTAATTTTATATATGAACTATTTTTTAACCAAGTTAAATTATTTTCTTAAAGAAAATTATTTCCTTCCGATCTTACATTCCTAGAATACCTAGCGCGTCCAATCCGAGTACGCTAACCTATTCAAACTATTTTCTTAGTTAAATTATGAAAGTATCGAGTTTTTGGAGTCGTGCATTCCTTGAATTCGAGAGTGACAACTATTGAGGTGTACGCCTCGAATAGCGCATCATTCGAACTTTCGTTCCTAAAACACTTCTCCTAATTATTTGGACAAGTATTCACTGTCCAACAAACATATTTCATAATTAACGGAATGAAAAAGGTATCGTTGGGATCTAGCATTCCAACAATGTCCCGACTAATTGGTTACGAGGCCGACGTCTCGTTTATCGAGTAGTCGTTATTCCTCCTAATTTTTCAAACCATCTAATCTCGTTCCTCACCTTCATGCGATCGAGTCTAAACTCTAGTTTGTTTCTAAACCATACGTAAAATTCAAATTATTTTCTTAACTAAATTGCGAAAGAATGGAGTTCTTGGAGTCTCGCATTCCTTGAATTCTTGAGTAACCACTCTTGGGGCGTACGCTTTAGGTTGTGGATTACTCGACCTTTCTTCTATAAAACACATGCCCTAATTATTTGGACAAATATTGTCATTGTCCATTCGAATATAATTTCATAATTGATGGAGTGAAAAAGGTATCGTTGGGATCTAGCATTCCAACGATATCCCAACTAATTGGTTGCGAGGCTGACGTCTCGTTTATCGAGTAGTCGTCATTCTCCCTTAAAATATTCAATCCAACTCTCTTCTCTCGCCCTCGTGCGATTGAAATTTTCTCAAACATATTCCGTAATTATTTGAATGAAAAAGGTGTTGCTGGGATCTAACATTCCAATAATATCTCGATTAATTGATTGCGAGGTCAACGTCTTGTTTATCGAGTAGCCGTCATTCTCCCTTTAAATACTCAACCAAACTCCTCTTTCTCGCCCATGTGCGATTGAAATATTTCAAACACTAAATTCCTCGCCCTCGTGCGATTTCCAATCCAAACACCTTTTCCTAAAGAACATTGTTTAGTCCCTTCTTCCGTGCATAACAAACTAGTGCTTCAGCCTCCCCTAGCGAGCAATCAAGCCAATGTTTAGGAGTTAGAATGCGACCTAAACACTCGTTCGTTTACCAAACCTTTTTACCGTAGTTAGCCGAACTACGGCTGCTCTGATTTCTCATTTATCAATGAGAATACGTAGGCACAAGATTGCGATGATCTTGGCGAGCACAATCCCCCCTCTTTTCCCGTAGTCCCACGAACTACGAATGCTCTGATTTTCCACTTCTTACAAGTGAAGATACGTAGGAACAAGGGCCCCAATCCTTGGCGAGCACCCTATATTAAAACCACCCATTCCCCCTATAGGAGAAACCTTAGAAGAAAACTAACAAGCGTAACTAACTTTACTCTCGAATCGAATCAAGAGGTTCCCGTTGAGTACAACGGACGTAGAGGGTGCTAATACCTTCCCTCTGCATAATCGACTCCCGAACCTAGAATATTGGTTGCAATGACCATGTTCTTATCTCCTTAAAGGTTTTATCGATATTTTCCTATTCCATCCTTGGAATAAATAAAGTTCGGTGGCGACTCTGTTTCGAACGTTTTTTCCGCGTCCATCGCGAGGATCATATTTTTTTGAGGTACGACAGATGGCGACTCTGCTGGGGATATGCATTACCCTATGCAAGAGAGAGTCAAGCCTAACTTGACTCGATTTGAGAGTGTTGACCTTTTCTTAACTGTTTTCTTTGTGTTTATGTTCTCCTGTTGTTTATTTATTACTTTCTCTTTCTATTATGTGTTATGTATTACATTTGCTTGTTGGATTCCGGGAAAATATCACAAGTAAAGCTCTACACCCGAGCTTTGGAAAAAGAAGAGAGAAAACATAGTTTAGAATTGGTAGTCGAGTAATGTTAGTCCCCAAGGATTCGCTCCTTGTGTGCCTAGCATGAAATCTCCTCCAGAATAGACCTTTTCGTAGATCCTATCGTAACGCGGCTAGCCTGTTGTACGATTTGATTCATGAAGGGTCCATGACTCTGGGAACCGCTCTTAGAACCAATTTCTATATTGGTAGTCGTGTAGTGTTGGTCTCCGAGGACTCGCTTCTCGTGGGCCTAGCATGAAGACTCCTCTCGAGAGAGATCCTTTGGTATTACCGTCGTAATGCAGCTCGCCTGTTGCGTGACGGTGGTATCATTGGTATCTATGACCTTGAGAACCCCGTCCGTCAACGTAGAAACTATCCCGTGAGTGGGTCATTTTGGGTAAAGAATCTAAAACTATCTTTATACCTATTAGGAGGGTGGGAGATACTTGTGATAGCCTGGATCCCGCACTGTTGCATTCATAAACATTTACATATGCATCATAACTCACACTAGTTTTTATTTTCAGGGAAGCGTTTATATTGACAGGTTGAAATACATTCACAAATGGCCGCAAGTTCAGAAAAGAGAAAGACTATTCAGCTTAAGGCACTCAAACCCGATGTTAGTGTGGTCATGAACTGTTTGAAAGAAATGCCTACAATCTTCAAGAAGACTCTGATAGGAAGGTTTGGCCAGGTGACCGATCTGCTAATGGTTGAAGTACAAGTCCCTGTTATTACGGCTTTGGCACAATTTTATGATCCACAAATGAGAAGCTTCTTGTTTCGAGATTTCTACTTGACACCCGCTATTGAGGAGTTTGAGGGATTTCTTGGTTTCCCGGTCAAGGGTAGAGCGCCCTATACTATGATAGGGCAGACTCCATAAGTGGAAGAATTGGCCGATGCTCTCAAAATTTCGATTTCAATAGCCAAAGCTGGTTGGAAGAAAAGAGAAGATTTCTTTGGCTTTAGAAGCATTGTACTAGAGAAAGAAGCAATTAAGATGTTAAAGAACAAACAATGGGATGCTTTGGTGAATGTATAGCTATCCTCATCTATGGGTTAGTATTGTTTCCCACTTTCGAAGATTTCATTGATTCTGCAGCTGTCAGTGTATTTTGGGCCGTTTGGAAGAAGGAGCAAAGCCCGGTACACCCTCTCTTGGCTGATGTTTTCTACACTTTACACCTTCGCCATGAAAGAAAGGGTTCAGTGTTGACATTTTGTCTCCCTATTCTCTACAAATGGCTCACTTCTCACGTATTCAAACGTCACGCCACCGTCCCTATTTTGAACAGTGGGGAATGGGCTCAATTTCTAGTATCTATCTCTGAAAAGAACATCACCTGGTACCCGAACAAATTGGAAGTAAGTGAAATCATCATGAGTTGTGGTAGTTTTTGCAACGTACCATTGATCGAATCAAAAGGTTGTATAAGCTATAACCCTATACTAGCTATACGACAATTTGAGTACCCAATGTTAGGGAAACCTGAAGACAATGAACTAGAAGAAATGATTCTTCATGAGAGAGGTGCCAAGAATCCCTCACTTCTCTGTCAGATTGTACGATCTTGGCAGAAAGTTCATACTAAAGGATCAGAATTGAGAAGAATGGATGGTGTGGCCAGGATGCCTTTTCGGCAATGGGTTCTAGAGAGGGTCAAAATAGTTAAGCTCCCCTTTTCTATTGAGGCACCTCCTAAACCCACCACCTCACAACCTGTACCCGTATCAGTCGAAGAAGTGTAAGAGATGAGAGTCAAGATAGCCCAGCTAGGGAAAGAAAACGAAGATTTACAAGTCAAGCTTCAAAATGTGACTAATGAAAAGAATCACATGAGGTATGAGATCGAGAGAAAGGATAAGAAAATTGAAGAGATGGGAAGCAAAATTAATGAAGAAAAGGGTAAAAGGAAAAGGACCAAAGTGTGTATCAACCAGGCTGACAGTTGTTTAGAATCCCTCAAAGAGCAGCTAGAGCACGCTCATAGAAAATGGCGAGAGAATGAACAGTGGTATCTTCTAGCCACTAAACAGAATAAGGAGATCAGGGAGACATTAGGAGCTGAAATCAAGACACTTGGTGCTGCACTACGCCAATCAAGAGCTGGCGAAGATAGAGAACGTCAACTCAAGGAAGAAGCCCTAAACTCATCTTGGGTTAAACCAGAAGACTGGCGTAAGATATGTGTTGACATGGATGGGCTCAAGAAGTTTATTAAGTATCAGGAGAATTAGATAGGAGCTATCAAGGAAGACCAAGCAATTTGGTTTGCTGTAAGAGACCAGTTAGCTCGTGATGTTGCGGCATATGAGCAATCCATTCACATCATGAAGAATAACCGAGACGCATACTGCAACAAGCTAAATGGGTTGGTGGAATTTTGTAACTGGTTGGCCAAAGATCTGATATGGAAACATAGAGATGCTATGGAAGCCACATATGACTCTACCGCTCCGGCTATTTATGAGTTCATATGTGTGTTCAAGGAAATGTTGGCAAGATTCATGGAAGAGCTCAAGGAGCGCGAAGCAAGAAGAAATGAAGCTTAAAGTTCCCTTTGTTTTTCTATTATTTTTCGCAAACTTATATTCCTTGATGGATTGTACTCTGTTTATGTTGGAACAATTTGAATGAGTGAGGAATAGTCTTTTAATTTATTTGTTCTTGTGCTGTTTGAATGATTGACAAATAACCGTCAGTATAAATACTTCCCTAAAAAATAAAAAACGCAATCATAATCATAAGCATAAACCTAAGCATTTTGCACCTTCACCCGACATTACAACTCATCGGACTTTTCCTTTCTACCTCCAGAATTTGAAAGCTGACTACTCGACATCGCTACGAGACCAGGCGCAACTTTCAAATGATGCTTGAACAAATGGAAGAGACTCAGAACACCATGAGGGGTGACATCGACGCTCTCAAGATGAAGATGGACCAGCTGCTAGAGACAATGCTGACGTTAGCCCAAAAAGAAGACAATGCTGAAACTTTTGCTGATGCCAAGAAGGTGGCTGACAATATAGGAACTTCTGGGATTGTTAAAACTCCCCACGTGGACCTTGTCGACCATTTCACATCCGTGCACCAGGGCTCTGAAGTAGACATGGATGAACAATATGATGCTTTCTACCAACCTCTACCACCTCCTCCTCAACACAATATGGGGGTTACTAATGACCTTGCTGCAGATAGGCTACGAACTGTTGAAGAGAAAATCAAGTCATTGGAGGTCAAAAAGACTCCAGGATTGGATGCTGTTGACATGTGCCTAGTTCCTGGATTGGTGATACCGAAGAAATTCAAAGTCCCAGACTTTGAGAAATATAAGGGGGTCAGCTGCCCCAAAACCCATCTGAGAGCGTACTGTCGCAAGATGGCGGCTCACATTGATAACGACTTGCTCTTAATATATTACTTCCAAGATAGCCTCAGTGGGGCATCATTGGAATGGTATATGCAGTTAGAGAAAGGTCAAATCAGTACGTGGAGAGATCTAGCAGACGCGTTTTCACAACATTATCAGTATAATACTAATTTGGCACCGAATCGCACGCAGCTGCAATATATGACTCAACGTAATAATGATTTATTTAAAGAGTATGCCCAAAGGTGGAGGGAGTTGGCTGCCCGCGTTCAACCACCATTGCTGACTAAGGAGTTAACTGACACGTTTATGGGAACTCTACAACCTCAGTACTTGGATCGCATGCTTGGGTCCAGTTTTCCTAACTTTGCTGAAGTAGTATCAGTGGGTGAAAGAATCGAGAGCACATTCAAAAAGAGCAAGGTTGCGGCAGTCACAGCAAATGGAGGAAGAAAGCCTTTCGTGAAGAAAAGAGAAGATGAGGCTAATGCCGTAATGAGAGGACAAAGGGGCAGAGCTCCGGTGGATATCCAGTATCAACAAGTAGCTGCAGTAGCCCAAGCTCCCTACCAACAACCAACTCAACAACAGAATTATCAGAGAGTTCCTCCACCGCAATATCAGAATGCTCCGGCTCAAAGACCACAAAGGCCGAGACAGCCAAGAAGACAACTTGACCCGTTGCCTATGTCATATGGACAGATTTTTGCTCAGCTAAATCATAATGGACACTTAACATTGCGAGATCTACGTCTGACAATCTTTCCATATCCTCCTGGGTACGATGCCAATGCTCATCGTGAGTTCCATAAGGGAGTCCCTGGACACTCCATAGACAACTGCTATGCGTTTCAGAACATGGTTCAAGACTTGATAGAGTCCAAAGATCTCACTTTTACACCTAGAGGTGCCAATATTACGAAAGATCCGTTACCTAAACATGGAGGTCCTTCTGTCAATGCTGTGGAAAAGAGTAGTGGTTTGAGACTAATTACAAATGTTGAAGATGTCCATACTCCGATGGCCGTTATTGGAGAACAATTAAAGAGAAGTGGGATGATTCCCTAAGAAGAAGTGGAGAATTTGACTGACGAAGTAGTGAAGAGACATTTACAAAGGTTCATAGAACATGGGATAATACAAATAGAACAAAGAGATTCGAACGTGTCTGCTATTGATATTCAGTATGATGAAACAAGTGCTTATCCGACAAGGCGACTTCGACCAGCACCAGTAGTCTTGCAGTATGATCCTTCGGAAGCCTTTCAATAGAGGCCCGCCCGACCAGCACCCGTGATCATGCAATATGATGAAGATGACGTCAATAGACAAAAAGCGACACAACCAGCTCCGGTGGTAATAGAGTATTCTGTCAATTAATCTTAGCCCAAAGTTTTTAAACAAAGGCCAGAGAGACTAGTGATTGAGTATGACACCGCCAAATGCGATGCAGTGGTTGGGCCTAGTGGGATGACCCGTAGTGGTCGTTTGTTTGCTGCCAAAACAGTAGAAGCGTCTGCCAAGAATAAAGAAAAATCTGTTGATGCATCAATAGAAATTCCAAGTGTAAAGCCATTTGCTGAGGTATCATCACCAAAGGCAGCGGTTACGCCAAAGGAAGCTGAGGAATTTTTGAAAATCATCAGAAAAAGTGATTACAAAGTGATTGATCAACTAAACCAGACTCCATCCAGAATTTCCATGCTCTCGTTGTTACTTAGTTCAGAGGCCCACAGGTTATCTTTAATGAAGATGTTGAGAGCTGCGCATATTGCTAAAGACATCACTGTATCCCAGTTCGATGATGTGATAGCTAGCGTAACAACCGAAAACTTTCTTGGGTTTAATGATGATGACCTGACTGCAGAGAAAAGAAACCACAATAAAGCTCTCCACATTTCTATCAAGTGTCAAGACACGTTGATATCCCGAGTCTTAGTAGATACAGGTTCTTCTTTAAATGTACTTCCTAAGATCACCCTGGAGAGAATGCCAGTAAAAGGAGTTAGCATGAAGTCGAGTGCTCTGGTAGTCAAAGCTTTTGATGGTTATAGGCATGATGTGATTGGCGATGTGGACTTGCCAATAAAAATTGGACCAACTGTCTTCACCATTACTTTCCAAGTAATGGATATCTATCCAGGGTACAGCTGTCTATTAGGAAGAACTTGGATTCACTATGCAGGAGCTGTTACCTCCACCCTTCACCAAAAGCTAAAATTTGTCAGTAATGACAAGGTAGTTCAGATTGGAGGAGAGGAGGATATCTTAGTAAGCCACTTGACGTCCTTCAGGTACATTGAAGTTGAAGGGGAAATGGTGGAAATGCCTTTTCAGTCGTTTGAAATGGTGAATACATTAGCGGTGCAGCGAATTTCAGATAGTCAGAGTTCAAGATCAGCAATGGCCTCTTATGAAGAGGCTAAGATGGTTGTAGATGAAGGGAACGCCCAAGGCTGGGGCAAAATGGTGGAAGTGGCTAAAAAGTTCGACAAATTTGGGCTAGGATACCATCCTTTGTCCAACACTGTGACAATTGCATATGACAAGAGGCAGATTCCTCCTGTAGCAGAAGTTTTCAAGAGCGCTGGGCATATCTTCGATCATACCTCCGCCATGGTAATTGAAGATGAGGTTGATGACAAAGAAGCCTCCGCAAGCTGGATCCGACAGGCTGAACCTGGTGAAGAATTGAAGAACTGGAAGACCATCGAAATACCCCAATTCTTCCCTCTTCAAAAGTAAAGTTTTAATTGATTTTCAAAACCCTACGCTCTGCCCAAGGCATAGTGGAGCTTTGTATCGGGCCCCCTGATGTTTCGAAATATGTTTAACATGAATAAATTTTGATTTGCATTCAATTTTTTGCTCATTTTCTTTTCTACTTTTTCATAATTAATGGCATTTCTTTCACGCACTCACTTTCCTAAATAAGCTGCATAAATCATAAACATGCAGAGACACTACCGAGGTCCTTGATATCGACACTGCTATAGGCCTTTATGATTTTGATTATCCAATATACCGAGCGGATGAGGAAGACGAGGATGAGCTCCCCAACGAATTGGCTAGGTTGCTGCAGCAAGAAGAGAAGGTCATTATGCCGCATAAAGAGGATGTCGAGGTTATCAACCTAGGTTCAGAAGAAAATAAAAGGGAGATAAGGGTTGGAGCGTCTCTTCAGGATACTGTCAAGGTAAAGTTGGTAGGGCTCCTCCGAGAATATGCTGATGTATTCGCATGGTCGTACCAGGACATGCCTGGTCTAGATACGAACATCGTTGTACACAAGTTGCCACTCAAAGAAGAGTGTCATGCCGTCAAGCAGAAGTTGAGAAGAACCCGTCCTGATATGGCTCTGAAAATCCGTGATGAAGTCCGAAAACAATTCGATGCAGGGTTCTTAGCAGTGGCCAAATATCCGCAATGGGTTGCAAATATCGTTCCAGTGCCGAAGAAGGATGGAAAGGTCCGTATGTGTGTGGATTACCGTGACTTAAACAAAGCAAGTCCTAAAGATGATTTTCCATTACCTCATATTGATGTGTTGGTAGATAATACGGCTCAGTTCTCCATTTTTTCTTTCATGGATGGATTCTCTGGTTACAATCAAATTAAGATGGATCTAGATGACATGGAAAAGACCACATTCATTACACCATGGGGCACATTCTGTTACAAGGTAATGCCATTTGGGTTGAAGAACGCTGGGGCAACGTACCAACGTGCAATGGTAACACTCTTTCATGATATGATTCATAAAGAGATCGAAGTGTACGTTGACGACATGATTGCTAAGTCCCAGACTGAAGAGGAACATTTGGTTAATTTGGAAAAGTTGTTCGCCAGACTGAGGAAGTTCAAGTTGAGACTTAATCCCAACAAATGTACGTTCGGGGTGCGGTCTGGAAAGTTGTTGGGCTTTATCGTAAGCCAGAGAGGGATTGAGGTGGATCCTGATAAAGTAAGGGCGATTCAGGACATGCCTGCACCAAAGACCGAAAAGGAGGTCCGTGGATTTCTAGGGAGGTTGAATTATATCGCAAGATTTATTTCACATCTCACAGCCACTTGCAAGCCAATTTTTAAGTTACTCAGGAAAGATCAGCTGGTTGTAAGGAATGATGAATGCCAAGGGGCATTTGATGCAATCAAAGAATATTTGCAAGAACCACCGATCTTGATACCACCAGTTCCTGGAAGGCCGCTCATTATGTACTTAACTGTGCTAGAAGAATCCATGGGTTGCGTATTAGGACAACAAGATGATTCATGCAAGAAAGAGCATGCTATATACTATCTCAGCAAAAAGTTTAACGATTGTGAGACTAGATACTCTTTGCTTGAGAAAACTTGTTGTGCACTTGCGTGGGCTGCTGGACGCCTCAGACAATATATGCTGACACACACCACATACTTAATCTCTAAGATGGATCCAATCAAGTACATCTTTGAGAAACCTGCTCTTACCGGTAGGATAGCCTGATGGCAAATGCTTGTGTTTGAATACGACATCCAGTATGTCGCTCAGAAGGCTATCAAAGGCAGTGTGTTAGCGGACCAATTGGCCCACCAACCCATGGAAGATTATCAGCCATTGAGATTCGACTTTCCAGATGAGGATATCATGATGGCAAAAGATTACGAGGAGCCAGGGCCAGAACCAGGAGAGCGATGGACTCTTATGTTCGATGGTGCTTCTAACTCTTATGGACACGGAATTGGGGCAGTGATTACATCTCCCAAAAATTTTCACTTGCCGTTTACAGCCAAACTTTGTTTCCCGTGCACTAACAATATGGCTGGATACGAGGCATGTATACTAGGGCTAGAAGAGGCCATTAACTTGAGAATCAAAACTCTCGATGTGTTTGGAGATTCTGCTCTGGTAATTTATTAGATAAGAGGCGATTGGGATACAAAGCATGAAAATTTAATTCCATACCGGGATTATGTGACCAAATTGCTTCCCCGGTTCGATGATATAACTTTTTCTCACATACCTCGAGAAGAGAATCAAATGGCTGACGCTTTGGCAACCCTGGCATCCATGTACAAGTTGATATGGCCTAATCATAGACCGTCTATTAATTTACGACGCTTTGAAAAGCCCGCGCATTGCCTGACTATTGATAAAGACGTAGATGAAAAGCCGTGGTTTTATGATATAAAGCGATATCTTGAAAAGCAGGAATATCCCGAAGGAGCCCTGGGTATCGATAAAAGAACTTTGCGAAGATTGGCATCCAACTTCTTCCTCAACGGAAATGTATTATACAAGTGCAACTATGACACTGTTTTGCTTAGATGTGTGGAGAAACGTGAAGCTAAACAGATTCTAAAAGACATTCATGAGGGCTGCTTTGGAACTCATGCGAATGGACATACCATGGCAAAGAAAATATTGAGAGCGGGCTATTATTGGCTTACCATGGAAGCATATTATTATCATCATGCCCGAACTTGTCACAAATGCCAAATATACTCTGATAAGATTCATGTACCCACCACTCCATTGAACGTCTTAACCTCACCATGGCCCTTCTCCATGTGGGGAATATATATGATTGGGATGATTGAACCAAAAGCTTTAAACGGACATCGCTTCATACTTGTGGCCATAGATTATTTCACCAAGTGGGTTGAAGCTGCTTCATATACCAACGTTACTAAGCAAGTAGTCGCTCACTTCTTGAAACACAACATTATATGCAGATATGGAGTGCCTAACCGCATCATCAACGACAATGGGTCAAATTTCAACAACAAAATGATGGACGAGTTGTGCGCCAGTTTTAAAATAGAACACCATAACTCGACACCATATAGACCCAAAATGAATGGAGCCGTGGAATCAGCCAATAAAAATATCAAGAAAACCATCCAGAAGATGGTGGTCACGTACAAAGATTGGCACAAAATGTTACCCTTCGCACTGCACGGCTACCGTACTTCGGTACGAACTTCAACAGGGGCAACTCCCTACTCGTTGGTTTATGGCATGGAAGCATTTCTCCCAATAGAGGTCGAAATCCCTCCGCTGAGGGTTTTAATGGAAGCTCAACTTGATGAAGCCGAATGGGTAAATACGAGGTTTGAAGAACTTAATCTCATTGAGGAAAAGCGTTTGACAGCCATATGCCACGACCAGCTTTATCAGAGAAGAATGAAGAGAGCCTTCGACAAAAGAGTGCATCCCAGGACATTCGCACAAGGAGACTTAGTACTCAAGAGGATCATGGCTATGTATAATGAATCTAGGGGCAAATGGACGCCAAACTACGAAGGCCCATATGTGGTAACAGAAGCATTCTCTGGTGGTGCCCTAAAGCTCGCAACCATGGATGGGGAGGAGTTACCTTATCCAGTGAATGCAGATTTGGTCAAACGATACTTTGCCTAAAAAAGTGGAATAATAAAGCCGCTAAGTCGAAAACCTGAAAGGGCGACTTAGGAAAAATTGTCTATCCCGGTGAACTGAAAACCCGAAAGGGTGATTCAGGCAAAAATTAGGGATAAAGTAAGAATAGGCCCGCTGAGTTGAAAACCCGAAAGGGCGGCTCAGGCAAAAAAGGGCGTCCCGGTGGATTGAAAACCCGAAAGGGCGATCCAGGCAAAAGTTAGGGGCAAAATTCCAAGGCAAAGTATCCATTATGCATATTGACCCTAGTACATTATCAAGAGACATAATTGATCCGACCATTTTTCTATGAAGCAAGGTGTTGAAGACTTGAAAAGTCATAGGGACTATAGTAGTGTCAAAACTCAAAGGAACTCTGATTTTTGCCATTATGTTTTTCTTGCACTGTAATCACCTCATTAAGGGATTACATCTTTGTATATTTACCCATTCAAGGGTCAAATCAATATAAAGAGAGATTTCTCATTAAATTGTGCTCACTCTTTTACTTTATCTGATTGTTTGCAAATTAATTTTATTTTGATAATTTGTGTTCGAAACTTCAGCTAAAAAATAAAAATATAACTTTTGACAAGGTATAGAACTTGTTTTGATGTTCGAAGGTATTGGGGAAAATAGATGGTCTCCAAGAAAAATGTCAATAGGTAGAAGCATTGAATTAGTCGTCAGCTGCCCAAGCTTGTCATCATGAAAAGCTTTGTCTTTCTAAAGGGGTTGTATGATGTGGTTCCCCCCAGCATCGAGTTCAAGAACTAAACTAGGACAATCAATTCCCCGGTCATCACGGAGTATCTAAATCTGGGATGTCGAGTAGTCTAATCCTCTCACTACCCCACAGAAAGCCCAATCTTTTATTGGAAACTACAAAAAGCCACTCCAATTGGCACTTTCACTTTACCCTAAAAAGTCCAGTTTTCATTAGCAACCACTAAAAGTCCACCCTCGATGGTACCCTCATGAAACCAAGGTCCAGTTTCGTTTGGCAACTACCAAATCCAATCCCTGGTGATGTCCACGACAGGATTTCATCCCCAGCATACCTGGTCGCTACATTATCATAAGCACGACATACAACCTCATATCATAATCATATCAAGCATTAACATATCATTTGTATTCGCATCGTGCACTCCCTAGCAGTTGCATCTTAGTTGCATGATTGGGCATCATAAAACATTGCATTACATAGCAATGTAGCAGGATCTAGGATCAGTTTGCAAGCATCTTGGTCAGTCCTCCAGTGAAGTTGGCAGTATGACTCTGAAAAGAGTTAATACCCCACGAGTTCAGGGAATTCTACTCCCCAGCAAGTCATTCTTCAACCATGCAGTTGATGATGATAATCCCCAGCAACTATTGCTCTGGTGGCTCCCCAAGCAGAGGTTATCTTAGAGAGTTTATGGAAGATTTCTCCCATGCAGAGTTTGGACAACGTTGTTCCTCTAATAGGAATTTTAGCTCAACTATTCCTCAGCAAAATTATCATTCGAGATACTGCTTTGGTATCATCGAAGAGCCTTAATAGATAAGGTACTGCTTCGACCGCCAGTAGATTCTCAAGTTTTGTTCGAGATACTACTTTGGTATCATCGAAGAGCCTTAATGGATAAGGTACTGCTTAGACTACCCGAAGAATCTCAAGTTTTGTTCGAGATACTGCTTTGGTATCATTGAAGAGCCTTAATGGATAAGGTACTGCTTCGACCACCCGAAGAATCTCAAGTTTTCAGAGATACTGCTTTGGTATCATCGAAGAGCCTTAATGGATAAGGTACTGCTTCGACCACCCGAAGAATCTCAAGTTTTGTTCGAGATACTGCTTTGGTATCATCGAAGAGCCTTAATGGGTAAGGTACTGCTTCGACCACCCGAAGAATCTCAAGTTTTGTTCGAGATACTGCTTTGGTATCATCGAAGAGCCTTAATGGATAAGATACTGCTTCGATCACCCGAAGAATCTCATGTTTTCAGAGATACTGCTTTGGTATCATCGAAGAACCTTAATGGATAAGGTACTGCTTCGACCACCCGAAGAATCTCAAGTTTTGTTCGAGATACTGCTTTGGTATCATCGAAGAACCTTAATGGATAAGGTACTGCTTCGACCACCCGAAGAATCTCAAGTTTTGTTCGAGATACTGCTTTGGTATCATCAAAGAGCCTTAATGGATAAGGTACTGCTTCGACCACCTGAAGAATCTCAAGTTTTGTTCGAGATACTGCTTTGGTATCATCGAAGAGCCTTAATGGATAAGGTACTGCTTCGACCACCCGAAGAATCTCAAGTTTTGTTCGAGATACTGCTTTGGTATCATTGAAGAGCCTTAATGGATAAGGTACTGCTTCGACCACCCGAAGAATCTCAAGTTTTGTTCGAGATACTGCTTTGGTATCATCGAAGAACCTTAATGGATAAGGTACTACTTCGACCACCCGAAGAATCTCAAGTTTTGTTCGAGATACTGCTTTGGTATCATTGGAGAGCCTTAATGGATAAGGTACTGCTTCGACCACCCGAAGAATCTCAAGTTTTGTTCGAGATACTGCTTTGGTATCATCGAAGAGCCTTAATGGATAAGGTACTGCTTCGACCACCCGAAGAATCTCAAGTTTTGTTCGAGATACTGCTTTGGTATCATCGAAGAACCTTAATGGATAAGGTACTGCTTCGACCACCCGAAGAATCTCAAGTTTTGTTCGAGATACTGCTTTGGTATCATCGAAGAGCCTTAATGGATAAGGTACTGCTTCGACCACCCGAAGAATCTCAAGTTTTGTTCGAGATACTGCTTTGGTATCATCGAAGAGCCTTAATGGATAAGGTATTGCTTCGACCACCCGAAGAATCTCAAGTTTTGTTCGAGATACTGCTTTGGTATCATCGAAGAGCTTTAATGGATAAGGTACTGCTTCGACCACTCGGAGAATCTCAAGTGTTTCAGAGATACTGCTTTGGTATCATCGAAGAACCTTATTGGATAAGGGACTGCTTCAATCACTCGAAGAATTTCACGTGTTTAGAGACACCACTTTGGTATCGCGAAGGACCTTAACAAATGAGGGACTGCTCCGACCACCCAAAGAGGATCGTTTATACTACTCTTGTGTCGCTAAGAACCTTATTAAATAAGGGGCTGCTTCGACCACCCAGGGAATGTCATATTATCTTGATCATCCTATTAACCCATTCATGGTACTTTTCACTTCTCTATTGGATAAATTTTGGGGTCTTTTTGTATCTAACTGACTTCCACCTTAAAATTAACGCCATGCGGCAGTTCATTCACTCAGGTTAAAGGAAATTAGATAGGGGCATCTGTCATACCCCAAATTTGTCCTACTTTGGTATTTAATAAATTTCTTACTGCTACATGACTTCTGGCCATGACTCTCTAAGGTTTCGTTATAAAGACTTTGTGTATACTCATTGTGGTGATAATCCATGGCAATTTATGCTGAATTATTGTGGGAGGAGCGCGCCTCCAGCCACTTGTACCCAAACTCGTGTGTGTCCTCGTTCTCACGATCAGACAGACATGATATGATCAATGACATAAAGTACATGATTGGATCTATCTTACCATACAGTTTCAGGAAATTTACACCCTATTTCAACTTGATTAAAAGCTTCTTTAAAGATTGTTTAAACCTCACTACGAGTTGCTTGTACAAGTTACTTGCTACGATATGCCCTTAATACAAGATACTTCACATGATGCTGCTAGACATGGCCGATTTCGCCTCAAGCGCGGTTCAATTACAAGTGTCGGGTTATAATTGAATTCTAAATCAGTTTGTGACAAACTTAGATTTAAATTGCAAATTTCAAAACATATTTTGGAAACAATTCCTAAGCCTATTTTTCATATAATATCTCAGGATGTCCGGTTATACTTCAAGTTTCGCCAGTAAGGTTTTAGGTTGTGTAGGAGGCACTTTGACCCTTCATATGGGCTACGTATGAGAATGTCAAAATATGTTTCAAAGACATTTTCCGAGAAGAGTTTTATCATTTTTAAGACTAAAGCCACAAGCCTTGTGTCCAATGTTAAATGGTGCTAGCTACGGGGTGTTTTAGAAGTCAAACTAATAGCAAAGCCTGTTAATAGCAATGTGTCATATAAAATGGATTTGAAGGTTAAAACGCAAACGACACACAGGCTTTTTACGGTAATATTGTTCAATGCCTGGTTCACTCAAAATAATGTTAAAATTTATTACAAGAAAAGAGTTCTACTGAGTGATGAAATAATAAAGCCAAGAGAACCGAGGTATTACATTAAATTTAGATATTACAATATGCATTGTTTAGTATCACAACCTTTAATGACTAGAAGAAAGGAATAAGTGAGTCCATGAAACTGAAGGTTCTCATGCCAATTTCTTTTTTTTCTTCAAAGCTCCCCAAAGTCAAAAAGGTATTGATCCTTCACGCCTCGAAGGTTGCTCTGCAAGCCACATCCTCTTCCCTCCTTGAAAGATACATCACAAGAGTGTTTAATCCGGAGTTACCGCGCCGCTCTGCATTAGGTGAAGGCCAATATCTGCAGAATTGTAAACAAAAGTATAATCTCATTAGCAGCGCATCCCGCATAAAACATAAGTTTCAACAAAAAATAACTTGAGTAAAGATGTCTGGAGCACCACTGTTGATGAATTATGATGAAGGAATGTGTGTGTAAATAGAAATTGTGTTAAGCAAGGGACTTTCAACAGTTATAAGGAAAATAACAAACTGATAACAGAGAAACATTGGATGTTTGAGCATTTCATACGTGAGAATCATCACCAATTAGGTGTTGTGGAGAAGCTTACATGGGAACAATTACTTAAGCCACTGTAGAACAGATTTGATTACAACTTTCTGGCATGCGTTCTTTCTCGAATTGAAGGATTAAGATGGGAGACAGCGTGTACATCTTCGCTTGAAGTATTGTTAAGCTCATAAGCGCCTGAACTTGCTAATTGTTCCCTTGGCCAGCCCCTCGACTTAATCGATCATGTCATTACGAAAGCGTCGCCGTATCATGAAGCATTGCTGTTTGGAGAAGGTGGACAAGTAGTTGTGAAAATATAAATTGAAATGAGTCATTAATTCGGTGCACCAGACCCAAGTCATGTTCATAGACGCATAAAAAGCATGCTCAGTGCCTAAGCATACCTGACACACATCAAAGCCGTAACCTCGAGTCTTCTTAATATCATAGCTCATGATCCTTCATAATTTGTTCATCCTGCTAGGAAATGAGATGATGCCATCTTCAGTGCCTATCAGTGCCTTCTTTATGCGCAAAGGAGTTGATCATCGTCATTCTCACCTTAACTGTTATCCGCATAACTAGCTAGGAAGAGCCGACCACCTAAACCATGCGAATTCGCCAATTTTAAAAGGTTCAGTGTTGCACCTGCAAAGGTGGTTGTAAGATGTGATGTTATCCAAGTTAAACATTAAATAAGCAATGGCAAAAATAACACAATTCAAGATGGTAATTGAATTACAAGAAAAAACACAATTGTTAATTAAGTTTTGAAGAAGATTTTCTCAAACAAAACAAAAGGATACGGTCCTGTCCATGCTCCAAAAGTTTCCAGCTTCACCAATGCGGACTGCTCTCACTTCCATAGTACCCACTGTAAACCTGTGAATGACATCAGCAAATGTTAATGAGGAAAATACTGAAGAACAACAGACAGCAGTTAGCAGTATTAAAAAACCGAGAATGATGAATGAGTATACTCAAGATGGAAAGAAATGCAGGATTTATTACCGTCAAGGAGCTGCGAGCGAATCACAAGGCATGGAGTTAGCTGTTAGCTTAAGTCTATTTGCTTCTCGAGTGCAGAAAATTTGTGTTCCCTTACAGGAATACCATGACCAGTTACTGACTAGCCTGCCAGCTGTTGAGTCTGTACTTGAGAGGTTTGCCGAGGCTCTAAACCAACACGAGATTGCATCTTCCACTAACTATTCTTCCTGAGCCAACACAAGTACAATGTCATGATACAGATAGGGAAGTTTTAAATACTCTGCAAGCATATTCCTTGGTGTTGCAAAGAATCTTATCATTGAATTACCTTTCAACCAGTGCTGTACATGGTTGGGCTCAAGTTCTTGAATTATCCGTCAATGCCCTGTCATCTGATATTTTCTCTCTTGCTAGAAGGCATGCTTCTGAACCTGCTTATTTGCAATCAGGCTCTCCTGCTGTTATGGCTGGACGATCCACCCAGCTAGTCTATGTTCAACAAGTTTCCCATAATTTGGTACATGGTGTAACAACTCCATTTCCAACCCGCCCCCTGTTGAATCACGTACAAATTCTTCGCACCAAGTTTGTGGAACTCGCATGAAAAGAGATGATGACAGTTGGTTAGTATAAGAAGACCAACATCAGTATACCATTTACGACAAAGCAACACACACACTCTAATTCAAAAGGTCCGCGAAACACGACTTGACAGAATTCTAAGAAGCAAAACAGGGATGATGTCATGGCATTATATTACTCCACAGCAAGTTGAGAATTCAAAACACATGAAGAAGGTGCAGTTTACATACCTTTTGTTTTGGAACAATATCACAAGTTCCAATATCATGACAGTTATGACTACATAAGCATGAGCTCTCTTCAGCTTAGTTTCATGCCTCATTCTTCAAGCCACCGCGCCAAGTGCACACGAAATAAAGAGACGCGAGGGATTAGTTTAAGCTCAACAAATCACACACCAAGATATTGTACAGAAAGCTTACCGACCTTTCTCCTCATGAACAATGCAACTCATATACAAGACTAGAGGTCCTGTTAGCTCCAAGGCAAGAAACATGTCACACATGAACGTATAATCAAAACTAGATGCGATCAGTTCATAAAGTAATGATATTACTAACACTGTTAGTCTATTTACCATCATACCATGCATTGAGATGATGAGAAAACAAGAAGTTCAAGGAAGCCTCGCAAATCAGGAACTACAACAAGTAGTGTTCTGGTTCTTATGGTTATGCTACTGAAGTATCATGAATGTGCTTCTTCCACGCTTTCATCACTGCAGCATTACACCAAGTCTCGTGCTAGTTCATGATCAGTTCAAGGCCAAGTTTGTAGAATACGCCTGAAAAAGGATGAAAATATTTTATTAGCATGAGCAAAATGGAAGTGATACAAATAACTAGCATACCAGAAAGTAATGCTGCGTAAGATGAAATAAAAGCCACATCAGCGCAGTAAAAATCCCCAGAATTCACACGGTAAAAAAAATCAAGGTAAAAGTAGATATTTTGTTAGCTCACTACAGACAAAGAAGGGGTCACTATCGTTCAAATCCCGTAGAATCAGTGATCATGGTAGTAGCACATAACAGAATTGTACTACCTAAACGCACCTCATCGTCCTACACAAATTTCACACGATTCAACCAATTTTTTTCATCAGCAAATTTTGATTCTCACACGTACCAAGCCAAACCCTAAAATCCCCTATAAATACAGTCTCAACCATTGGCAAAAGCACGAAAAAAAAACCTAAGGAAACTCTGTCAAAATCAATCCCTACTCATTATTCAAAATACGAAAAAGGAGAAGAAGAAAAAGGGTCTTGAAGCGGCTAGGAAATCACTCACCGTCATCACTGAAACACCAAATTGGTAAAAATCTTCGTCACCTTTAACTTGCTTTTACTTTTCGATGTCTTTACGCCGTCTTGATGCTTCATTGTTGTTCTTCCATTCTCGGTGCATACGACGTAAACTATCTTAAAATTTATTGTTCTAAGGGGTTAGGGTCACCGATTCCAAAAAAGGTTAGTACACTTGTGGATTTCAGAGGTAGTATTGAGCGTTTAGGGTTTTCGATTTGGGAAAGGGTGAGAGGGTTTCAGTGCGAAGAGAGAGAAGAAGAAGGTTGATTGAGAATTGAGAGAAAAGCTTAGAATGGTGAGAAACCTGGCGAGTGGAGAAAGGTAACTAGCAATTGGAGAATAATAGGTTTAAAGCATATGTTTTTATCAGTAATAGTGAGGAAGGAGAGAGATAGGCGTGCATATTAATTGGTCCTATCATCCAAATAAAGACTTTTTTTACTTTAAACATTGGTCAGTGTAAAAGATTAATCAACATAATTGTGGCCAACCATGTACTTCCCCAAGGGTCACGCGTGTCCCCATGCTCCTCTTCCCAATTCAGCTGTCTCATGAGCAACCGATGTGTCTTCCCCTTTTCTTTGAATTTTAATTAGGCTACAAAGTGAAGCGAGTCCCTATGGTTCGAACTGAATCAATGAGGGCAGCATTATCTAGGCTTTGTTTTGGTTACTGGCCCATAGACTTAGGTGGTATTAAGTTTTTTTTAAAATCAAAACATGAAAGTTCTAGGATAAAAACTAGTTAATTATATTAAATCATGCTTAGTGACTTTAAGTGAGCAATACTCTTATATTATTCATTTGATCTATTAGTCATTTGAGAGTTAATTCAAATCTAGCCCGATTAAATGTTCTTATCCTAATTCAAATATATTTTCAAGTACTTAACTCATTCTCGCTAAGATAAATATTGGAAGCAGTGAGTTCTTGGAGTCTCGCATTCCTTGAATTCTTGGACAACCGCTCTCGAGGCGCACGCCCTTGAGTTGTGGTTGTTCCGTCTTTCGACTTTCAAATCGTTTTTTTTCTCAAAGTAATTGAAAATTTTTAAAAGATATTTTTAATCCCTTTTTGTTTTGATTAAATATTTTTATAAGACAATTTCGAGTTATTATTATTTTTTAAATAAAAAGTATAATATAAGTCTCAAAGTTATTATCAAATAAATATTTTAAAATATTAAACCTTTAATTATATTTTAAGTTAAAACTTTTTATAAGATATTAAACTTTTTTCAAAACAATTAATTATGATTAGCTTTTCTCAAAACTTTTTTTAATTGATTAATTAATTTTATATATGAACTATTTTTTAACCAAGTTAAATTATTTTCTTAAAGAAAATTATTTCCTTCCGATCTTACATTCCTAGAATACCTAGCGCGTCTAATCCGAGTACGCTAACCTATTCAAACTATTTTCTTAGTTAAATTATGAAAGTATCGAGTTTTTGGAGTCGCACATTCCTTGAATTCGAGAGTGACAACTATTGAGGTGTACGCCTCGAATAGCGCATCATTCGAACTTTCGTTCCTAAAACACTTCTCCTAATTATTTGGACAAGTATTCACTGTCCAACAAACATATTTCATAATTAACGGAATGAAAAAGGTATCGTTGGGATCTAGCATTCCAACAATGTCCCGACTAATTGGTTACGAGACCGACGTCTCGTTTATCAAGTAGTCGTCATTCCTCCTAATTTTTCAAACCATCTAATCTCGTTCCTCACCTTCATGCGATCGAGTCTAAACTCTAGTTTGTTTCTAAACCATACGTAAAATTCAAATTATTTTCTTAACTAAATTGCGAAAGAATGGAGTTCTTGGAGTCTCGCATTCCTTGAATTCTTAAGTAACCACTCTTGGGGCGTACGCTTTAGGTTGTGGATTACTCGACCTTTCATCTATAAAACACATGCCCTAATTATTTGGACAAATATCGTCATTGTCCATTCGAATATAATTTCATAATTGATGGAGTGAAAAAGGTATCGTTGGGATCTAGCATTCCAACGATATCCCGACTAATTGATTGCGAGGCCGAAGTCTCGTTTATCGAGTAGTCGTCATTCTCCCTTAAAATATTCAATCCAACTCTCTTATCTCTCTCTCTCTCTCTCGTGCGATTGAAATTTTCTCAAACATATTCCGTAATTATTTGAATGAAAAAGGTGTTGCTGGGATCTAGCATTCCAATAATATCTCGATTAATTGATTGCGAGGTCAATGTCTCGTTTATCGAGTAGTCGTCATTCTCCTTTTAAATACTCAACCAAACTCCTCTTTCTCGCCCATGTGTGATTGAAATATTTCAAACACTAAATTCCTCGCCCTCGTGCGATTTCCAATCCAAACACCTTTTCCTAAAGAACATTGTTTAGTCCCTTCTTCCGCGCATAACAAACTAGTGCTTCAGCCTCCCCTAGCGAGCAATCAAGCCAACGTTTAGCAGTTAGAATATGACCTAAACACTCGTTCGTTTACCAAACCTTTCTACCGTAGTTAGCCGAACTACGACTGCTCTGATTTCTCATTTATCAATGAGAATACGTAGGCACAAGATTGCGATGATCTTGGCGAGCACAATCCCCCCTCTTTTCCCGTAGTCCCACGAACTACGAATGCTCTGATTTTCCACTTCTTACAAGTGAAGATACGTAGGCACAAGGGCCCCAATCCTTGGCGAGCACCCTATCTTAAAACCAACCATTCCCCCTATAGGAGAAACCTTAGAAGAAAACTAACAAGTGTAACTAACTTTACTCTCGAATCGAATCAAGAGGTTCCCGTTGAGTACAACGGATGTAGAGGGTGCTAATACCTTCCCTCTGTGTAATCGACTCCCGAACCTAGAATATTGGTTGCAATGACCATGTTCTTATCTCCTTAAAGGTTTTATCGATATTTTCCTATTCCATCCTTGGAATAAATAAAGTTCGGTGGCGACTCTGTTTCGAACGTTTTTTCCGCGTCCATCGCGAGGATCGTATTTTTTTGAGGTACGACAGGGAGCCACATTAAAGACCACGAAATGCTGCCGATTTTAATACTAGAAGATATTTTCCTGCTTGTTTCTTTTATGTTTTGTTTCCCTCCTTTTGTTTCCTTTCCAGAATTTCAATTGTAATTTTTGTTCTTACTTTTACGCATAATTAATCGTCACAAGAGTAAACCTGCCGACATTGTGGAGGATTATCCAAGTGTCGAACCAGAATTAATTACAGGTTCCGTTATTAGTATTAATTGAACTTTATTTGTTTTAATATGTATGTTTACGTGTTCTGCCTTTTGAATTCAAGTATGCTTGCCTTAAACTTTATGTCTAGCTAAAACCGCATCGATCGGTATGTAATGAACTAGTAGAACGAGGTTCGACAATAACCGGCGTAATCTTTCTTTTTCAAACTTGTTTATGGCTCTAGTTTTTAAACCAAAATTGTTAAACTAAACTTCGTCGCGATAGCGAGAATTTATTTAAAGCAATCTCGCCACGACAGTGGAGGATTCACTAAGGTATGAACCGACATGCGAAAGCTGAGGCTAGGACCAGATAGTAAAAACTGAGCATCTATTTTAAACATAGCGAAAGCATTTTAAAAGAGATAAGAACTCAACGGTTTTCAAAAAGTAGTTTTAACCCCGAATGGGACAGCGAAAGCGTACATTCCGCCCTTAGAGTTGCGACTAGCGTCAACAACCATCGTGAGACAAAAGTATTTAAACTGTTATTTTCTTCTGAAAACCATCTCTGAAAATTATTAAACTGCGCCGGTAACTTGTCGAATCCTCGGAGCACTGTGTCATTGCATACCGATTACTTGCATTATTATTCTAAGAAACCTTTAGCTTTTCTTTAGTTTAGCCTTTACTATTGCTTAATTCCCCTTTAAACCATTATCAACCTAGCTAAACATAGTAACGTTCGAATATACTAGATTGACTACGAGTCCTTGTGGGTTCGATATCTTTATTACTACGCGATAAACTATACACTTGCAGTTAATTCGATTAGACTCGGAAAGTCGCAATCAAGTTTTTGGCGCCGTTGTCGGGGACCCGTTTAGTCAATAGTGTAATCCTTTGTTACACAGTATAGACTAGGTTAACTATTTTCTCTCCCTCTACTCGTTCGTCGGTTGTATGCCAAGTACTCGCTCACAAGGCGACATCTTACAACCTACAAATGCCGAATTAGAGCGTTTCATACACTTAAGAAGGTGCATCCTTGAATATCAACAAAAACACAATATTCCAGATCTTCTAGCTCATACTCCTGTTGAAGAATCAAAGATGGCTGAAGGACCTCAGATCAAACCGCTGAAGGACTACGCCACCCCATCTCAGTTGGAGCCTCGAAGTAGCATTGTAGCCCCCGATATTAATCGGAACGATTTCGAACTGAAACCATCATTGCTGTCAGTTGTACAACAACATCAATTCTTGGGAAATGCAACTGAGGATCCGAATGAACACTTAACGAAGTTTGTGCAATACGCGGACACAGTGAAGGCAAATGGAGTAACTTCAGATGCAATAAGACTTCGTCTCTTTCCTTTCTCTCTTAGAGATAGAGCTTGGACTTGGTTACAATCCTTACCATCCAACTCCGTTACGACGTGGGAACAGTTGAAGAACGTTTTCTTAGCGAGATACTTTCCGCCAAGCAAAACAGCTATGCTTAGAGCTCAAATCAACGGATTTCGACAGAAAGATGTTGAATCTCTCTATGAAGCATGGGAAAGGTTTAAGGATATGATGAAAGCATGTCCTCACCACGGTTTAGAAGACTGGGTGACGATTCATACTTTCTACAATAGGCTTCTGTGTAACACCAGATTAACAGTAGACGCCGCCGCAGGCGGTGCACTTATGGATAAGCCTTGCGATGAAGCCTATCAACTTATCGAAAACATGTCTCAGAACCATTGCCAATGAGGAGGTGAAAGAACTCCATCAGAGAAACCCGCAGCGAAAGGTGGGATGTACGAGATCAGCAGTCTTGAAAAGTTCAACGCTAAGGTGGATGCTTTAACGCAGAAAATCGACAGTCTAACTGTAATACCTCCTGCAACCGTAGCCGCTGTAACTCCAAATTGCGTGTTATGTGGAATCGCCACTCATAATGCACCTGAATGTCCGTTATTGGAAGGAATTCCACTAGACCAAGTAAACTACGCTCAAGGTAACCCTTACACGAATACCTACAACTCAGGATGGAGGAACCACCCAAATGTTTCCTACAAAAGCGATAATGCCTTGCAAGCACCTGCTGCTCCGCCAGGATATCAGAAGCCAGCCGTAGCTGCCCAGACTTCCCCTAGGAAATCAAATCTTGAAGTGATGATGGAAAAATTCATAGCTACTCAAGTTCAAACAAACAAAGAATTCCTGAATCAAAACATACACACTAGCGAGCAGATTAAACAGCTGACCGGAAAAGTAGACGCTTTAGCCACCCATCACAAAATGCTTGAAACACAGATATTACAAGTGGCTCAACAACAAGCTTCTGCAGCCGCACCAGCTGGTACATTTCCGGGTCAGCCAGAACCTAATCCGAAAGGACATGCAAACACTGTCATATTAAGAAGTGGAAAAGAGTTGGAAGGGCCTACCGATCCTAGGAGTGAAAATTCAGCCATGCATCAGAGAACCGATACACCAACAGAAAAGGAGTCTGAAACCAAAAAGGAGGAAGATAACGAGCAAGAGGCCGCCAAAGATGAAAACTCATATGTGCCTCCACCGCCATATAAACCACCGATTCCTTATCCTCAAAGATTCATAAAATCCAAAACTTCAGGACAATTTAAGAAATTCGTTGAACTTCTGAAACAACTGAATATCACTATTCCCTTCACAGAAGCGATAACTCAAATGTTGTCATACGTTAAGTTTCTTAAAGAAATTCTGTCTAACAAAAGTAAAATCGAGGATAACGAAATAGTTACACTTACTGCCGAGTGTAGCGCAATCATTCAAAATAACATGCCTCCTAAACTAAAAGACCCAGGTAACTTCTCCATACCATGCGTCATAGGAAAGTTCGTCATAGACAAAGCTTTATGCGATCTAGGAGCCAGTATAAGTGTTATGCCCCTATCTATATGCAAAAAGCTGAACATGGGAGAACTAAGACCAACTAAAATGTCCGTGCAATTGGCTGACCGATCAGTCAAATACCCGGTCGGTGTGCTAGAAAACGTTCCAGTACGCATAGGCCAATTCTACATTCCAACCGACTTCATAATCATGGATATTAAGGAGGACTTTGTTACCCCAATTATCTTAGGAAGACCCTTCCTAGCAACAGCCAGAGCTATTATAGACGTGAAGAAAGGTAGGCTAACATTCGAAGTAGGAGAAGAAAAGATAAAATTCATCCTTACTAAGTTCTTGAAGGTACCAGCCATAGATGACACGTGTTATCTAGTAGATGTTATTGACGAATGCATACGAGAAATAGAAAAGGAAGAAACTAAATATTCTAAAATCATGAAGATCCAAATCCCTAATATTCATGAAGATGACAATTGGCATGCGCCATACAAAGATGAAACTCTAAGCGAGATCTTAGCACTAACTCCCAATCACATGTCAGGTCCGAAAAACCCAGCTTTAGAACTCAAAGAATTACCTAAGACCCTCAGGTACGAATTCTTAGACACAGAATTCAAAAGACCAGTAATAGTCAACGCTAATCTAGGACAGTCAGAAACTGAGAAATTACTAGAAGTCCTAAGGAAATACCCAACTGTGTTAGGCTATAATATAAGCGATCTTAAAGGTATAAGTCCCTCCATTTATATGCACCGAATCATGCTAGAAGAAGACTGCAAAACTTCAAGAGAACATCAGAGAAGCATAAATCCTATCCTAAGCACTGTAGTCAAAGACGAAGTGAAGAAGTTACTCGATGCAGGAATCATATACCCGATCTCCGACAGCCAATGGGTCAGCCCGGTGCACGTCGTGCCAAAGAAAGGAGGCGTCACTGTAGTAAAGAACGCGAAAGGTGAATCGATAACCCAAAGAGTTGTAACCGGAATCAGGATGTGTATCGATTACAGAAAACTGAATAAGGCCACTCGGAAATATCATTTCCCTTTACCTTTCATAGACCAAATGTTGGAGAGACTAGCGAAACATTCGTACTTCTGCTATTTAGATGGTTACTCGAGATTCTTCCAAATTCCTATTCACCCCGAGGACCAAGAAAAGACAACATTCACCTGTCCTTATGGCACTTTTGCTTATCGTCGAATGTCGTTCGGACTCTGCAATACTCCAGCAACCTTCCAAAGATGCATGATGACAATCTTTGTGGATTTCATAGACGACATCATGGAGGTGTTCATGGATGACTTCTCTGTATGCGGACAAAGTTTTGAAGGCTGCCTGTCAAACTTAGAAATGGTACACGAAAGATGCGCTAAAGTGAACCTTGTTCTCAATTGGGAGAAATGCCACTTCATGGTCCGACAAGGCATAGTTTTAGGACACGTCATATCTGAAAAGGGGATTGAGGTTGACAAAGCTAAAATAGAGATCATAAAGGATCTTCAACCTCCGAAAACCATACGAGAAATATGAAGCTTTTTAGGACACGCCGGATTCTACCGAAGATTCATAAAGGATTTCTCGAAAATTACAAAACCTCTGACAGGTTTTTTGATGAAGGATGTCGAGTTCGTTTTCGACAAAGACTGCTTGGAAGCATTCGAAACTCTAAAGACAACATTCATTACCGCACCAATCATGCAACCCCCATATTGGCAACTATCATTTGAAATCATGTGCGACGCGAGTGATTATGCTGTAGGTGCAGTTCTAGGACAAAGGAAAGACAAGAAGCTACACACAATCTACTATGCCAATAGAACCTTAGATCCTGCCCAAATGAACTACGCCACAACTGAGAAGGAACTTCTAGCAATTGTGTTCGCCCTTGACAAATTCCGTTCCTACTTAGTAGGAGCAAAAATCATCATCTACACAGACCATTCTGCCATTAGGTACCTGATAAGCAAAAAGGATGCCAAGCCAAGATTGTTGCGCTGGATCCTATTATTACAAGAGTTTGATTTAGAAATAAGAGATAAAAAGGGACCGAGAATGTAGTAGCTGATCACCTATCCCGCATAGAAGGCATTAAGCCGGAATCAGTGCCTATCAACGACGATTTCCCTTACGAACGCCTGATAGCAAGATTAGAAAGTGATATGCCACCATTAATCTCGGAAGAACCTGAACTAGAAAAAGTCGTGGAAGCCGTCTACGCATAAGTCACACTGCCTTGGTATGCTGATATTGTAAATTACTTAGTCGCAGGCGTACTCCCACCGGATTTCAGCTATCAGCAAAAGAAGAAATTCTTTCATGACTTGAAGCACTACTATTGGGACGAACCTCTGCTTTTCAAGAAAGGGGCCGACAATATATATCGTCGATGCGTCCTAGAGGAGGAAACTGAAGACGTCATTTCTCAGTGTCACTCTGCTCCATACAGAGGACATGCCAGTACTTTGAAGACATGTGCGAAAATCCTGCAATCTGGCCTATTCTGGCCCAGTATCTGGAAGGATATCCACGCTGCTATATCAAGATGCGACCGGTGTCAACGCACTGGGAATATCTCAAGGCGCGACGAGATGCCCCAAAAAGGTATCTTGGAAGTGGAAGTCTTTGACGTATGGGGAATCGAATTCATGGGACCATTCCCATCTTCTTTTGGTAACAAGTACATACTCATCGCTGTCGACTACGTATCGAAATGGATTGAGGTCGTTGCCGCTCCAACTAACGACACGCGAGTAGTTCTCAAACTCTTTAAGAAAACCATCTTTCCCAGATTCGGTGTGCCCAGACTTGTCATCAGTGACGGTGGTTCACATTTCATATCGAGAATCTTTGATAAAATGCTGTCAAAATACAGAGTGAAACACCGTATCACAACACCGTATCACCCGCAGACCAGCGGCCAAGTAGAGGTATCTAATAGACAAATAAAACAGATCTTGGAAAAGACAGTCGCCACCTCCAGGAAAGATTGGTCATCAAAGCTAAACGATGCTTTATGGGCCTATAGGACCGCGTACAAAACGCCGATAGGAACTACGCCGTTCAAATTAGTTTATGGGAAATCGTGCCACCTACCAGTGGAACTGGAGCACAAAGCCTTTTGGGCTATTAAAATGCTAAACTTCAACTACACTGAAGCAGGTGAGAAACGGATCTTGAATCTGCATGAATTGGAAGAACTCAAATTAGACGCGTATGAAAATGCCCGTATATACAAAGAAAGAACCAAAAAGTGGCACAATAGGCGTCTAATCCATAAACAGTTCAATGTGGGAGACGTCGTGCTCCTATTCAACTCAAGATTGAAACTTTTCCCAGGAAAACTAAAGTCCATATGGTCAGGTCCATTCGAGATAACCCGAGTCCTTCACAGTGGAGCTGTCGAAATTTGCGATAAAGTCAACGTACCGTTCATAGTCAACGGACAGCGCCTAAAGCATTACAATTGAAATGACGATAATAACCACGTGAGCAAACTGAAACTGCAAGAGCTTCCTGCTCAGCATTCCGAATAGCTTGTCACTAAGCTATCGACGGGCTATCGACGTTAAAAACAATGCTGAATGGGAGGCAACCCATTTTCAATCGTTTTTCCCTTTTAAATTAATTACTGTATGTTTTTCATCTGATTTACTCTTGTGTTTTGATTTCATTTCTTTTTATTTTCAATTTTAATCACCTTTTGTTTCTAAAAATTAATTTGCGTAAAACATGTTTTCAACTTTTTACAGGATTTACTTACCTCCTTTTTGACTGACTAACTAGCAAGAATGGCTAACATCGATTACACGGTTACTGTCTTTAGAGGACCAGCTCAGCAAGCCCGATATGAGGCCTTGAATCAGAGAGGTATCGCTTTGACACATTTCTATGATGGATCCACTATGGATCAGCTAGGCATTCATGATAGCATCCTCTACCTGTTTAACCAGTTAGACTGGGAGCGAACTGCTCTAAAAACCCGTTGGGTTACCCATCGCAAACTCACATTTGAATTCCAAAGCTCTCTAAGATACCGACCCGAATATGGATATGGATCCACCAAAGAGATGATTTGTTTTAGACTGTTTGGGACTGAGTTTGAATACAACCGTAAGTCATTAGCTGATCTTTTAGGCTTCCCCAGTGGACCGTTCTCATACACCGACACTCAAGAAGCGGATATGGATATCGAGTTAGACTACTTTTGGGGTACTATTTCAGGTAACTATCACCCCGAGCCGAATGATATGGACTCTAACGAGATACACAATCCTGCGCTCCGCTACTTTCATAGGATATTAGCACATACCCTGTGTGGGAAGGAGGAAAACATTACCGATGTCTCAAAGGAAGAACTGTTTATCCTGTACTATGCGTCACAAGGTCGCCCAGTCAACATTGTACCATTCATGATGAGAGCCTTTGAAAGGATTAACCAGGAACAACATGCACCTATCACCGTAGGAGGCCTCGTTACTATGATTGCACATGCATTAGGACTTAGGTACCAGCTGAACCGAATTAAAATCTCTGGCTTAATAAGACCTATGGATATATCATTCTGCTTTAACCAACGTATTATAGGTAACTTGGGACCTGACACTTATGAGTACCTAATTGTTGGCCGACCCGTCCACCTGTTTACACTACCTAACCATGAGAAGACGAGTGTCCACAACCGAAATAACTGGCTGTACGAATTGGATGAATCTCTGGGTCCTGCTTCACCTTACTCCACACCTCAAGACTACATGTACGACAGCGACCACATTTCCGAAGCTCATGATTATATGTACTATGAAGACTATGTGTCGGAAACTAAGACTAACCCTGAGACTCCGCCAAATTACAACAATTTCCCTGACCCCATCCTTGACCAACAACCAGACAAGCTGGATACCCTTCAGAAAATAGTGGATGATGTCAAATTGGAAATTTACACAGTCAAGGAAGAGCTAACAACATTGCAGATGGAAGTCACGACCTTCATGGACATAGTGTGTGAACAGTTCGATCGCCTTACAAAACAGCTCGACGACTTGAAGAAACAGAAGGACTGATTATCTTTAGCTTTAGTTTTAAGTTTTAATTTTTCAATTTTTCTGCATTTTGAACAATTTATAGTATTATGTTTTTACAATTTCAAGTTCATTTCAATTCCTGTACTTTTCTAATTTATCAATGAATTTCATCTGCAATTTTATTTTAATCACGTATTCTTTACTCTTAATTCATTGCCTGGTTGATTTACTGGTCTAAAGTGAGCCTTAATGATATTACACAATGCCTGTACGAACCACACAACACAAATTCTGCTTCTGCAGAATTTGCTGCTATGACGACCGCCACAACCATGTTACGCTCGTCACGAGCATGACGATCGTGGCGCCCCCTTGACGACCGTCACGAGATCACGTATTCTGCTAAATAGCAGAATACAACCGTTGGGGTTTTTCTTTCTCCTCAACCCTTAACTTCCCACTCTCACGGTTCCACTTCCCCCATAAATCACCCACTTACTCATTCATCCCATTCACCATTATTCTCACCCAATACTACCGTTCGTTTCCAAAACCTCAGCATTATAAAATCACAATTACCTCCTCATTCCCATTCCACAAACAGAAACTTTCATCTCTAACACTCTCTCTATTTCGCACAAAAAAAATCCTCATAAGCCATGGCTCGCCAAGGAATCCTTCCAGACATGTCCAACATCACCTTCCGAGATGGCGAAAAAGGAGACCAGCAGAGAACGAACTACGTTCAATTTTATCAGTGGTCCGTCCAACCAACGCGATATGTCGATGTCGCCTGCATTACGGAACTGGGCATTCGAGAAGGCATCCAATGGATGCTACAGAATGCAGGGTTGTGGTTCCTCTGCACAACACCGCAACCTACCTACAAACAGCTTACCCTGGAGTTCCTCAGTTAATTCACCTACCTGACCCCCCCCCCCGGTGATACCAACCAACTCACCGGCACTGCGAATGTCCGATTATTCGACAGGGAATATCAGCTGACCCAGACTCAACTGGCTCAGATGCTCCAGTTTAGCCATGGTCCTGAGGCTCACTGCCGTGTTCCTTCAGAACAATTCTTCCTGGAAGCATTAGCGCTTTGGAACCAACTCACCGAAACCCTCGCCGATAGCTGGGACAGTCTTAACGCTACATTCATTCACCATCCCGCTATTCGCTACGTTCACAGGGTGCTCAGCAACACTATCTTTGCTAGAGATAGTAACCATAAGGTAAACTCCAAGGAACTGTTCTTCCTGAAATGCATCTTCACGCCGGAACCTATCAACGCTACCCCATTCCTGTTGGCTCACATCTAGGCTAACTGTGGTCGAGGCTCCAAGCCTTTTCACTTCGGCGGCATCGTCACCTCTATCGCACTATCACTCGACCTCGGCGACCGCCTCCAGGCCCTTCCATCCTTAGCTCCTGTCTTCCTGGATATCGACTATTGTCGTTCCTCTCACCTCATCAAGGTACGAGCCGACGACCGTTATCATCCGGTAGTTTGCAACCGCACCATTCACAACATCATCCTTCCCTGCCGTGACCGAGCTCACCCTGAGAACATAGCCAACTGGATTTTTGACCCAGCAACACCCGGAGGTAATGCTGCAGAACCTCAACATAATAATCAGATGCCTGTTGATGAGGTACAAGATGAACTGGACTGCACCGCTCAGGCTGAAGCTTCTCAACAACCAACCCCTGCTGGTCCTTCTTCCCGTCGTCGCCCCTGCACTGCAGATACCATCGAAGATGTCCTTAACGCCATCTGGATCCATAATCAGAACGCTGCTCTGCTTGAACGACGTCAGCAAGAACAACACCAACAGGTCATCAATTTGTTAACCGCCCAGGGGGAACGCCTCAACACTGTCGTGGATGAAATGGAAGCTTTAAACCTCCGTGTGGACGACTTACGTGATTCCATTTTCCACACAGGTGTTCTACGCCCCACGACCAGAGAAGGACGACATCGAGGAAGAGGACGCGACGGAGATTAGTATTCTTCTTGTTTTATTATCTTTCTGAATTTTTTCTCATTTTCATTGTTGTACACCTTCCTCTATCACTTCACAACAGTGGGGACACTTCTTGAGATAGTGTGGGAGCGGCACTGTATTATGTATTTCAATTCCATTCCAAAGTGATTTCAATTTCAGTAATTTCAATTCAGTTCTGTTTTAATTCAATAAAGCGCATATTTTTATATCCTTTTCCGTTAAAAGAACTTCCCCAGCTTAATATACTTTACTCGAGCTATACGAAAAATTTTCGATGCAAACATTCGGTGCACCACGATTAAGGCCGAGTTAAGGAAACTCGAGAACGATTACTAACGATAAACATACCGACTTGACACCTTAGACCTCTGGTTTATGCGAGTCAGTTCCACTACCTACTGTACCGAAGCCCCAGGTTCGAGCACTAAGCGAAGCCCTTAGTAGTTTATAAAAGCAGTCAGCACCGCCTTAAGCATGTACCACGTGGAAAGCCGATGCAAATAAGTGATCGGAAAGATCATAAAGAAAAGAATTGCTCCGCAGCCATGTGGTGTTTATCCACTTCGTACGTTTTGGAATGGCAAAAAGAAAAAGAAAAGTGAGCTCATAAAAGAAAAAGAAGTTCCTTGTCAGTTGGTCCGTAGGTCTCTGGTTATGGACTCGGTAGGGTGAATCACGGTTCGATCCCCCACAGCTTACAATGTGAACATATCATAGGGTACCGCACTCGTACACCAGACCCCGTAAAAAGAAAGGACCGAAGTCACTAACAGGCTACTCCACTACGTACGCGAAAAGAGGTAAAGGGCTTAATGTGATTGCGCCAGAACAAAACTGGGCAGAACTTAGTTCGATGAACTTAGCGCCGAGCTACAACAACATGATTGGAACCGGCTCGTATAAAGAGGAGGCCTTCGAAAGCATTTCCGCTTAGTGTCAAGTTCGTATGCGTGTTGTTACGAATCATCTCCAAATTCTCGACTCAGCGCCTCTGAAGCCATTCTGGAAACGCACAAGTGTGCATCAGGTGTCTGCATCCTCTCAGCACTTAGGCTTTTTGCTTGAGGACAAGCAAAGATTCAAGTTTAGGGGAGTTTGATAACGCGAAAACATATATATTAAAATGCCAAAATTTCATGTTATTAACGGTCGATTTCACCCCGATTTCGCACCATACTCGCACTGTTGTTTAATGTTTTGAAGGTTTATGAAGTCAATGTTCAAACGAGGCAAGATAAGCGAAACAAGCTCAAAAGGACTTATAACAGAAGAAAAAGAACGAGAAAAGCAGCCAAATTCAATTCTGCTGATATGACGACCGTCATGGCCTCACCACGACCGTCACAGGCGTGACGAGCGTCATGGCCTCACCACGACCGTCACAGGCGTGACGAGCGTCATGGCTCCCCACGACCGTCATAGGCACACTTTCTGCACATTGTCCACTTTCAGAGACGTGCAAACAGAAGCCCAAATTAAGCGCACGACTCCCTGGATTTTCTGACCCTCGAAGACACTTCCAACAGCAGTTCACGTAGCATTCATACACTATAAATAGAGGGCTTTGGGACTGAAATAGGGGAGCTGCATTGAAGACCACGAAGTGCTGCCGATTTTAATACCAGAAGATATTTTCCTGCTTGTTTCTTTTCTATTTTGTTTCCCTCCTTTTGTTTCCTTTCTAGAATTTCAATTGTAATTTCTGTTCTTTCTTTTCCGCACAATTAATCGTCATAAGAGTAATCCTGTCGACATTGTGGAGGATTATCCAAGTGCCAAACCAGAATTAATTACAGGTTCCGTTATTAGTATTAATTGAATTTTATTTGTTTTAATATGTATGTTTACGTGTTCTGCCTTTTGAATTCAAGTACGCATTGTCATACCCCAAATTTGTCATACCCATGTATGTGTCCTCCATCTGTACATTTACCCACTAACCATCATTCAAAAAAATCCAAAAAAATATATTGTTGCTTTCAGGATGCATTAATTCAGGTATTGTATGGTCAAGGTTCGAATTAGGGTTTCTGTATCAAAATCAAGTGGCTAAGCAAAGTGATCAGGTCAAGGGTATTAATGGTTGGAATTCAAGTGAAGTTTGCCCTCATCTTTGTCAAACAAGTATATTTACTTGTTCTCAATTCATCAGGCTATGCCAAAGTCAGATGTTTCATGGTTAAAGATTATCAGGGTTCAATTCATTTGTAAAGCAGGCTCATTTGATCAATAGTGAAGAGTTTGGTTCGAATGGAAAAGTTCAACATGGGTTTGTTTTGGTCCCAGTGTTCAAGTTTGACTTCTAAGACATGATTTAGTTGATTCATAATGCTTTCATCATTTTCAAGTTATTTTTAGAGGTTCAGGAATTATGTTATGGTGCAAGTGGCTTTTGTTTCTACTTCCATCCATGAACAATTTCAAGTGTTAATCATAAACCAAGTGACATTCAAGATAAATCAAGTTCAAATCAACAATGGGTAGTAAGAGATTATTTCAAGCCCATTTGAATTACAAAAACAAAATGGAAAAAATATAAAGGATGGACCCATTTAACATAAAACCTTCAAAAAATTGCTACAAAGTCCACACCATGGTAAGCAAGCAAATCACATCCTGCAACAGCAAATAATAACCAATCTGAACATGAAAATTACACCTATTTCATTAAATGATCCAAAACCATGTATACATACACACTTCGACAACCCACATAAAAAAAAATTTCACCAACTACATGCTCTTCTCGTGACTAATCCATGACTTCTTCAACCACTTCTGATGCCGCTGCTGCGGCGGCGAATTTCGCCGGCCACCGCGGGACTAGCATGTCTAATACTGTCCATTCTGAAGTGGCCTCTTGCTTGACGTTACCTTCGCTTACAGTTCTCTGTGGAGCTTCCGATCAAGACCTACGGCTATTCGATTCACTGATGCAGTTGAACCGCGACGATATCCTCTCGAAGTCCAGTAGGATCGCTGAGATGCTCCGGCACACTGATGTGTCGTACTTGAATTTAAGAGATGGTGCCAAGGTCCTGTCAAGAAGAAGATCTCTGGTAGCGCATTACCTGAAAAGAAGCTCTTGAAATTTAGTTTTTTTTTTACTCAAGTCAGACTCAAAAAGACAATAATTCAACCCATAGCCGCTTGCTTGATGATTTTTCTACAAATGACATTTCTACATTGTCTCCTAAGAAATCAAAAGTTAAGAAGAAAGGCGGCAATGAAATATTTGTCGCACCTGATTCTGCTGTGCTTCAAGATGATATCATCCTAAGGTTTCACGAGTTTTTGGAAGACTTATGTAGCAAAGCTAAATTGAATAATGATGGTCTATATGAAGCAGTTGAATGGTTGCCATTGCTTGTAAATGAAATCAAGTCTATACGTGAAAAGAATCTTCTGCATCTGGTTCCTGTATAATTCCTTGTTAGACTGCTAAAGGTTTTAGATAATCAGATACATAGAGCAGAAGGCCTGTCAATGGAGGATGCTGTCAATTCCAATTCAGAACTAGTTTCATCTCTTTTAGATGTTTTGGAATCCATTCGTGATGCACTGGCGGTGATGGCTCATACTGACATGCCAAAATAACTCATGTCAAAATCACAGACAATTACGTCCATGATCGGAACTCAAAAGCGGTTCGTTGTTGCTCGTAATACCGAGATTTAAAGCAAACGGCATCACAGGCTGTGAGTAGGACTGGTCAAATGTCTTTTCCAGTTCTTGTGAGTTGATGAAGTAGTGTTAGAAAAGATAATTCAATGGCCCTGTTGGTGTCTACAAAAAAGAGAAGGCATTGGGGACTGATGGTATTGCTGGACTTTGCCGTGGTTTCAACATTTCATATGTTGGAATCATTGTTTTCCGTGGTCTCTACTTCGAAATGTATGAGTCCTTGAAGCCATCCTGTTTCATACTCACCAGCCACTAGAATTCGGCACGGTTTTTGTACGGATGACCATGACCTGCTGTAAGGAAATTTCAAACGAAAAGTGAGCTACCACAACAAGAGAAAAGTAGGTACCTACACACCACTACAAAACAAAACAAACACAAAAGGACAACAACAGACCTGTTGTGCCTTGGTGCTAGCCTGCTGCAAATCGTACCTGCACCAAACCCACACCAGACAAGCTCTGTTTAAAACCGCCAGACCTGCAGCCATATCACAACACTCCAAATTATACACACCTCAATTCCTGCACAAGTTATAATCCTTGCAAATTCGTACAACACACCAGGTACCAAAACACCACAAAATAACACCATGACGCGCCAACGTCCTGCGACAATTCACGGACCCACAACTATAACCTGTACATGCCATAACAAATCTTACAAACCAATACACACAACAAAAGGTAATCATATCATACATCACACAAATTCAAAAAATAATGAAGGAGGAAAAGTGCAAAATGAAGGCAGTAAATCAGTCTTACATGATATGAGCCATGGAGCATATGTACGAAGAGGATTCTGAATTTACAATTCCACAAAAACCACTACCCTGCTACAAATTCACTCTGCACCAAACGTACCACCACCTGCCATAGCTGCAACTTATCACACCAGACACACTCTGCTATGCTTTAACTCCTCCCACACATATGCCACCACTGCAACACCAGCCCACGCACCCTGCAGAAGACAGACAAAACTTGCAGCATTAAACTAAACCATTTCTCCACGCCAGACCAAAAATCTGCTACAGCCAACCAACAGCTGCAGAAGTTGTACCACAGTTGTACTACTGCAACAATCAAGACAAAAATTCACAGCTAACACCACACCACACCAGACAAGACCTGTTACAAAGCAACCAACACACACAAAAGAAAAGGGGATAAAACGTACAATAGGGGGGAGCAGCACAATTCCTTTCTCCTTGAAAATTAGACACTCTCATCACGCCTGAGAGAAACTCCTCACCAGAAAACTTTAACAAAATTTTTCTTCCTTCAAACTTACAACCCTATTCGTCTTCATAAACCACCCTTAAAATCACCACATTGAATAACCTTCTTCCATCAAAAGCTCAACCTTGACCCTCCATCAACATTATCTCATTCGACTATTTTTTTTTTCATTCGAACCACCACTCCACCATCCCAGAACCTCATCTGAACTCTCACCTTCAACCTTCGAAACCACTCGAAGCCACCACTAAAGATCTTCAACTTTTGAAACCAACTCGAAACGACAAACTCGAAACAATAAACTTTCTGAACAACAATCTTCTTCATCCCATTTTTACAGCCTCAAACCAACGTCAATCCAACTCCAGATCTTCATTGTTCAACACAGCACAAACATCCAAATTTCGTCCTGTTTCCTAAACTATTAACCCTCCTTCTTCTTCTGAAAACCCTCACCGTCGCTTTCCAAACGAACTCTGACCAAAAGATTCAAATCACGGTTAACCGAAAACCCCAAAACGAACCGCAACCCAGAATCTCCACCTCTGAAACTCATCTTCAACATAACCGTCTTCGATCTCCCTTGAAACCTCCTTTGAATCACCAGACAACTCTCTTCAATCTTCCAACAGCCAACAACACGAACACACCCATTTCCTTTCAAATACCTCCAAACCACTCCTAAACCTAGAATCAGAATCGAAATAAGAAAACGAGCGAGAGATCGAGAGAAGTAGATTCTCGCACAAATTTTGAACCCGAAACGAAACAGGACAAGCCGCTTTTTGACGTTTGAGTTGCTTTGCTTTGCTCTTCATCATCATATTTGACGTGTTTGAGATTTTGTTTCTTCGTTTATTTTTCTGGGCAGAGTTTGGATTTGAGAAGTTGTGGTTGCTTGAACACGTGAGAGACAGGTAATAGGGTTTGGATCGTTTTGCTCCCTAGGCCATGTATCCGTGAAGGCTTGGGTTTTGTTTAACCCATTTGTTTTATTTTCACCACCCGTTAATCACTTAATTACTTACCCCTTTATTTTATGTTTACACATTTCTATTTATGCTTTAACGAGTATACCATTTAATGGTTGGACTATATTGTCAGCTTTTGAACTTTGTAAATATTTCACGTAACTAGTTTTTTTATATTTAGTTATATATATTAGTTTAAAAAACAATTTGTTATTATGTAAATTATTTTAAGTAATTATATTAGCTCTTTGCTATTTTATATTCTGTTTAGAAGTTAGTATTATTTCTTTTTTTATTTACATTTTGATATTTTGTATTTTAGAGATAGATTTTATTTCGCTTTTGTTATTGGGCATTTTTGCCTTTTGGGTCAATGACGAGACCTTCGTAATTCATTACCAGTCAAATTATTGATGAGTAATGTTGGATCTGAGACCACCTCTTTTCTATCCACATTATGCCCAAATTCGATTCTAAACATTGTCAAACCATCTTCCTAAAATAAATCATCTTTGAATTGAACTAAAAGAGGGGATTAAGTATAGACTTTCTTCCTCTCCGAGTGTCGAGATGCTCACTGTAGTGTGGGTGGTTTAGACACTCGTCTTTCAATACAAAGACGTCTTTCTTTCCATTTCTCTCCATTATCAAACCACCTTCAATAAAGGAATCGAGTTATATTCGTGTTGAATTGAAAAAGAGGATTAAGTGTAGACTTTCTCCCTCTCCGAATGTCGAGATGCTCACTGTAGTGTGGGTGGTTTAGACACTCGTCTTTCAATATGAAAACGCGACTCCTTCCACCTGTCTCCTTTCACAACTTCTTCACGAAACCTTTCTCACCTAAAACCTCGGACCTGCACAGAGTGCATTTTCGAACTCTTTTCATAACAAATACTTGAATGGTCGTGGAGTGGTTAGGCGTATGCCTTCTCCTATCCCGAGTGCTTGACGTTTACCGTAGGGTTCTCTGTCACAAAAGCACTTACCGTTCAAAACCAAAAACACTTTAATAAGAGAATGAAGTTCTCTTTGTGTTGAACTAAAGAGAGAGGATTGAGTGTAGTCTTCTTCCTCTCCGAGTGTCAGGATACTCACTGTAGTGTGTGTGGTCTTGATACTTGTCTTTCAATACAAAGACGCTACGTTCGCCGCACATTTTTTACAACAAAAACTTTGAGATAAAGATTTGGGTACTACCCGTAGGGGTTACTATCCGAGGACTTATCTCGCCCCCTAAAAACAAATCCACAAATCAAATCTGACATCTTGCCTTGCCTGGAGAAAACCTAATATCTTTCAAAAAGGATATGTTACGTCCGTTCTACCGCAAACAGGTAACGCATAAGTCTCCTCACATGCGAGCAGCAAAAAACACCTAAACTGCTAGAATGCGCACGATAGCCTCATCCACAAAAACATCAACAAACCGTAGGCCGAAATACGGCTGCTCTGATTCTTTACTTCGTTCAAGTAAAGATACGTAGGCACAAGGGCCACAATCCTTGCCGAGCACATTCCTCCTATATCCGTAGCCCCGAACTACGCCGACTCTGACTTTCTCACATCTATTGAGAATACATAGGCATAGGACTGCGAAGTCCTACCGAGTCATTCCTTTCTATCTTCTTCCCTGTTTCCTCCTTTCTTGGTTTCTAAACCCTCTTTCTTTACCCGTTGGAACACCTTTTATAGCATAATATTTTAGCAAATATAATCACACATCGACAAACAAATGGTTCCCATCGAGTACGATGGATGCGAGGGGTGCTAATACCTTCCCCTCGCATAACCGGCTTCCGAACCCGTTCTTGGTCGCGAGACCATCTTATCCATTTCTTTCTTAAGGTTTTCTCGATATTTTCCTTTCCCCTCATGGGATAAATAAAGTTCGGTGGCGACTCTTCTGTCTAATCTTTTTTGCCTCCCCGTCGTTGCACAATGCATTTTTCGAGTAGCGACACGCATGCCTTAAGCTTTATGTCTAGCTAAAACTGCATCGATCGATATGTAATGAACTAGTAGAATGAGGTTCGACAATAACCGGCGTAATATTTCTTTTTCAAACTTGTTTCTGGCTCTAGTTTTTAAACCAAAATTATTAAACTAAACTTCGTCGCGACAGCGAGAATTTATTTAAAGCAATCTCGCCACGACAGTGGGGGATTCACTAAGGTATGAACCGACATGCGAAAGCTGAGGCTAGGACCAGATAGTAAAAACTGAGCATCTATTTTAAACATAGCAAAAGCATTTTAAAAGAGATAAGAACTCAACGATTTTTAAAAAGTAGTTTTAACCCCGAATGGGACAGCGAAAACGTACATTCCGCCCTTAGAGTTGTGACTAACGTCAACAACCATCGTGAGACAAAAGTCTTTAAACTGTTATTTTCTTCTGAAAACCATCTCTGAAAATTATTAAACAGCACCGGTAACTTGTCGAATCCTCGGAGCACTGTGTCATTGCATACCGATTACTTGCATTATTATTCTAGGAAACCTTTAGCTTTTCTTTAGTTTAGCCTTTACTATTGCTTAATTCCCCTTTAAACCATTATCAACCTAGCTAAACATAGTAACGTTCGAATATACTAGATTGACTACGAGTCCTTGTGGGTTCGATATCTTTATTACTACGCGATAGATTGTACACTTGCAGTTAACTCGATTAGACTCAGAAAGTCACGATCAATTGCATTAAAGGTTGAGGTGATCCTCCCTTTGCTTGTTTGATTACTTACTTTTATCTGCTATGTTTGCACTAAAGGTTAAGGTGATTCTCCCTTTGCTTGATTGTTTCCCTGCTTTCATACTTGCCCTTGCTTGATTGCATTGAAGGTTGAGGTGATCCTCCCTTGCTTGTATTGCTGCATTGACATGCATCTTATTTGCTTGATAGCTTTGCTTCCTTCAACTTAATGATTTTTGTTGTTGTGGTTGTTTCCCTTTGGCATGCTCCCTTAGGATTCTCACCTCCTTGTTTAAGGATGGTGATGATAGACATTAGGATGAATCCATGTCTGATAACAGTAGGGTAGATTCCCTCTTAAACTCAATCATAGGGCCATATTGTATGACAAAAGTAGGATGCTTGATAGTTTCCCCTGTAGAGTCCTTTCCTTCTCATCTCAAAACAAATCAAAATACTTAATAAAGGCTAATGAGTATCGTACGTTACGAGCCTTAAGCTACCTAGGAAATGGTGATTGGGGGGCTTCTCCTCAATTTCCTAGAGTGTTTAGCATACGCCCTCAGGGCGATATGCGACGCATTTGTTCCTAAGTCATAGTCTCTAGTGCGATATGAATTACAAACGTTCATAAAAAACACTTCTTCTCGTAAAAGACTAAAAAACAGACATTCAAACCTTTTTCCCCTGTGGGGTCTTAATTCAAGGAAAACCTTTTCTAATGAAAAGAGCGCATTGTTAAACTTTGGTTCTACCGCAAACAGGCGTTGTCCCTAACTGCTGGAACTCTAGTTTAACCTTGCTCGGGTAAAAACCTTAAAACAAACATGTGTTCCGCTTTATCCCGAACTACGTTCGCTCTGATTTCTCTTATGAGAATACGTAGGCACAAGACGTGATGTCTTGGGGAGCAACCTGTTGCACCCTAATTTTTGACCATAAGATCCCACCTCTTCTTGCATTCTCATGTCGTTATTTGACTATATTTTAGTATTTAATATTTATGTGACTAACCAATTTGTGCAGACGCAGTAATATTGAGTGGAGATGGTGTTCATTCTCAGGGTCAATCATTATGTATAGCTAACCGTTCTAACCAACTCGTTTGTTTTGTTTTGTGAATTTAGGACACTGAAGAAAGTTCGGAGGTCGTGAGGACCTTATGTACCCCTTAGCTCCTACAGATTTGTGCTGAATTACTGCGGAAGTATCTACCCTTGTTTATTATGGTCTGAAAATCCACACGAGGTTTACTCTCCAAGATCTCTCAGAGGTTTCTCACCCACTGGCTTCAAATGAAATTTCATGGCAAGTTTTGAGTGGCATTTTGAATTATCTAAAAGTTTGTCTAAAACTTTCATTAAAGGGATCACGGTTGATACTTGGGAAATAACAAGTTTAAAACGAGGACGTTGAAGTGGTATTTGGTTGTAGGATTGTTGAGCATGTTTAACTTGGGATTCGAATAATAAAAGGGCTTGTTCAAGATTAAGCTATTTTGATCTGTTCATAACAAGGTTATGATTTCCAACTCTAAGCCACGTGAACAAGGTTCGAACAAGAAAAGGGATTAAGTTTTGCTTCGGGATCTAAAAGGAGGAATTCAACTCGCCATCAGTTATTCCCACAGACAACGATTCTTTTATTGATATGTTCATGGCTTGTTCAATAATGGGGATTTGTGACTTAAAGCATTATACTTGTGTTCATATACAAATATAACTTCATAAAATTATTTCAGCCTCATTGTCAAATAAAAGGCAAAGAATCAGGACGATGCCAATAATATTGAGTCACGCTTGCAACACGGTTGGAAGAAGTCCTAAATATGCGGATAAGAGTGGCACCATTATAGTTGATAACTACCATTAGCTTCCTGTTTTACCATCTTTTGAATACAAGAATAATTTTTCACGTTTAAAACCAAAGATACAATATCCAAATTACACAAATTCAACATTTACATGTACACCGCACCGAGACGGTTCCTTCCGATTTATTAATGATTACAAGGTGGTCCTAGTCACTATTGGATTCAAGTTCCTAATATTTAAACTGCCCGAGGAGTACGAGATTACATTAAAGATCAGTTGAATATACTCCCGCGACGGTTACGACAATGTTTGAATTTCGGTTCCCCGCCGCCAGCTTGACGATCATGACTCCTATGGCCTCTTTGGAATGTGCTACCACAGCATAAATACCCAACAAGAATTGTTCGAACATTCTGGATCCGCCATCACCGTCACAACATCAAATCTGCTATTTATTTGGTTCCCTGAGTAACATCAGCTGTTGAGATTTGATGAAAAGACCTGCAGCAGAAGAGGTCATAAAAGCTCTGGCATTAAGGATTCACACATTATCAGGAAAAGATAATCATGGACTAGAAAGCCAGGCTACAAGAATTTCTTCCGAATTTTTGGCACAGATACATACAGATTCAAATACTCCAAGAAATACTAACATGGATAGTTTATCAAATTCACCTACAGTATTTTTCCAGTGCATTAAGATCCAAATTTGGAAGGAATGTGCTCCTCAAAAATGACAATTCGATGCACAACAACGCCAGCATCTCGACCGAGCCCTCATCAGAGCATCCAACTCGTAAAATCTGTTTAGGACAGCAGCGGCACCTGTTTCGAGCTTCGGTAACAACCTGCATAACAAAAACTTTGCATCAGTGTCATCGCAACAATATGTACAACAGTTTCAAGGCTAAATGATCAATTAAATAATGAAGGTTCATATTCCCTTCCACAATGGCCAAAGATTTTGTAAACCTCAAAAGCTTGCAATTTGACAGTAGCTAATAATTTTACCTCTGCATCGAAAGAATCTTCACATGACTTGGTGATGATTACTGGTGACCAAGCTTTGATAGCTTGTCATCCAAGTTCATATTATATCAAAACCAACATTAATACTTAGTCCAGCAGGTAATGGTGAAGGGTATGGTTGGGTGTCCCCCGTTGAGAGTGAAAACATTCGATACAGTAAGGAAGAGGAAGAAATTTTGTCAGAGTCCCACGATCTATGTGTTGGAGGTGATTCCTTTGAGACGTTGCAACAAACATCAAGCTGAGATTTAGATGGAGAGCATATCACTTAAACCGCCAGTATATTACACCTGCAACCAAAACAGATACCAACCAGTAATCAGAATACCGTTAAAGAATAAATTAAGATTAAAATTAAGAAGATTTGATTTGAATTCAGCCCTCAGTTTTGAGCTCATCATCGGGCGAATCGAGCAGCCGGAAGGGCGACAACTGAGGTTGCCACCAACTCCCTACTGAGCATCGAAAGGATTGAATTTCAGATAAAAGGCAACTGCATTCAACAGCACCAACGCGGCTCAGACCATCAAGTCATCATCACCATCAAACCTTTCTTGGCAGCAACAAAAATCGGCAGCTTCCGAACTTAGAGATGGGCCCTGAAAGAAGAAGAGGAAAAGTCAGTTCGGTCCAGAGTAAACAACCACAAGCATTTCAGCTTTTGCAAGCAACTGTAGCAATCATGACAAAAGCGTATCAACAGGCAAGCTCGTGCAAACAACCATAACAGGTATCTCGATAACAGAAGAGAAAAGCATATCCACGAACGATAGCAGCTGCAGCAACCACAACAAGTATCTTGACACAATTCACAGCAAGGTTTCTTCACATCAGCAGTGTTTCCACAAACAGCGGGTACGCATCCACAAGCATCATCTGCAAGCACATGGGTCAAAAGTTCTTACCAAAGCTCACATGATGGTGTTTAAACTCAGGAAACATCAATCTCTAACTAGCTTCGTACCTGTTACCGACCCACGTTGCGACTTTGCCTCATTCTAGTCTGTGCCAAAGGGTTACAAAACCACGGTAGGAGCTGTTCCACGACACTAACACGTATCTGCAGCTAACCATGCTCAAGCAATTGTTATTACTAGGATACAACAGCATATTTGAGGAAGGTTCTTCATCTCCCGGTCCTGATATGTACATGGATTCAGAAGATGGTGAATCTGAGAGTGAGGAAGGTTACTGATATAATTGAAGGCTTACCCCCTGACCAGACTACAATGAATAGATTAAATAGTCCTAGCTCTTAATGTATGAACAAATTTATAAACATGTCCAATGGAACAATGCATCGACGTCGCTCTATTTTGGGGCGAAATTCTGGAAGCAGGAACCTTTCCATGGAATCCATTGATTTTCTTGACGAAAACGAAGCTGAAGTGGAAGAGGCTCGAAGCTGTTATGACAGAATTGCAAAGCCACATTGCAGCGGAGGGAAAAGTAAATGCAAATTTGCAAATCTTATGTGGAAACACGAAAGGAAGCCTTGCAAGAGCGACGTCTGGTTCTTGAGCGAGATGTGGATAAGTTACAGGAGCAGTTGCTAAAGGAGAAGATCTTTACGAAAACTCTTGAAGCAGGACTTAAGTTTCTTCCAGGGACATTATCTGAATTATCTGGTATCGATGAACAGACCAAGACCGATTTGGAGGAATTAGTAACGATAGAAACAGATCTTGCCGACTTAGAATTGAAGGTTAATGAGCTTGGGGCACGGCTTAGTGCACTACTTGAACGGAGTTATGGCTCCATGGCGAATTTCTGCAATCAACCCAACTGATATCAGACCATGAAAGAAATTTGAAGAGTAAGCCAGATACAGAAGTTGCAGCCATTTCAAAATATGATAGATAAGCAAGCAGGACAGTCATTTTGGTGGAGCAGAAAATGAGAATGAGAGAAAACCAGAGTCAACACTTTTACCAAACAAACAGAGTTCAAGGAGTAGTTTGATCAGTTGATGATGTTTTTCTTCAACCAAATTGGAATGAACTTCTCGGTGATAATATGGCAAAACCAACAGGCAAAGGAGACTCAAGTTTCACCACAGCAATATGTTCCATCTAATGAAGTTAATCTGGATCAAGTACATCCCAATCACGGTCACCGGATCCATATCTCGCGACCTGATCGTACCATCCTCTGTAAAAGTTAAAGAGTGCTCAGTACCTTTCCATCATCAACAATCTTGAAAAATTCATGAGCATCATCACCGTAGATTTTTGTGAAGCTAAACTCAACAAGCTTCATCTTGAAGCGAGGATCCATGACTACTGCTATTACAAGAACTAACTACAATCTCTCCAGGATACACACGTCAAACCCGAGCTCCTCTCTTATGGGCCTCTAATCCACTTTCCGACCCAACTCAATCATTATCCGCACCTGCCAAATCCCAAATCCGAAATTAGCAAATCAATCAGAAGAATATCCCACAAGAAGATTCGGATATCCCAATCCAAATCCAATTTTGAACCTGCACATGTGATTTGATACAGTACCAAGATTCGAATATCAATTAAACAGCTCATTACTACAATCGACGAAAGGAGAAAGTTTCAATTTGATTAACCCCAAAATGGAAAAGCCCAAATCAGCATTCAAATGATTCAATCAGGAAATCCCAAATTGAAGCCTATATAAAGAGAAGATTGAAAACGAAAAAGTAGAGGAGAAACCATCATACAAAAATCACAGCTACCACAAAAAACCTAAATCCATAACAGAGGAATTGAAGAAGGAGGACTCATCTTTTCCGTTGAAGGAGTTATTCCCAACCACCACGAGCTCAACCGACGGAGCATCCGTTTTCATCATCTCAAACGCCGTCGTCGCCGACGCTCGGTAGGCTTCTGTTCTTATCACTGTTATGAAATTATTGATGTTTTCGATTTGATTTTAGGTCCGAAAATGAAAGGAGATGATGGATGAAAGGAATCGATTGGGAACTGAAAGAGGAGAGGGCGCGATCGGAGAGGAGAGGTTCAATTTGGGGCATTAGGGTTCTTGCTTTTCGTTTTTCTGTTTTTGGTTGTTATGTAATCATATTCACCACTAACCACACACTAATCACCGTAATCAACCTCTAACCTTTCACTAATCAGTTTCTTTTCTTTTAATAATATTTTAATCCTTTAGTTAACCATTAATAAGCTTTTTAAAATAAATTAATAATCCATTTTAATTAGTCAGTTGTTTTTTTAATTAATCATTTTATAATTTAATCAATAACCCTTTGTTTATCCATTTGAAAACTTTTAATATTAAAATAACTTTTTTAAAACTAGCTAAGTTTTTAAAATGTAACATTTAACCTTATGAATTATCCTATTTAATTTAATTATAATTCTCTAAGTTATATTTATTTAATATTGATCTATTATATTATTTCATTTAAACTAATAAATCAACTCTTATCCTAAATAACTTGGCCTTTTTCTTAAAATAATAATAATCTTTTTTATTGTGTTAATAATTAATTAAATATTTTAAAATAGCTTTTTTTAAATTTTATTCACTCATCAAACTTTTATATAGCTTATATTTTATTAAAACTTTCAAATATAAGAAATAAATAACTCTTTTTTTTTCAATTTCTCACACTAGAGAAATTTCCTTTTTTACTTAATAAATTAAGCATCGTAGCGTCTTATTAAGCTTTAGACTTTAACTTTAAATCTCATCTAAAATCAAATCAACTTTTTTATATAATCCAAATTAAAATCAACTTCGCCTAAAAACAATCAACAACGTAAAATACAACCTCAATCGTGCACACTTACATCCACGACACATTCACCTACAGCTTAGCGCTTTCATGCGTGTGTATGGCTTTATATTTCCGCAATTTATTTATTGCAATTTACATTACTGTCATTTACATTATCGCATTTATATTCGCGCATCGCATTTCGTCCAAAGGAAGAATCTGCGCATGATCTCGACAATTGTGTGTATGCATCATTTGCATCATTCTCCCCACATGGTCCTTGATCCCATTCAAGTTGATCTTTAGGATAGATCCTACCCTATAGGAAAGACCTTTGTCTTCAACAACATAGAAACAAACAAACAACTCAAATCAAACGATATTCAAACACATTAGAGAAAGATGTTAATCATCTTAAGCGAGATAGAATCTCCACCCCACATCAATACAGTCAATATCGTAGGAACTTTGCCTTAAGAGAGGCGTACCTCGTCGATCCCTATCCGAGTACTTGAGCCCTCCTCTTAAGATGATGCAAAAACTACATTCCTACAACTTGTGGCGGTTAAATCTCCCTTAAAATGAAGACACATCTCTTCTCCTAAAATCAATCAATCAACTACCCTAAACCCGTAGGAACTTTGACCACAGTCAAAGAACTCCTCTAACCCTTTAGGGGAACTACAGATACTCTGATTCCACTCCCGTAAGGATATGTAGGCATAAGATGCGATATCTTATCGAGTATACTTAGAAATAAACCCCTAGGTCTTTTAATCATTAGGCAGATAAACACTTAGCAATAAACAAACATAAAACAAGAGGTTCCTGTAGAGTACTACAGAAACTTAGGATGCTAGTACCTTCCCTAAGTTTAACCAACCCCCGAACCTAAAACTCTCTAAACCTTGCATTTGCATTGCATTGTGGGAATTTCGATCTTTATCCCTTCCTTTGGACAAATCAAAGTTCGGTTGCAAAATGAATTAAAGATTCAAACTAATCAATAGTTTGGTATCCGATTTTCACCGCGACAGAAATGGCGACTTCACTGGGGACCTTCAGTGGGTTTCCCTACCTTGATTTACTTGTTTATTGCTTTATATATTTGCTTACTTGTTTATTTGTTTGTGTCCTTTATTTCTTTTGGGCTATTATCCTTGAGTGGTGAGACAAAGTCCTACACCCGGACTTGAGAGAAATTAAGATAGGATGGTGATATATTCGATGAGGCTTATAGGGAGTGAGTCCCGACTAAGTTGATTCGAGAATCCCGCTTAGTTGAGACCCTTTTGAAAATGGTTCGTTTGAACGAGTTTAGTCGTGAAAACTTTTACTATTCTCAATTGGAGTCCATGATACTAAGGACGTAGTTACTTTAACCCTACTTTGGCCTTTATTAGGACGTAGTACGGGACTATGAGGGAGTACTCCCGAAGTAGTGCTATGCGAAGCTACACTCAAAAGAAGTTCTCTTGAGAATATTATTAATCCTCGAGTAATTGGGAAATTGATAATATCCGAAAGATGGGCTGATGATTTTGAGTCCCCTTAGAACCTCGTTCTGCAAGTACAAACAACCTTTAACCCACAACCTTTGGAAATGGGTATACCTTGGCTCCATGCTCGTTGCAAACCTAGGGTTCCCTTTTGTTTGTTTATCTTTGTATCCTTACGTGAATACTTGGTTTGCTGCATTCATATAACATCATTCTGCATTGGACTTCATGGGATTTACTTTCGTTTATGAACATTGTAGGTCACCATGACTTCAAATGAAAGACGTATTGTGAAATATACTTTTAAGAGTCCCAAATTGGACGACCTAAAGAAGTTGTGGGGCTTTATCAAGGATCAAGAGGAATTCAAGAACAAATATGGGAAGCTGATATCTTTGTTGGGTCGCTCAGTGAATGAAGGACTTCTTGCCACTCTGCTACAGTTTTATGATCCTTTTTATCATTGTTTCACCTTTCCGAATTTTCAGTTGTTACCTACGTTGGAAGAGTACTCCTTTTTGGCTGGTCTACCTATCCTAGAAGAATTTCCTTTTCCCTTCTTGGAAAAGGACCCCGATGAGAAAGATATTGCTAAGGCCCTTCGTTTAAAAGTAGCTGACGTCAAGGCCAACATGGTTACTAAGGATGGAATTCTTGGTTTAAAGACAGGTTTCCTAGTCGAGAAGGCTTTATTTTATGCTGATTATTCGAACAAGGCTCAGTTCGAGGCAATTTTCGCCTTGCTTGTTTATGGGTTGTTTCTATTTCCAAGTTTTGAAGGTTTCATCGATCTCAAAGCATTCAAGATCTTTATGAAGAGCAACCCAGTGCCAACTCTGTTGGGTAATACATATCACTCTATACATCTCCGAAATCTTCGTGGTGGAGGGATGATTACTTGTTATGTACCCTTACTTTACAAGTGGTTTATTTCGCACTTGCCGAAGTCTAGCTCTTTTACAAATGTTGGCAAAGAGCTTTGGTCTCCGAGGATTATGGCATTGACCCATTCTGACATTGATTGGTACAACCGAGTATATGATGGGGTATTAATCATTGATAGTTGTGGTAACTTTGCTAATGTACCATTGCTCAGTTTCGATGGAGGAATCAGCTACAATCCCGTTCTAGCTCGTCGACAGTTGGGATACCCATTGAAGGGACCTCCTAAGAGTGCCCATGTAGAGAGTATCTTCTTCAACAATGATGGGGAGCTTCGAGGAAAGATTCTGGATGCATGGCGTAGTGTGTACAAGAAGGGGAAGAAAAGTCTAGGAAGGCCTAATTGTGTATCCCTAGAACCGTATCTCCAGTGGGTAAGAGATAGGGCAATCAAGCTAAGGATGCCTTATTCTTGTCAAAACCCTATACCTCCAAGGAGAGAGCCTGTTTATGTTTTTATGTCTGATGCTGAGAAGTTGGAGGTCGCCTTAAGGAAATCGCAGCATGAGTCAGAGGCATGGAAAAACAAATATCAAGTGGCTGTTGCAGAGATTAGTGAGTTTCAGAAATAGAAGAAGGAATCTCAAGAACGAGAAAAGGAATTTCAGAAACAGAAGAAAGAATTTTAGACACAGGAGAATGAACTTCAGGAGCAGAATGTTAAACTTCAAGAGCAATTACTATTGAAGGATGAAGAACTACTCCCCTACAAGAAAAGGAAGGTGTTGGAGGATTTATTTTCCTCCGACTCTCAGTGTACCGTCTGGAAGATGATTGTAGAAAATCTCACCCGTGAGAAGGCTCAGTTGGAAGAGCAGCTCAAGCAGCATAATTCAAAACTTCTTTAGTGTCTTTACTAGCTTTTATTTAGCTTTTATTTGGGACTCTTTAAAAGAATATTTATGTAATCCGTTCCGATTTAATAAAACGTTTCTTTTCACCGCAATGCCCATAAATAGGGGAATCCCATGAAGTCCTACTCATCCTGCATCTGCATTTTATTTGCATTAGCATTTTGCATTTTTTAGCATGTGCATGTGTCTCTTCTCCTCTGCGTCCTCATCCGTCTTCTGTCTTTGTCTGTCAGCTGACATCTTGACCGTTTGACCAAGCTCAAAGTATTACTAAGGGATAGTAAGGAGAATGAAAGATATGGATCGCATGACTAGCTTCAAAGTAAGGACTGATTCGACATTCGACTATTTCTCCGACGACTTTGTGCAACAAGTGGATGTTCCTGTGCAGCTTCAACCTTCGCAAGACAACCTGTTTGTTAACCCCCAGAACACTCCTACTGAGAAAGGAGTGGATGATCCTAGATTCATAGCAATGGAGAAAGAACTTCGTGGTCTCCAAGAACAAGTGAAGATGATGAGAGGAGCTACTGCATCAGGTCTTGGTGCACATGAACTATGTTTAGTTCCAGGTGTAATTATTCCTCTAAAGTTCAAGATGCCTGTTTTCGAATTTTACAAGGGTGTCAGCTGTCCAAAATACTACTTGACAATGTTTTGTCAAAAGATGACTGCATATATTGACAACGACAAGCTGATGATTCAATGCTTTCAAGAGAGTTTATGTGGGACATCCTTGATGTGGTACATGAAGCTGCAAAGTAACCACATTCAGTCTTGGGAAGACTTAGTTGTTGCTTTTGTGAAGCAATACCATCACAACTTGGGTATAGCCCCAGACAATAAAGATGACAGTGGACCTTCCAGAGAATTCATAGCTCCGGTACCCCATCCTCAACACCAGTATGCAATGTCCGCTCAGCGTGAACAACAACCACCTCCTAAGCAGAAGTTGGTTTCTCTAGATCAACCATAGAATCGACGGCTTCGGAGAAGGTATCAGAGGATGCCTCTGGATACTCCAAAAGAGGGAATTCAGCGGTTTGATCCCATCCCTGTGAAATATGCTGACCTGTTTCCAGTTTTGATTCAGAAAGGTCACATCCAAACAAAAGCTCCACCTAAAGTACCCGAGAAATTCCCGTACTGGTACAAAGCTGACAAATTTTGCCCATATCATCAAGGCGCCCCTGGCCACGACATTGAGAGCTGCTATGGTTTGAAGGCAGACGTTCAAGAATTGGTTAAGAGCAGAATCTTATCCTTCGAGGGTTCCAATCCTGACCCCAACATGGTTCATCCTCCGAGAACATGATCCAAGGTTATTAGAAGACTACACATCAGACGATTCTGCAAGTTTCTCCATTTCAAGGCATAATAAAGAAGGGCTTGTCTGGCTTTTCACTTAATTTTTCTTTTGTGTTTTTGTTTCTTTGATTAAAAGTATTTTTGGCATGTAAGAACTTGTTATTTTGAATAAGTAATACAATAAATGTCTGTCTTGAAGAAACCCATTTGTTTCACTCGTAAAAGGTTTTTATAGCTTATAATGCCGATTTTACCCAATCTTTCCTCACCTTGGTGAAGAGTTGAGAGGAGGATGATGAAGTAAAACACATGATCTCTTGTTGTATGCTTCGAATAGAAACCCTACTGATGATGTAAGGCATTATTTCAACCGTCTAAACACCAAAAATAGTTAACCCCTCTTTTAAGCCTCGAGAAAAGATCTGTTTTTTTCTCCCAAATTGAAACCTCGTTTTTAGCCTGGGGCAGGGTAATATCAAAAATAATGAATATCTTTCAAAATTGGGTGGGCACAAATATACTAACCCTTTATTCATCCACTTTTCAAGTCATAAACTAAGCCCATATACGACCTTCAAAGTCCTAATTGAAGTAAGGTTTAGTTCGAAAGCATACTCGATGAGATATTATTTCCTGACTCCTTGAGCTATGCTCAAATTAAATCGGCTTTATAAATAATTTTTAATTTGTATCCTAACTAGTGGTTTCGATCACAAGTTATAACGATATCCCTTTTTAAAAACTTCAAGACAAACGTGTGTTGCATTAACCGTTTCAGAATTAACATTTCTGACTTGCTAAATTTGCTTGATATCTTAGAAAGATTACATACAGACATTATTGTTGGAATTTAAAGACTCTGCTGACCCAGAGCAAGTTATTTCCAAGTGGCTATTCTGTGCAGATTTCTCCTAACAAGATATTCTTGAAGACTTAGTTATACCGCCAATCAGGGGCAGTTACATCGAGATCCGGCGAATCTCTCTGAGAGTTTGAAAACAGTGGGGCATTTGGACATCATGTTTTCTATAAAATCCTCTCGAGATGTTTTTTCTTTTAAGCCATGTGACTTGGGGCATTTGAAATTTGAAGCGAAGAGGATGTTTATTTCATCCTCAGGAAGCTCAACTCCGACATGTTCAACGACTGTGATGACCCAGAATATTTATGTTATCCCCATGGAACTTCAGTTTAGGTACCTCCGGCTACAACTTCGTACAACCTCTCAACCTTATCAAGATGTTACATCCCAAATAGATTGATCTCTATTTTCCAAGAGAAGATTTGGAGCCCTGAAGCAGGAGTGTGATCCCATATTCGGTTCTCCGTTTATCCCCAGTGGTACTTCTATCTTCGAAGATTGGTCGAGATGCTTGCTTCGAGATGTTTATTTCATCTCCGATCACCTCTTTCTGTTTGTCTCGTCAGCATAGGCATACGCATAGCATATAAGTAGACAACATGGCATATGCATTTGTTTGCATTCTTTGTGTTTATTTTATTCTGCCGCTTTGGCTGTAGCTACCCCTAGGTGTTTGGGTGCATCTTATCCCTCCAATTAGATTTGTCGACCCTAGGTAGAAAAAGCACAATGTTTCATTTTTCCCCATGGAAGATGGTTATTTTAGTACAATCCCATTTGAGTTCATACCTCATTGGACAAGTCTTGCTTGACAGTTTCTTTTCGGCTATTTCCCGAATCAGACTTCGGTTTTTGGCAATCACCATGGACGTCTCCAACCTCTGAACATGGATCAAGTGTTCATTTATTTTGCACTCTGTTCCCCGGGAAGAATAGACAAACATTTCTTCAACAATAGCATCACAGGATTTTCTCGAACATCTATCTCTTTATTTGAGCAACTCGTTTTGATCAGGATCTTATTCAAAACGAAAAACGACGATTTCTACAAGACAGATCGTTTACCCTCAGTGGGTCCTTCAATATTATTGATTCATCAGAGAAAACAGTTACAGACATTTCTCTTCATTTGAGAATTCGCATATTTTTACAACAACAAAGGTACTCCCCAGGAATATATTCCCCAGTGAGTTCATCACACAAGTTTACTTCCGTCAAGTGACATCTCCCCGAAGAAGTCGAAGAAGTTTATCACAATAGTCTCTCTTTATTTGAGAAGACATACATTAAAATTCAACCGGCTCACATTTTTCTGAAGATCCCCGGTGAAGCTTTACAGTCTACAACGACAACTACAGTCTACAACGATAATCATTCGAACATCTTACAGTTCCTGGCTAATCTCGGCAGTAGATCCCCAGAAGACCTCGGCAGTAGGTAGTTCCTGGCTAATCTCGGCAGTAGATTCCCAGAAGACCTCGGCAGTAGGTAGTTCCTGGTTAATCTCGGCAGTAGATTCCCAGAAGACCTCGGCAGTAGGTAGTTCCTGGTTAATCTCGGCAGTAGATTCCCAGAAGACCTTGGCAGTAGGTAGTTCTATTTCAGTTCCTGGATAATTTCGGCAGTAGATTTCCAGAAAACTTCGTCAGAAGTATTTCTCCGACAGCTTCAGCACAGAATCTTGGCAGTAGTTTCCTTACAGATTTTAACAGAAAATATTTTGGCAAAAGCATTCTCAAGTACAGTTACCAGTCTCGACAGTAGACTTCTCCAGTTGATATCTCGAATCAATTACATTTGACCTATGCATTAGGATCTTCAAGAGGATTTCTCTTCCAAGATCTTCACAACATATTTACAAACACTTTGTGATTGTCAATCTTTCCCCATGGAGTCTCACTCTGATGAGCCCGTTCTTCCCGTGTATCGTGTCTAGTTTTCCCCTGTGACATCATTTCCTCACAGGACCCGTCTGTCTTGCATTCTCATATCATTACATATCATTTGCATTCGGTGGCTTCTTAGGGCCAAAAATTCGTGCAGTGTTTATATTTAAGTCCCTCCTATCTCGTCGAGACGGAGATTTCAATCTCCATATCTCCGAATAGGAGTAACTTAAATAGGGGCATCTGTTGCACCCTAATTTTTGACCATAAGATCCCACCTCTTCTTGCATTCTCATGTCGTTATTTGACTATATTTTAGTATTTAATATTTATGTGACTAACCAATTTGTGCAGACGCAGTAATATTGAGTGGAGATGGCGTTCATTCTCAGGGTCAATCATTATGTATAGCTAATCGTTCTAACCAACTCGTTTGTTTTGTTTTGTGAAGTTAGGACACTGAAGAAAGTTCGGAGGTCGTGAAGACCTTATGTACCCCTTAGCTCCTACAGATTTGTGCTGAATTATTGCGGAAGTATCTACCCTTGTTTATTATGGTCTGAAAATCCACACGAGGTTTACTCTCCAAGATCTCTCAGAGGTTTCTCACCCACTGGCTTCAAATGAAATTTCATGGCAAGTTTTGAGTGGCATTTGGAATTATCTAAAAGTTTGTCTAAAACTTTCATTAAAGGGATCACGGTTGATACTTGGGAAATAACAAGTCTAAAACGAGGACTTTTGAAGTGGTGTTTGGTTGTAGGATTGTTGAGCATGTTTAACTTGGGATTCGAATAATAAAAGGGCTTGTTCAAGATTAAGCTATTTTGATCTGTTCATAACAAGGTTATGATTTCCAACTCTAAGCCACATGAACAAGGTTCGAACAAGAAAAGGGATTAAGTTTTGCTTCAGGATCTAAAAGAAGGAATTCAACTCGCCATCGGTTATTCCCACGGACAACGATTCTTTTATTGATATGTTCATGGCTTGTTCAATAATGGGGATTTGTGACTTAAAGCATTAGACTTGTGTTCGTATACAAATATAACTTCATAAAATTATTTCATCCTCATTGTCAAATAAAAGGCAAAGAATCAGGACGATGCCAATAATATTGAGTCACGCTTGCAACACGGTTGGAAGAAGTCCTAAATATGCGGATAAAAGAGTGGCACCATTATAGTTGATAAATACCATTAGCTTCCTGTTTTACCATCTTTTGAATACAAGAATAATTTTTCACGTTTAAAACCAAAGATATAATATCCAAATTACACAAATTCAACATTTACACGTACACCGCACCGAGACGGTTCCCTCCGATTTATTAACGATTACAAGGTGGTCCTAGTCACTATTGGATTCAAGTTCCTAATATTTAAACTGTCCGAGGAGTGCGAGATTACATTAAAGATCAGTTGAATATACTCCCGCGACGGTCACGACAATGTTTGAATTTCGGTTCCCCGCCGCCAGCTTGACGATCATGACTCCTATGGCCTCTTTCGAATGTGCTACCACAACATAAATACCCAACAAGAATTGTTCGAACATTCTGGATCCGCCATCATCGTCACAACATCAAATCTGCTATTTATTTGGTTCCCTGAGTAACATCAGATGTTGAGATTTGATGAAAAGACCTGCAGCAGAAGAGGTCATAAAAGCTCTGGCATTAAGGATTCACACATTATCAGGAAAAGATAATCATGGACTAGAAAGCCAGGCTACAAGAATTTCTTCCAAATTTTTGGCACAGATACATACAGATTCAAATACTCCAAGAAATACTAACATGGATAGTTTATCAAATTCACCTACAGTATTTTTCCAGTGCATTAAAATCCAAATTTGGAAGGAGTGTGCTCCTCAAAAATGACAATTCAATGCACAGCAACGCCAGCATCTCGACCGAGCCCTCATCAGAGCATCCAACTTGTAAAATCTATTTAAGACAGCAGCGGCACCTGTTTCGAGCTTCGGTAACAACCTGCATAACAAAAACTTTGCATTAGTGTCATCGCAATAATATCCAGAACAGCTTCAAGGCTAAATGATCAATTAAATAATGAAGGTTCATATTCCCTTCCACAATGGCCAAAGATTTTGTAAACCTCAAAAGCTTATAATTTGACAGTAGCTAATAATTTTACCTCTGCATCGAAAGAATCTTCACATAACTTGGTGATGATTACTGGTGACCAAGATTTGATAGCTTGTCATCCAAGTTCATATTATATCAAAACCAACATTAATACTTAGTCCAGCAGGTAATGGTGAAGGGTATGGTTGGGTGTCCCTCGTTGAGAGTGAAAACATTCGATACAGTAAGGAAGAGGAAGAAATTTTGTCAGAGTCCCACGATCTATGTGCTGGAGGTGATTCCTTTGAGACGTTGCAACAAACATCAAGCTGAGATTTAGATGGAGAGCATATCACTTAACCCGCCAGTATATTACACCTGCAACCAAAACAGATACCAACCAGTAATCAGAATACCGTTAAAGAATAAATTAAGATTAAAATTAAGAAGATTTGATTTGAATTCAGCCCTCAGTTTTGAGCTCATCATCGGGAGAATCGAGCAGCCGGAAGGGCGACAACTGAGGTTGCCACCAACTCCCTACTGAGCATCGAAAGGATTGAATTTCGGATAAAAGGCAACTGCATTCAACAACACCAAAGCAGTTCAGACCATTAAGTCATCATCACCATCAAACCTTTCTCGGCAGTGACAAAAATCGGTAGCTTCCGAACTTAGAGATGGGCCCTGAAAGAAGAAGAGGAAAAGTCAGTTCGGTCCAGAGTAAACAGCCACAAGCATTTCAGCTTTTGCAAGCAACTGTAGCAATCACGACAAAAGCGTATCAACAGGCAAGCTCGTGCAAACAACCATAACAGGTATCTCGATAACAGAAGAGAAAAGCATATCCACGAACGATAGCAGCTGCAGCAACCACAACAAGTATCTTAACACAGTTCACAACAAGGTTTCTTCACATCAGCATCAGCAGCAGTGTTTCCGCAAACAGTGGGTACGCATCCGCAAGCATCATCTGCAAGCACATGGGTCAAAAGTTCTTACCAAGGCTCACATGATGGTGTTTAAACTCAGGCAACATCAATCTCTAATTAGCTTCGTACCTGTTACCGACCCACGTTGCGACTTTGCCTCATTCTAGTCTGTGCCAAAGGGTTACAAAACCAGTGTATGAGCTGTTCCGCGACACTAACACGTATCTGCAGCTAACCATGCTCAAGCAATTGTTATTACTAGAATACAACAGCATATTTGAGGAAGGTTCTTCATCTCCCGGTCCTGATATGTACATGGATTCAGAAGATGGTGAATTTGAGAGTGAGGAAGGCTACTGATATAATTGAAGGCTTACCTCCTGACCAGACTACAATGAATAGATTAAATAGTCCTAGCTCTTCATGTATGAACAAATTTATAAACATGTCCAATGGAACAATGCATCGGCGTCGCTCTGTTTTGGGGCGAAATTTTGGAAGCAGGAACCTTTCCATGGAATCCATTGATTTTCTTGACAAAAACGAAGCTGAAGTGGAAGAGGCTCGAAGCTGTTATGACAGAATTGCAAAGCCACATTGCAGTGGAGGGAAAAGTAAATGCAAAGCTGCAAATCTTATGTGGAAACACGAAAGGAAGCCTTGCAAGAGCGACGTCTGGTTCTTGAGCGAGATGTGGATAAGTTACAAGAGCAGTTGCTAAAGAAGAAGAAATTTACGGAAACTCTTGAAGTAGGACTTAAGTTTCTTCCAGGGACATTATCTGAATTATCTGGTATCAATGAACAGACCAAGACAGATTTGGAGGAATTAGTAATGATAGAAACAGATCTTGCCGACTTAGAATTGAAGGTTAATGAGCTTGGGGCACGGATTAGTGCACTACTTGAACGGAGTTATGGCTCCATGGCGAATTTCTATAATTAACCCAACTGATATCAGACCATGAAAGAAATTTGAAGAGTAAGCCAGATACAGAAGTTGCAGCCATATCAGAATATGATAGATCAATAAGCAAGCAGGACAATCATTTTGGTGGAGAAGAAAATGAGAATGAGAGAAAACCAGAGTCAACACTTTTACCAAACAAACAGAGTTCAAGGAGTAGTTTGATCAGTTGATGATGTTTTTCTTCAACCAAATTGGAATGAACTTCTTGGTGATAATATGGCAAAACCAACAGGCAAAGGAGACTCAAGTTTCACCACAGCAGTATGTTCTATCTAATGAAGTTAATCTGGATCAAGTACATCCCAATCACGGTCACCGGATCCATATCTCGCAACCTGACTGTACCATCCTCTATAAAAGTTAAAGAGTGCTCAGTACCTTTCCATCATCAACAATCTTGACAAATTCATGAGCATCATCACCGTAGATTTTTGTAAAGCTAAACTCAACAAGCTTTATCTTGAAGCGAGGATCCATGACTACTGCTATTGCAAGAACCAACTATAATCTCTCCAGGATACGCATGTCAAACCCGAGCTCCTCTCTTCTGGGCCTCTAATCCACTTTCCGGCCCAACTCAATCATTATCCGCACCTGCCAAATCCCAAATCCGAAATTAGCAAATCAATCAGAAGAATATCCCACAAGAAGATTCGGATATCCCAATCCAAATCCAATTTTGAACCTGCACAGGTGATTTGATACAGTACCAAGATTTGAATATCAATTAAACAGCTCATTACTACAATCGACGAAAGGAGAAAGTTTCAATTTGATTAACCCTAAAATGGAAAAGCCCAAATCAGCATTCAAATGATTCAATCAGGAAATCCCAAATTGAAGCCTATATAAAGAGAAGATTGAAAACGAAAAAGTAGAGGAGAAACCATCATACAAAAATCACAGCTACCACAAAAAACCTAAATCCATAACAGAGGAATTGAAGAAGGAGGACTCATCTTTTCCGTTGAAGGAGTTATTCCCAACCACCACGAGCTCAACCGACGGAGCATCCGTTTTCATCATCTCAAACGCCGTCGTCGCCGACGCTCGGTAGGCTTCTGTTCTTATCACTGTTATGAAATTATTGATGTTTTCGATTTGATTTTAGGTCCGAAAATGAAAGGAGATGATGGATGAAAGGAATCGATTGGGAACTGAAAGAGGAGAGGGCGCGATCGGAGAGGAGAGGTTCAATTTGGGGCATTAGGGTTCTTGCTTTTCGTTTTTCTGTTTTTGGTTGTTATGTAATCATATTCACCACTAACCACACACTAATCACCGTAATCAACCTCTAACCTTTCACTAATCAGTTTCTTTTCTTTTAATAATATTTTAATCCTTTAGTTAACCATTAATAAGCTTTTTAAAATAAATTAATAATCCATTTTAATTAATCAGTTGTTTTTTTAATTAATCATTTTATAATTTAATCAATAACCCTTTGTTTATCCATTTGAAAACTTTTAATATTAAAATAACTTTTTTAAAACTAGCTAAGTTTTTAAAATGTAACATTTAACCTTATGAATTATCCTATTTAATTTAATTATAATTCTCTAAGTTATATTTATTTAATATTGATCTATTATATTATTTCATTTAAACTAATAAATCAACTCTTATCCTAAATAACTTGGCCTTTTTCTTAAAATAATAATAATCTTTTTTATTGTGTTAATAATTAATTAAATATTTTAAAATAGCTTTTTTTAAATTTTATTCACTCATCAAACTTTTATATAGCTTATATTTTATTAAAACTTTCAAATATAAGAAATAAATAACTCTTTTTTTTCAATTTCTCACACTAGAGAAATTTCCTTTTTTACTTAATAAATTAAGCATCGTAGCGTCTTATTAAGCTTTAGACTTTAACTTTAAATCTCATCTAAAATCAAATCAACTTTTTTATATAATCCAAATTAAAATCAACTTCGCCTAAAAACAATCAACAACGTAAAATACAACCTCAATCGTGCACACTTACATCCACGACACATTCACCTACAGCTTAGCGCTTTCATGCGTGTGTATGGCTTTATATTTCCGCAATTTATTTATTGCAATTTACATTACTGTCATTTACATTATCGCATTTATATTCGCGCATCGCATTTCGTCCAAAGGAAGAATCTGCGCATGATCTCGACAATTGTGTGTATGCATCATTTGCATCATTCTCCCCACATGGTCTTTGATCTCATTCAAGTTGATCTTTAGGATAGATCCTACCCTATAGGAAAGACCTTTGTCTTCAACAACATAGAAACAAACAAACAACTCAAATCAAACGATATTCAAACACATTAGAGAAAGATGTTAATCACCTTAAGCGAGATAGAATCTCCACCCCACATCAATACAGTCAATATCGTAGGAACTTTGCCTTAAGAGAGACGTACCTCGTCGATCCCTATCCGAGTACTTGAGCCCTCCTCTTAAGATGATGCAAAAACTACATTCCTACAACTTGTGGCGGTTAAATCTCCCTTAAAATAAAGACACATCTCTTCTCCTAAAATTAATCAATCAACTATCCTAAACCTGTAGGAACTTTGACCATAGTCAAAGAACACCTTTAACCCTTTAGGGGAACTACAGATACTCTGATTCCACTCCCGTAAGGATATGTAGGCATAAGATGCGATATCTTATCGAGTATACTTAGAAATAAACCCCTAGGTCTTTTAATCATTAGGCAGATAAACACTTAGCAATAAACAAACATAAAACAAGAGGTTCCTGTAGAGTACTACAGAAACTTAGGATGCTAGTACCTTCCCTAAGTTTAACCAACCCCCGAACCTAAAACTCTCTAAACCTTGCATTTGCATTGCATTGTGGGAATTTCGATCTTTATCCCTTCCTTTGGACAAATCAAAGTTCGATTGCAAAATGAATTAAAGATTCAAACTAATCAATAGTTTGCTATCCGATTTTCACCGCGACACAACCTTCACTCCTTCTTTTATCCGTAGTTAGCCAAACTACGCCGACTCTGATTTTCTCTGATGAGAATACGTAGGCCCAGAGCAGCGACACTCTATCGAGTCCCTTTTTCTTTTCTTTTGAACCAGACCTTGATAGGTAGATAGATAAATAACCCGTCAGATAAACACACAAGCGTGGATCCCGTCGAGTACGACGAACGTGAGGGGTGCTAATACCTTCCTCTTGCGTAACCGACTCCCGAACCCCGAGATTTTGTTGCGATGACTGATCTTATCCTTTTCGCTAGGTTTTTCCTGTTCGTTTCCTTTCCCTACGTTGGGATAAATAACGATAGGTTTTTTGGTCTTTTTTATTTGTTTAGTGAGGAGAATAGGAAGACATGGCAAAATCATACATAGATTGAGCCAAATCTCTGGTGGAGACGAAAAATATGATACAGACAATCATTTACACACTATGGCGGTAGAGTAATTATCACCACAGTAGAATCAAGCAATCTCGCGGACCACATACTCTCCAGGGTAAAGGAGCTAAAATTGGTCTGTCCATAGGTGATTATACAAGATGATAAGCCAGATACTACAATTATTGATGATGTTGAGCCAGAGGTGATTATTCAGGATGATACTGAGATGTCGACTCAGACATATATAGAGGTGCATGTTCATGCTGATACATATAGGAGTTCCTTGGAGTTCCCCTGACCCTACCTCGCTCACTTTTTATGTCGATCCTATATCCTTTACATTATGGAAGGGAGAGATATAAATATTTTAATTCAAGTTGTTTTTATTTGTCAATGCGCAATGCTCGTGCTATTTGAGAAAATTAAGTATTTATGTTTTTTCTTGGACAATGTCTAGATAGTTATTTATAGTGGTTACTTTCAAGTATCACACCATCACATTATTCCACATGTTGATCATGGAGATGATACTAGACCTTTAAATGACATGCCATTGCCTTCGCCGTCTCCACTCGATGTGATTTATTAATAATGGTGTCATTTGATATCACTTCATTTTGATAACCTCATTATTGCACCCCAAAATTTGCCCAACCTTTTCTTTACTTGGTTTATGTTACATTGCATTGTTCTAGCATTAGCATTGCATATCATTGCTCATTTAGAAGGGGATCAAGGGTGGTTTATATCAAGAGGAGTCTATCCTGAGGTTTTATTCAAGCTTGAGAGCTCATCAAAGTCATCAGGAAGTGGTTTGTATTCTTTGGAAGTTTGGATGGTTGTATGTGACCCATCTCCTAACTTGAGATCAATTGAAGACCATCAGTGGTTTGTGAAGTCTTGATTATGTGTATGATGTGTGGAGAGATCTCATTGAGTGCCTTGAGTGCCATTGTGGAGTTTAGTCAAGTGTTTATACTAAGTGCAAGAAGCCACAATCAAGAAGATTGCATCTAGGGTTTTATCTGGTCAACCCTAAGTCAACTGTGGATTTAAAGGGAATCAAAGCTTATTTCTAAGTCATGGTTGTTGCACCCCAAAATTTGACCAACAATTATTTACCCATCAAGTGTTTGAAGGTTGATACCTTCATCAGCAAGTTCAAGAGATCCTCAGAGGAATTGGTTGAAACCAAGGTTGTGTGTCTCATAACTTGAGAGTTGTGGGTGTTCCTCAGATGATTCTGGGACTTTGAGAATGAACTTGAAGCTTTGAGAAAGCCTGTGAGATGTCTTAAAAGCCATCATGAAGCCCAGAGAGGTCATTATGCAAGAATTTAGAAGATTCAACCATGAGTGGTAGAATTAGGGTTTTGACTGGGTCAACCCTAGGTCAACTGTTGGTTTGGAGAAGGTTGAGACTTAATCCAAGGGCCATGTGATCATGGAATGATGTATTGAGATACTATAAGGATGATTCCTAGACCAACTCATCATGATTGAGGAGTTTGAGAAGTTTTAAGCTAGGGTTTCTAAGGATTGATAGTGTAAAATCCCCTAGTTTGATCCCTATCTTCCAGGCAGTTTTAGCTCAAGATGTGATTGTCATCTCATCTTCCCCACAACATGAATGTTGTATAGCTTGTTCTTAGCTTTAATTTGAGTGGTAGAAGTCCTTGATAGGATTTGCAGAGCTCAAGTTATGGTTTTGACAAATTACAGGTCATCAGAGATATGTGAATATGGGTCCTTGAAAGTCACCCAACTTGCAGACAACTTTTTCCCTAGTAGGATGATTCCTATGATCTCTTGGTCAACATGAATATTGAAGAGCATCTTCTTAGATTTAATTTGAGTGGTAGAAGTCCTTGATAGGATTTGTAGAACTCAAGTTATGGCTTTGACAAGCCAAGGGTATTTTGGTCATTTTGAAGTTATATGTCATTTTAAGCATATGGCCATATCTCCTACTTCCAAGCTTCAAATGGAAAAACCTTCAACATTAAAGTTTCTTAGAATGATGTTTTAAGGCTAATAGGGTGGTCATGAGATGTTGGAAAGGCTCATAGCAAAAAGTGATAAAAATGGCCTAAAAATGGGACATGAGTTAATTCAAGTGAAATGGAAAATCCTAAAATCCAAGCTATAAACCCTAACCATGGCATATGATAGGTCATTTTGACTCCCAAGGGCATCTTAAGAACAATGGTTCAGCCACAATTTTGATTTGAGGCTTAAATTTTGGAGTTGCTTTGTAAAAGTCATACTTGCATAATGGGGTACCTAGCCAAATCAAAGAAAAGCTTCATAAACAAGGTGTTTAAGCTTTGTATATTGTCCAAAATACCACCTAAGGAGAAAATGAAGATAATTACTCAAGTTATGGGGTTTTTGTCATGATATCTCATGTGGTGGGAAGTGAAATGCAAATACCATATCCTAGAAACTTCAAGTTCTTTCTAGATTGATCTAGATGATTCTAGACCCTTCTAAACATCTCTATATATTGATTACAAAGCCCATTGGTGAAAGGTTGGTGATTGTTGATGTTAATGGTGGTAGAAAAAAGAGTTTGAACCAAAACTTTCCATTTTGCAAATTGTATTGAAACTCCATTTTTCTCTTCATTACCCTTCCATTTTCTTCCACAAATCATCTCCATAAACATCCCTGAACATGTTCATGCTGGAGTGAGCCACCATTGTTGAAGAATTGGAGCTTTCCAAGTGAAGTTGCAAGAGAGCAAAAGGGATTGAATCTGAAGATACAAGCCATCTCCATCAAATCTTGTGCAAGAAGAGTATTGTTCACCACCTAGGGACCATTTGTGAAGATCTACAATGATTGATTCGAAGCCTTTCAACATCCACCATTGCAAGAGTCAAGGTATGCAAAACTGTTCTTACCTCTCACTTTAGGCATGGCTAGGATTAGTTCTTGTTGGTAAACCATTAGTGACCATTAGGTGATTAATCATGGGAAGTTATAGAGCCATTGGTGAAGATTGAAAATTGGACATGATTCTTTAATGGTCAAGAACTCATTGGATAGAGAGTATTATTTCGTGTGCTATAGCTTAGGATGATGAGCATAACATGGAGTTCATTTATATACAAAGATTGTTGAGTTTTATGATGGTCAAAAATTGAAGAAAGTTTGGATCCATGGAGTTGTGTGGTTCGGTTTGCATGGTGTAGTTAGTTTCAACGAAATCCAAAGGCATGGTTGTATTCTACGTTAAATTCTAGCCAAGTTTGGTTCTTGGATCATGCAATTTGATGGAGAAATGAGAGAGAACAAGTGGTGGAAAGTTCATGCATGAGATTGTATTTTCATGGTGTTACTACAAACCCTAGATGGACCAAGGAAGAAGACAATGCTTGAACCGTTAGATTCGCGTAAGACTCTTTGACTTGGAGGCCTATCCAACGGCCGAGATTGATTCATGAAATTGGGTTTAATGAATCAGCAATGGGCTTTAACGTGTTACTTTCCCCACCCCCATATTCTTGGCCCAATTGATTTTTAGCTTAATATCATTGCTTTTCATACCCCTCATGCCATTTCTCATATTATTTCTTCTCCAAATTTTATTAAACTTCAAAAATTCATAATAAAATGAAAAATGCATATTTTTTAATGAAACTTTTTTTCCCAATTTTCATTTTCTGTTTAGAAAAATATAAAACTATAAAATAGCCATTTTATTTCATTTTTATATTTTTTGCACATTTTTACTTTTAATTGCTTTTTTAATTCTTTTAGTTGGTATGCTAACTTGTAGAATTTAATTAGGGTAGTTCCCTTAGGATTTTTAATTCAATCTTTTTAGGATGATTAGATGAATGGTTTAGGTCCACCCTGAATTAATTTCATAATTTTGTGTTAATGTTTAGGATAGTTTTAAGTAGGTAGTTCTAAGTAGTATAGAATTTGATTAAAACTTTAGTATAGGTCAATAACAATTTTAGATTTAGGTTTTATAGGGCAATTTAGTCTATGGGGAATATATGGGACTTAAGGGTAGTTATGTAGGGTCCCCTAGCATTTATATTAGGATTTAATAGAATAATATATTATTTTTGGTTGATTTTTGAAGTGAATGATTGTTTGTGTGGCCTTTAGGGCAAGTTTTGTTTAGTTTGCTTTGGTTTGGAGTTTCCCTTTGGTTTGAGGAGCTTGGCATCTCTTTGTGGAGCTTAATGGAGCATACTAGAAGATTGGAGGAGGCATTGAGGGAGCTTGAAGAGCTTGTTCTTCTTCTTTTTGTTGTTTTAGGGTTAGGATTAGGGAAGAGCTTAGATGTAGATAATTTCTTTCTTAAACATGGATAGTATTCTTCACATCCATTCCTCCCTGTGATTCAAAGTCCTTCCAGGGTATACACCTCTCTCCTTTGGAGGGATTAGTGCTATACTCAGGAGGTAGAACTTTTGAGGGAACCCTTCATTTGATATTGAACCCTTATAGGTCACCTTTGGTGATCAAATAAGCAGTTCAATATCCCCCAGCTTATCCAGTAAGTGATTCTCTCTGATTTGATTTGTCTTGAGAGCTGCCAGAGTCTGAGCATGAAGATGAAGATTTCATTGAAGATTGTTGAAGAGGATGAATCCTTGAAGACTGCCATTCCAGCTGAAGCTTGAAGAGCATGAAGATCAAGTTGATACTTGAAGATCCCTGAAGATGGTGAAGCCTGAAGGTGGAGCTGACCAAAGAAGCTGAAGCTTAAGGGAGAAGATGAGTTGATACTCATATTGTAGGGTTGATACCTGGAAAGCAGTTGATTATCTGAAGTCTGAAGACTGAGTTGCTGCTGGAGGAGCTGAGGCTTTCTTCTGTTTTTCTCTTCTGTATTGTGTGTTTTGTCTGACTTGTCTGTTGCATTAGATTAAGTTCATCTAGAATAAGTAGAATCTAGGAGCATGATTGCATTAGAGGTTGAGTTGCTCCCTCTGCTTGTATTGTTATTGTGTGGCTTTGCTTGCGGGTATTCGGTAGAGCCCAGCTCCCTTACCCATGTAGTTTGTTTGCCTGATGGCATTTTCATTTCTTTTATCTGTATGATTGCTGTTTACTGTTTATTGCTTGATAGCATGTTGTTTATTTTCAGTATGATTACTGTTATTTCATGACTGGCTTGAGGTTGAGACGAGCTTGTGGAGGCTGAAGCCCGACACACATTTCCTCCCTCACTTGCATTGCATGCATTTTACTGTTAAGCTGATGCTTTGTCTGTTTTGGTGTATCATTGACATGATCCCTTAGGACTCTCATTTCCTTTGATAAGGATTTGATGATAGACTTTTAGGTTGAAACCTATGCATGACAACATCTAGGAGTTCCCTGTTCAAACCTCAACCATAGGATGAATCCATGGCATGATAACAGTAGGACTTGATAGTCTCCCTCCTAGTTAGGCCTGTTCTCTTCTCATCTCAAAACAGTTTAAGATACAGTAATCATGAATGGTTTCTTTCGTACGTTACGAGCCTTAAGCTATCTGAGAAAGGATTGTGGGAGAGTTCCTTTTCCACAATCTGGATGTTTAGTATGGTGCCCTTTGGGTGACACGCGACGCATTCACTCTCAGGTCATAGTCTCTAGTGCGGTTGAAATCGCAAACACAATAAAAAACACTTCTTTCGTAAAAACAGGAAATAAACCGTAGTTTCCCGAACTACGTGAGCTCTGATCTCTCATGCCTGTTGAGAGTACGTAGGCACAAGATGGCGAAGTCTTGGCAAGCTACCTTTCCTCATAACCCTTCGTAGGCCGAACTACGTTGACTCTGATTTCTCATTCTCTGATGAGGATACGTAGGCATAAAGTGCGACGCTTTGCCGAGTCATTTTTCTTTTCTTTTTCAGCCAGCCTTGATAGGTAAATAGAATAAAACCAACCCGTCCAAGTAAACAAACAAGCGAGGATCCCGTCGAGTACGACGGACGTGAGGGGTGCTAATACCTTCCCCTTGCGTAACCGACTCCCGAACCTAGACAATGGTTGCGATGACCTTGTCTTACCCTTTTTCGTCAGGTTTTTCCGATCGTTTCCTTTTCCGCTCTGAGGGATAAATAACGAAAGGTGGCGACTCTTCTGTCATGCCGGCACCTTATTTTCGCGCAAGCGACAGCTGGCGACTCTGCTGGGGAAACCAACGGTTCCCTGTACGAGTCAATCCTAGCGCTTGTATGTTTGCTTGTTGGGTTGCGTTTATTTATCGCATTTTTACTTCTCGCACTTTATTTCCCGCAGTTTATTTTCAGTATAATATGATTATTTGTGCTGTTGTGGGATGGGAGTTCTGATGAGTGAGAAGCCAGGCCTAGGCTTGAGTGCACTATAGACTTAGAGTGGAAATTAGTGGGCGCGTGCTTGCTTTGCAGGCACTAGTGTCTCATGAAATCCACGCTCGGACGAGGTTCATCCGGTTGGCTTCACTTTCAACCCTTTGGGTTGAGACGGTTGCTGGTTTGGTGGATTGTCGACTCTGGGGACCGATCATTTGTGATTCAGCTAAGTGAGGCCTTTTCAAGACTTGATGATGCCACTCCTTCTGGGAATCGTATCGTCAGTTCTGAAAGTCTATGACGCTGATGAACGCATAGGATGCCGTACCTTGAGTCAGTTTAGGTTCATACCTGTGAGTGGGATTGGGTTTATTGCAGGAAACTTTGACCTCCAGACTACCTGGTTTTCTTGACAGTGAATCAGTTATGTTGGTACCAGGGTTTCTCAGTTGCAGAATTGTCTGTTCTTGACAGAGCAGGTTTTTTGATCAGAGAATCTTATCATCAGGTGTATGTCTGTTCTTGATAGAGCAGGTTTTGATCAGAGTATTGTCATCAGTGGTTTGTTCTCGATAGAGCAGATTTTTGGGTCTGAAGATCTCGTCAGCAGATGTTGTTTGTTCTTGATAGAGCAGATTTTGAGTGGGGTCTGAAGATCTCATCAGCAGCTGTTGTTTGTTCTCGATAGGGCAGATTTTTGATTTGGGGTCTGAAGACTTCATCAGCAGATATTTCTTGATCATACATCTGGGGTCCTTATTATCAGACATTTGTTCTCGACAGAGCAGAATTTTGATCCTATGTATATGGTCCTATCAGATGGTTGTTCTTGGCAGATCAGATCTGTGGTCCTACACCGAGGTTTTCTTCTCATCAGTGATTGTTGATACAGAATCTCCACAGCAGCTATCCTGATATATTATTGCATGCCTGCATTTTGCATTAGTTTGCATGTTCATTTGCATTCCATTAACGTGTGTCTGTGTTGCAGGTACCGTTTCCCCGATCCAGGATTTCTCGCCTCCTATTGTATTCTTATGGCCTCTCTCAGGAAGACTGTTGCGTACAAGTTCCCGACCCCTGATGTGTCGAAGTTGACTGGTTTGATAGCTCTAGCAGGTGATTCTGTGAAGGATGGGTTCAGGAAGTCTTATGGCAGGTTGCTCAGTCTGGTTTGCAAACCTTCTACGTCCGAGTTGAATGGGTTACATGCCCTGTTGCAGTTCTATGACCCTCCGCTGAGGTGTTTCACTTTTCAGGACTTCGTTCTCGCGCCGACGCTGGAAGAGTATGCTGACTTGTTGGGTGTGCCTATCAAAAGGCAGGTGCCTTTTGTCCACATGGATGCTGAGCCTGATCTGGATGGTTTAGCTTTTTCACTTCATTTGGACGCCTCTGAGTTAGTAGTGACGAGTTGGAACAAGGTTCCTAGGTTCTCCTTGCAGTTTCTGGTAGCTAAGGCTCAGCAGTGTGCTAAGGACAAATGTTGGGACGCGTTCAATGCCATCCTCGCTTTATGCATATATGGCATTATCTTGTTCCCCAACATGCCTGATTTCGTAGACTTTGATGCATTTCACATCTTCACCTCAGGGAATCCAGTCCCTACTTTGATCGGGGACGTCTATCACTCAGTGCATTACAAGAATGAGAACCGGAGAGGGAAGAATGTCTCATGCTGCGTACCGTTGCTGTACAAATGGTTTGATAGTCATTTGCCCAAGAGGGGTTCTTTCGTCTTGTCTGCAGCCACAGCTGAGTGGCCTGAGCGTCTGATGAGTTTGTCTGCAGAAGATGTTGATTGGTTCGTTGACAGAGACAGGTTAGGTACCGAGGTGATCTTTAGTTGTAGTGGGTTTCCTAATGTACCTCTGATAGGTAGGAAGGGTTGCATCAACTACAATCCGTCGTTGCTAGTTCGTCAGTTCGCATATGCTTTGAGGACTCCGCCGAAGGAGGAAGAGGTACAGGAATATCTGTACCTCACGGGTACTCTAGAGGGGGATTTGTTGTCCAAGCTTCAGCGTGCGTGGAACAGTATCAGTAAGAGAGGAAAGCCTTTGTTGGGAAAGAGCAACAGTCAAGCCTATCCTCCTTATTCAGCTTGGATCAGAGCCAGAGCCAACGCTATAGGGATGCCCTTTCCTCATGCCAGACCAGAGAGTCCTCCACCAATCGAAGAGCCTACTACTGTGTCCATTCATCAGCATAACCGGGTACTAGCTGAGCGGGATGAGCTGAAGCGGGCGAACACAGAACTGGAGAAAGAGTTAGCTCAGCTTCGAAGTGAGAGGAACGAAGTCGTGCATGCTTTCAAAAAGCAAACAGAGTCGGTGAACCAACTGGGTGCAGACTTGGCAAAGCAGATTGCTGATCGTGAACGCTTGGGTCAGGACTTCAGGGTTGTTAATGATGTACTAGCTACGAAGAAGCAGCATTTGGACGAGGCATATCGGAGGATATGTAAGTTCGACCAGCATTGGAAGACTTCCCTGGCCACCAGGAAGGAACGAGAGGATAAGCTAATGCTGCAGATCTCTAAGCTGGAAGCCGAGGTAAAGGACAGTGAGCGGAGGTTTGATAAAGAGACTGCCCGCAGGTACGCCGCCGAAGGCCAACTCAACAAAGCCCTAGCCAACCTGAAGGAGTGCAAGCTGAAGTTTGAGTCTAAGAAGCGGAAACTGGAAGATTGCTTCGGCGAAGGAGCATGGGAAAGTTCAGTTCAGGGACTTCAGCATACCATTGTGCAGAGGGAACTACTCGTCGAGGGGTTGCTCACTTTGCCAGATCATCCAGAGACGAAGGAGTTGTTAGCAGAGTACCGCGCCCGTGGCCGTACTTGACTATCTTGTATTCCTTTTGTTTTGATCTTTGCTGTATGCTGACCATCACCAGGCTTGTTGGTTGAGGTCACGCTGTTGATTTGTTTTGTACTCGCTGATGCTATGTACTGCCTTGATAGGCTTTCCATATATATATGAGATTGATGTTTCCATGATTGGGGCTCGGACTTCTTCTTCTTATTATTATTATCAGCACTAGCACTAAGGCACTAGGATCGGGGGAAATCTCCCAAGCACATAGACACACGCATGCATCTGCATGAAGCATTTGCATGGCGTACATTTTGTTGCTTTTCCTAACCTTTAATGTTTACAGGTTTTTCAGGTTCACAGGTTCCAAGCTGCTTCCGGTCTCCAGGATTGATCAGAGACTCATTCACTGTTACTCAACTCGAGCTAATCAAACAAGGATCATGGATCAGGTGCAGTCAGATGTTCAAGAGCTCCGTGAACGGATGGATCGTTTTATGGAACTGATGCAGGTGGTCGCTAATGGTCAGGACCAGCTCCGGACTTTGGTTCAACCTCTGATCTCCAGGGTTGATAGTAACGGCATACTTCATGGTGGGTCTGTGCCCACTCCTCCTCCAGTTGATACTCCGCAGAATGTTGTTCCTGTTGTCGGGGGCAACGGCAGTGCTAATGGCAATGTGATGGCCAATATCGGACTCAATGCGACAGGCGTCGACAATGGTAGTCTGGGAGCTAATGTCAACATCGGGCCGGTCAACGGCAATGCTGGCGTCGGAAATCTGTTGGTGCCTCAACCGTGGCTTGAGGATCATCAGGATGATGTGTTTTCTCAAAGGGGTGCGGAAGCAGAGTTGAATGCTGAAGCACGGCTCAGGTTCAAAGCACTGGAAGACAAAATGAGAGACATTGAGAATCAGAATACTTTGGGCGTTGATATGTCCAAGCTGGGGTTAATTGCTGATTTCAGGGTACCTCATAAGTTCAAGGTGCCTGTCTTTGAGAAGTATAAGGGTACTACTTGCCCTCGTGTCCACCTTCGATCTTACTATAGAAAGATGTCCGCCTATTCCGACGATGAGAAGTTGCTGATGCACTTCTTCCAAGATAGTCTTTCTGGTCCATCCCTCGAGTGGTATATGGGCTTGGAGCCCACTACCGTGCGCACCTGGAAAGATCTCGCTGAAGCGTTTGTCCTCCACTATCAGTACAATAGCGACTTGGCCCCCAACCGAGTCCAACTCCAGAACCTTTCGCAACGGAATAATGAAGGCTTTAAGGAGTACGCCCAGCGGTGGTGTGAGTTGGCTGCTCGGGTTCAACCGCCGATGGTTGAGCGCGAGCTCGTGCAAATGTTTGTGGCTACCCTTCCTGGGATCTACTATGAAAAGCTAGTCAGTAGCATGTCTGGTACGTTCTCGGCTCTCATCACTATGGGCGAGCACGTCGAGAATGGTATAAAGATCGGAAAAATTCAAGGTGAATCATCCTCAGCTGGAGGAGGTGGAAAGAAACCTTATGCTGGTAAGTGAAGAGAAGGAGATGCGAGCACTGTCACCAACGCTCGGAGAAAGGGCAAGGGCCCTCAGCAGCATATAGCCAGTATAAATATCCCAGCGGCTCCGCAGCAGCAGCAGCAGTAGCCGCAGCAACAGAACCAACAGGGTTATAGAAAATACCAGAATCGGGCTCCTTTGGCAAACCGTCACTTCGAAGCACCGCCCATGTCGTATGCGCAACTTTTGCAGACTTTGCTTCAGCTTCAGTTAGTTCAGAAGAGGACGTTGGCTCCCTTGACAGGGGCACCACCACCGGGGTACGACGCAAATGCCACTTGCGATTTCCATACAGGGGCACCAGGCCATACGATTGAGAACTGCAAAGCCTTTAAGCACAGAGTGCAGGACCTGGTAGACGCCAAGATTATTAACTTTTCCGATAATGTGCCCAATGTCACCAAAAACCCTATGCCTCATCATAGGGGAGGCGGAGTGAACACCATTATCGCAGAGGAGAGTGCAGATCTACTGACCGATGTCAAAGACTTAAAGACGCCGTTTAGTTTCGTCAAAGCTAAGTTGTTGAAGAAGGGGTTCTTTCCAGGATGCGGAGAGTTATGCATGGCTTGTGCTACACATCCTGATGGGTGTGAGTAGTTGGTAGAAGGTATCCAAAGTCTGATGTCTGAGGGTATTTTGCAGTTCAGCCGGAGAGTTGAAAGTGCATCAGGAGAGGTTGTGTTGAAGCAGGCAGATGAAGTCGCCACCATCACCATTCCTCGTCAACCTATTACCATTTCTGCGCCCCGACCGCCTACAATCACTATTACCAGAGCCGGGCCGATCCCATTCGAGAGCACTAACGCCGTTCTGTAACAACCCAAATTTCATTAAATAATTAATTGTAGTAATTAATTGATTTAGTGGGGTTTTATTAATGTTGGAATTAATTTTTATTAATTGGTATGGATAGAAAATTAAGAAGGAATTGGAGAGGAAGGAAAATGTAGGAAATATATAAGAGAGAAAGAAAAGAAAAGAAAGATAAAAAAACATTTGGAAAGAAAGAGGAAAGAAGGAGAAAGGAGAGAAAGAGAAGAGAAGAAGAGGAAAAGTGGAAATCATCAAGAACCAACATCAAGGCTCCGATTAAATCGAGGTAAGGGTGAGAAATGTTTCTATTTGATCATTGCATGATGTTATATATGTTGGGTTGGGGTTTTGATGTAGTTTCCATCCTTTTTCATTTAGGGCAAAAGTTGGAATAATCGGTAGAACTGTGATTTAATCGGTTGGAACTGAGTAATAATGCCGTAGAATAGTCGGGTAACATGTATTGATGCTATTTGTACTAATTTGGATGTTTGAGGAGTTGGTTGATGGTGGATTGAGAAGGAGAAGACAGAAGGAAATTCTGTTCTGCGCAGGTTCGCTGGCTCTCGCCAGGCGAGCGAAGGCGAAGCTTCGCCAGGCGAAGCCTAGCGAATGCTGGCGAGTAATTATGATTAAATCCCAGTGGACTTTGCTGGAGAGTTCGCCAAGCGAAGGTGGATAGCGAAGGTTCGCCCAGCGAAGGTGCTGGCGAATGGTAGCGAATGAAGTCAGTAGCTCCTGACTTGGGCTCGCTGGGAAGTCTCGCCAGGCGAAGCCTAGCGAGTGTTCGCTGAGAGAGTTCGCCAGGCGAAGGCCAGGCGAAGGTTCGCTGCGAGGGTTGGCTAGGCGAATGAAGGCGAATGTGACAGCATTTTTCTTTTGCTGTGTTGTTCATGTGGAGATGGTTTGGTTGCTCCTCATAGGGGAATGCCTCTAAGATATTGTCGCTACTGCGAAAATCGGCGCCGGCTGAACAGAAGAGTCGCCACCGTGCGTTATTTATCCCAACGGAGGGGAAAGGAAACGCTCGAAGTAAACCTACCGCAAAACGGGGAAAGGAATGGTCGTCGCAACCAAATCCTGGATTCGGGAGTCGGTTACGCAAGGGGAAGGTATTAGCACCCCTCACGTCCGTCGTACTCGACGGGATCCACGCTTGTTTTCGGGTATGGATTGTTATTCTATCTAAACTAAGGGTTAAGGGTTAAAATAAAATAAAATGACTCGGCAAAGTATCGCACTTTATGCCTACGTATTCCCGTCTGAAACGAGAAATCAGAGTCAACGTAGTTCGCCTACCTACGGGAAAGGAGGGGAAGTTTGCTCGCTAGGATATCGCATCCTATGCCTACATACTTTCATACAGCATGAAAGATCAGAGCAAATGTAGTTCGGGCCACGCACGACACCAGTCTGTTTTGATTGTTTTTATTCCTTCTGAAAAAGGGTTTTTTTATTAACAGTCCCAGCGGACGAAAATGACGTTTTGATGAGTTCACGTTCTTTTACGGAAGAAGTGTCTTTTATTGTGTTTGAAAGATTTATTGTGTTTTTCTGTTTGTTTTGAGAAAGAAGAGACAGAACTCTAACTTACGGTTGCGAAGGGAATCAGACTAACCTAATGTTATCATGCATGGGTTAAGACCTAGTGTCTATCATGCTCCTCTCTTGCGCAGAGAGAAACAGAGATCCTAAGGGAATAGACGGAAACAGAAACAACATCAGATATATACAGTAAAGCAATAAAATGCATGGATGCAACAATACAAGCGAGGCAAGGGAGTCCCACTCAACCTCGAACCTAGAAAACAATAGGCAAAAGTGAACAGGCTTCACTTTCAACCCAACAGAGTAAACAGCAAACAATACAGTCAGGAAACCAATCAATACATCAGAATGAATAACAGCAGAAAAAATAAACAGCCACAGCAGCTCTGCATCAACATCAGTTTTCAAGCTTCAGCAAGCATCAATCTCCATCTCCACAGCTTTCCAGCAAGGTCTTGATCATCAATCTTCCATCTGCAATGGCTTTTCTTCAAGTCTCAATCTCCTAAGAGGGATATCAGTCAACCAGATGAAGTGAATGAATGTTAGACAGTCAATTACCTACCAAGGGTGGTTCATCAACTGTTAACATTATACAGATAATTTTCCCTCAAAAGTTCTATCTTTCAAATACATTCACTGATCCTTCCAAAGGAAGGAGGTGGATATTTGAAAGAGACTTTGAATCATAGAGAAAGGATGGATGCAGACAAGGCACTCCATGTTTGAGAAACAAGCTTTCTAATCTAGAGCTCTGCCTAGTTCCTAAACCCTAATCTCCTCAACAACTGCTAGCAAGAATCTCCTCTTCAACTCTAGAAGTTGGTCTTCAAGCTCTGGATCTCCAATGGCTTCATCATCACAGGTCTTCAGCTCCCCCAATCCCCAAGCAATCCCAATACCCATACAGACAAACAATAATCCCCAGAGGGCACACCATATCAATCAATCAAATACAGACAGTATTATACCAATAGCAGTAGGGGAATCCTAGTGATTTCTAAGGGATATAATAACTACCCATAGTCCCTATAGCCCCATATCTAAAATATTCAATCTCTAAGTCCTAAGGGAAATGAACTAATTCACCTAAGTCATCACTTAAACCCTAATTTTATTCATGTTGTTCACACCTAAACCAATCACCTAAAATTAATTCCTAAAAATGAGAACTAAATTGTATATACAAGCTAATCTTATCTACTAATCAACCTAAAAAGAATGGATTAAAAATAGTAAAGCATCTATTAGAACAAAAAATAACAAATTCATGTATCAAACAAAATATTAACCAAATGCTATTTACCAAAAAAATGCATGAAAAATATTAAAACAAAATAAAATGTCAATTTTATTTTTCTATATTTTTCTCGACAGAATAATGAACCTATAGCAAAAAGAAGGAATTAAAAATCTCAATTTTCCTATTTTTTATGATTTTTTTAAAGATGAGAAAATATTAAAGAAATTAAAATAACAAAATAGGAAATAAAAGGAGAGGGGGGTCTGAATAGCCAACGCGCTCAGTTCAAATATCAGTTGGGCCATAAAATGGGAGGTGCGCCTAGCAATTGGCGTTAGGCCCAGCTGCACTCAGAAAACAAATTGAAAAATAGAAAGAAAAGAAGTAAGCTCGCGGTGCAGAAAGTAATAAAACCATGCGTATTCCATTGGGCCTATATGAAGGGGGGTGGGGATATTAATCTGGATCCAAAGCCCATGCGTGCTAATAAGTGAAACGCTGCGTTCCACTTGGTCTTTTCCCTCCGTTTCAACTTCAAATGCCAGCCATTGGATGAGGTGAGAAAGTCAAATAATTGGCCTGATCGGACGGCTATTGGATCGTCTTCCTCAATCAACTCTAGGGTTTGCAGAAAAAACCCTGCACACGAGCTCGACACAGCCATCTTCCAGCCATCATATCTCCCTCGTCTCTCCATGATAGGCCATGATATAAACACCAAAATTAACCCAAAGTCCACGTAGAAGACAACTGCACCCTTGGTTTTTGCTAAAACTTGATCAAAGGCCAGACCCGATGGTATACAACCTCCATGGACATTCAAAATTCACCCTCACCAAACTTCAAATTCTTGATAACAGAACCAACTCTATGCTTCCATGATCACTCTAAACTAATCCACACTAATTACCACAATCTATTCATCAAGTTCCAGCTCAAAACCTTTTTTGTGCATGCATGAAAATCTTCACCAATCAATGCCAAACTTTCCAGGATTCATCCTCTAACCACCTAGGTCTCTAATATACTAACAATCCTATGCCATGATCACTATGCTAGCTAATTCGAAGGAAAACATACTTGGTGCAAATTCTTGAAAACAGATATAGACTTCTTGAATCAGCAGCCACCAATGCTCTGATCTTGATCAACACACTTGATTCTTGCTACTGTATGCAATAACCTTTGATTCAATGCTCTGAATATGATATTTGAACTCCTCTTGCAGTTTTGATGGTGAAGGTCACAGCACACGAAAATGAACACAACTCAGCCAGATCTTGATGAATTTTGGTTCTAGGATGATTGTGGAGTAGATTAGGATCAAGACTTTGTGAATTGATGGGATTTTGTGAGAGATTGAGAACAATTTGCAAAATTGGGAAGATGGAAGAAAGCTATGTATTCTTGCCAAATGAATCACCAACCACATTTTGGAGCCACTCTTGTGTTTATATAGATGATGATTAACTGATTGAGAAGGTTGTAGAATGATCTTAGATGGTTCTAGAAATTGATGGAAAGTTATGGAAGTTCTCCCTTAATGATACTTTGATCCATCTCATATCTCATGCCTTTCCTTTCATGTTTGTATAAAAATCTCCCCTTATGAGTTATTGTCATGGTATGTATGAAAAACCCAAGTTCCTTGCATTGAAAAGTCACTTATGCCAAGTTTCCTCTTCTTGCCTTATTATGCAAGCAACAAAAATACAAAGCAAGTCCAATTTTTTACTCTTAACTCAAAAAAGTGGCTGAACCAATGTCTCTAAAATGATGTTGGGAATCAATTTGGTATATTGGATGACCCATATTGGATTTGTAGATCTCTCAAACCAATTTTTTATTTCAACTTTTTCAACTTATATGCCTCTTTTAGGTCATTTTTCACCAACTTTGATCAAGTCTCATTCCATGCATTTCCAAACTTCCATGACTTCTTTTCTTGACTTAAAATGGCATTTTTAGCAACTTTTATGTTGGGAAGTTTTTCATTTGAAGCTTCCTTGTATGAGTTTTAGGCATAAGCTAAGAATGACCTGTAATCCTCAGATGACCAAAATACCCTTTGCTTGCCAAGACCATAAGTAGAGTTCCACAAATCATATGAAGGCATACTATACCATTCTAGAAAGCTAAGACAATGTGGAACAATTCTTATGTTGACCAGAAATTCATTTGAAGTCTCCTTGAGGGGTAAAAGTTTCTTGGAAGTCAAGTCACTTTCACAGACAAAATTTCAGATACCTCAGATGACCTGTAACTTGCAAGGACCATAACTTGAGTTCTATAAATCTCCTTAATGTCTTCCACCACTAAAATTAAAGGTATTGAGATCCTCTAAAAGTTTCATGTTGACCAAGGATCCATTTGAAGCTTGCATTTTGACTTATCTTGCTTGGAAATTTGACCTAAACTAGGGGATTTTACACAGAAACCCTAATTTAGCAACTCCTCTTCTCCTTGATTTCTCTTGATTTCTTCTTAGCATATCATCATATCCTTCTTTACATGTCAAATGATGAACCCCACATCTCTCCAATAGACCTTAATGCCTTTCAATCAATCAATTGACCTAGAGTTGACCTAGATGAAACCCTAGTTGACTGTCTTCATCCCCAACTCTTATGACTACACCAATGACTTGTCCCCTTCTCCAAATGACTTTCTAAGTCTCCCAGGATGCCCACACACTCTCCATGCTCCATCCACAGCTCACCACTCCCTTGTGGATCCTCAAATGCCCCTCAGATAGGAGATAGACTCAAAGCTTGATCTACTGAACTCTCTGCTTTCAAATTCTTTCTGATGACTTGAATGAGCTTGAATTTGAATAATAACCTCTTGATAGGCCTCTAGAGATGAGAACAATGATTGGTCCCCTGTTGGATGACTTGCTATGCTTATGCTATGCAGATGATTAGACTATGTACATGACTCTATATGCAAATGCTAATGATATTGAAACATAAACCAAGTGAATAAGGTTGAGCAAATTTTAGGGTGCAACAGCTGCCCCTATTCAAGCGACTTGGACCCGATTGGGTGAAGAGCGAAAGGCCTTCAAACATTCGAGGTACGAGACGGTTGAATACTAGGAACCCATAAATTTGCCAACCGCAGAAATAAACTGCACCACTGCTTGGGGAATGACATTCATCAGCTGAATCTGACTGTTTACGGCAACCCACTGATCTCGTAGCGACCGTGCTGGGGATTATTTGTCTGCACTTCATCAGGAATAAATCGCCCACGTTAGGAGTACTCTTGACCCCGTTAGGAATAACATTGTCCCCGTTAGGACTCACCCTTCCACGTAAGGAATAACCGTTCCACGTTAGGAATAACATCGTCCACGTTAGGACTCACCTTTCCGCGTAAGGAATAACTTCTTCTTCGTCAAACTCTTCCACGTAAGGAATACGTCTTCTTTTGAATCTGTCGCCGTTAGGACTAAACCCCTTCCACGTCAGGAACATACCCTTTCTTTCCACGTCAGGAATACAAGCCTTTTTCCACGTAAGGAATACTATCTTTCCACGTAAGGAATCACATTTCGATTTGAATCTGTCCATGTAAGGACTCCAATCTTTCCGCGTAAGGAAACATAACCTCGATCTGTCCACATTAGGACTCCAACTTGATATGTCCACGTAAGGACTCAATCTTTCCACGTAAGGAATGAAACTTTAATCTGTCCACGTCAGGACTAAACTTTTCCACGTAAGGAAACAACTTTTCTTTCCACGTGAGGAATAAACTTGTCCACGTCAGGGCTCACATTTCGTCGTGATTTGCCCACGTAAGGACTCACCTCTTGACTTGCTGAGGAAATAAAACCTTTGTCCGCGTCAGGACCCATGCACCTTTGACCCACTTGGGAAGTGAGACTTGTCCACGTCAGGACTCACATCTCAACCTGCTGAAGTAATAGAACCTGTCCACGTCAGGACTCGCGCGTCTTCGACTTGCTGGGGAAATAAAACTCGTCCACGTCAGGACACACACTCTGCCAACAACACGAAGAAGGATAAATTTGTCCACGTCAGGACTCTCGCATCTTGTCATCACGAAACTATAACTTTGCCCGCGTCAGGACACACTGTTCACCATTAAGAAGAAAGACACTTGCTGGAAATAAATTGTCCACGTCAGGACACCAACATGAAGAGTAACCCACTTTTGTCCACGTCAGGACTCCACACTCAATCAATACCGAGAACTCGAATCTGTCCACGTTAGGACTAACACACATCGTCAACTTGAGGAAACGTCCACGTCAGGACTCCCACTTCTCTTAGCACAAAAAAAACCTGTCAATAAACCCGTCCACGTTAGGACTCATCCTTCCATTGGTCCGCAAACTTTTTATCACTGACGTTACAGCAGCTTTGAGGCTGACTCTACTGGGGATATTTGGAAACCAAACTTCCGGACGCCTGTTCTGATAACCGGCGGTAGCCTCTGAAATTCTGGTTCACGAAACCTTTTAATGCTGACGTAACAACAACTTTGAAGGAAACAAATCGCTGGTCGGACTAGAGAAACTTCAACAAGAAACCCTGGCGGGGAAATAAGTAACTCTGCTTGGGGACAAAGAGAAACTTATCCTGCTGACTCTGTGGGGAGTAGTGCCAAAGCTGACACTTCGTTGAATGTCTCACGCCGAGACCTCGAATGTTTATTGATTCACCTGAGCAAGGGCTCTCTCTACCTGCAAGAGAAACAATACTTGAAACAAAAGGTTAGCCAACCTGGTTTATGTTTCAAAATGCATGCGTTCAACAATGATGCAATGCTCCATTCGACATGGAAATGCTACGCTTTTATTTGGTGGATGCAAATATGACACTATATGCCAATGCAAATGCAGACTCGAACTGTTGGGTACAGAAATTGCTTCAGCAAAATAAATGCTGAAGATAATGCCAACTCCGCTGGGGATAGCCAGATGCTACAAAATTATTCCAACAGAATAAATGTTGGAAGAGTGACGTCGACTCAGTTGGGAAATTGGGAACTTAAACCAAGCACCTTGTTGAAGTAACACCCTGCTGGGGAGTATGTCTCTGCTGGAGAATAGCAGGTGCGCCTGATATGATTGGAATCCTGCTAGAGAGTGAACAGGTATCACGCGGTATTCTGACAAAATAAATGCCAATGCGCCACCAACTTTGCCGGGGAGAGCCTTAATCTTCGAGTTCCACTGAGAGGAGTGAAAATACTTGAGGAAAAGAGAACTCCACTGGGGATGGGACGATTCTCTTGGGGAAATCCGCTGATTCCGCTAGGGGAGAGTAAATGACCCTGCGGGGAAAGGTAAACTGTCTGAATACAACTTACGAACACTTAATCTTCTGCGGCTAAACCATTCTGCTTGAGATAAGGGAATCCTTCTGAGGGACACCACACTGTCTGAATACAGTCTACAATCATGGAATCGCCAACTCTGTTGAGGATAAACGACTTTGCTGGAGAATATCCTTTGGATAAGCTACGACCAGCTGGGGAATTCTATCCTTCTTCAGGGAGCACATGCATGACCTGCGTGGGGGTCGAGTCTTTTGTTATCGCAATCTTTTGGTCGTCTTCCTCGTACAGCTATGAAACCTGCAACAACACAAACAAGACAGGACAAGCCTATGCAACCAAATCGGTTCAGGTTAGTGACGTTATTTTCAGTTAATTCAAAGCTTTAGCAATTATTGGCAAGGGCCAGTGATGTTATACGCATGCTAGTTTCAATACTTAGGCGTTTTATCATGCACAAAACAGTAAAGAACCAACATCAAGTACTGAATAACATATTTTATTGATTGGGCCCCTGAATGGGCGGAGTTTTGTACACGGGATGTAACTCCTGAAAAGAGGAAGCTACGCAAAGCAGATATACAAGTATGCACAAGAAGCATAAATATTTTGACAAATTAAATTTTGTACACATGTCGGCAACGGGATGCAGACGAACACCACGAACTGATCCTCCTATGACTCATCTGACTCTAATGCTTTCCCGGTATTCACACCTACGACGAGATTGTATCTGATAATCGCCCCCTCAGGTATATTCTCCCGCACTGATGCTCACTGTAATATCAAATTCGGACCGCAGTCATTTGCTTCTCAAATCCCTAACTTTTGCGTGAACCGCCCTTTACGGGTTTTCAGTTCACCGGGATACCCTTTTTTGCCGAAGCCGCCCAGTGGAGGTTTTCAACTTCGCGGGTGTACATTTTTTCAATTTTATCCCTAACTTTTGCCCGAACCTTTCATTCTGTTTTTGGTTCGCCAGGATGCCCCATTTTTGCCTGGACTCTCTTTTTTTTGTCCAGCGGGTCAATTTTAAGCAAAGTATTTTTTAACTGCGTCCGAATTCACAGGCGACGTGAAGTCTTCACCGTCCATGGTGGACAACAATAAAGCCCCTCCTGAAAAGACTTTCCTGACAACGTAGGGCCCTTCGTAGTTGGGGGTCCACTTGCCCCTGTGATCTGCCTGCGGCGGGAGAATCCTTTTCAGCACAAGGTCGCCCGTCTGAAAGCTCCGCGGATGTATCTTCTTATCATATGCTTTCTTCATTCGGCTCTGGTACAAACGACCATATGCTAGAGAAGCTAGCCTCCTCTCATCCATCAAACTCAGTTGATTCAACCTGTCTTTCACCCATTCTGCCTCGTCTAGTTGAACATCTCGCAATACCCTTAGAGAAGGGATCTCCACTTCCAATGGTAGCACTGCTTCCATTCCATATACTAACGAGAACGGGGTTGCCCCGGTTGATGTGCGTACCGTCGTACGATAACCGTGCAAAGCGAAAGGTAGCATCTCATGCCAATCCTTATAGGTCACCACCATTTTCTGCACGATCTTCTTGATATTCTTATTGGCCGCCTCGACAGCGCCATTCATCTTGGGTCGGTAAGGGGAGGAGTTGTGATGTTCGATCTTGAAATTCTGACAGAGCTCCTTCATCATTTTGTTGTTCAGGTTTGAACCGTTGTCCGTGATTATCCGCTCGGGAATCCCATATCTGCAAATGATATCTCTCTTGATGAATCTAGCCACCACTTGCTTCGTTACATTTGCGTACGACGCCGCTTCTACCCACTTGGTGAAATAATCGATTGCTACTAGGATGAACCGATGCCCGTTAGAAGCTGTCGGCTCGATCTTTCCAATCATATCGATTCCCCACATCGAGAACGGCCATGGCGATGACATCACATTCAGAGGACTCGGAGGCACATGGATCTTATCAGCATAGATTTGGCACTTGTGGCACTTCCTTGCAAACTTGAAACAGTCAGTTTCCATAGTCAGCCAAAAATAACCTGCCCGCAACAGCTTTCTCGTCATAGCATGCCCACCAGCATGCGTACCAAATGTACCTTCATGTATCTCCTCCATGAGCAACTTTGCCTCTTTTTCATCCACACAACGCAACAGCACCAAATCGTGGTTTCTTCTGTATAAGACGCCATCCGGATTCAAATAGAAATTACCCGCTAATCTCCTGAGGGTCTTCTGATCTTGACTGGATGCCCCAGCCGGATACTCTTTGTTCTTCAGAAAATTAAGGATATCAAAATACCACGGTTTGTCATCGGATGCTTCATCAATAGCAAATACAAAGGCAGGCCTGTCAAGTCGAGAGATAACGATTCGGGGAGCCTCGTTCCAGAAGTTGACTTTGTACATGGAAGACAAAGTGGCCAGGGCGTCAGCCATTTGATTCTCTGCCCGTGGTACGTGATGCAATTCAACCTTGTCGAAGAAAGGCAACAATCTCCTTGCATAATTCATGTAATGTATCAAATTGGGCTGACGTGTCTCCCACTCTCCTTTGATCTGATTCACCACCAGAGCTGAGTCTCCGTACACGTCCAGATTCTTGATTCGCAAATCAATGGCTTCTTCGAGCCCCATTATACAAGCTTCGTATTCGGCTTCATTATTGGTAACGGCAAAGGTCAATCGGGCAGTAAACGGGATGTGCGACCCGTGTGGCGTAGTGATGATTGCCCCTATTCCGCTACCGTAAGCATTCACAGCTCCGTCAAATATCATCTTCCATTTGGAACCCAACTCTGGTCCTTCGTCTGGCAACGGTTCTTCACAATCTTTCATCTTTATGTACATGATATCCTCGTCAGGAAAATCAAACCTCATCGATTGGTAATCTTCAATAGGCTGCTCCGCCAGATACTCAGACAGCACACTCCCCTTTATAGCCTTTTGCGAGACGTATTGAATGTCATATTCAGTCAAGACCATCTGCCAACGGGCAATTCTCCCTGACAACGCCTGCTTTTCGAATACGTATTTGATAGGATCCATCTTCGAGATGAGCATGGTTGTATGATTCAGCATGTATTGCCTCAAACGCTTGGCGGCCCAGGCTAGCGCGCAACAAGTTTTCTCAAGCATTGAGTATCGAGATTCACAATCTGTAAATTTCTTGCTCAAGTAGTAGATCGCATGCTCTTTTCTCCCTGTCTCGTCGTGTTGACCGAGAACACAACCCATGCTTCCCTCAAGAACGGTCAAATACATAATCAAGGGTCTACCTGCCACTGGGGGTATCAAAATAGGAGGCTCCTGCAAATACTGTTTTATTTTATCGAACGCCTTTTGACAATTTTCGTTCCATGTTACCGCTTGATCTTTCTTTAACAGCTTGAATAATGGTTCACATGTGGCCGTTAGATGAGATATGAACCGAGCGATGTAGTTCAACCTCCCTAAAAACCCGCGCACCTCTTTCTCTGTTTTAGGCGTCGGCATTTCTTGGATCGCTTTTATTTTAGCAGGATCGACCTCTATTCCTCTTTCGCTTACGATAAACCCCAGCAGTTTACCCGATCTCACCCCGAAGGTGCATTTGTTAGGGTTCAGTCTCAGCCTGAATTTCCTAAGCCTTTTAAACAACTTCAGCAGATTCACCAGATGATCTTCCTCCGTCTGGGATTTGGCAATCATATCGTCAACATAAACTTCGATCTCTTTATGCATCATATCATGAAAAAGAGTTGTCATCGCACGCTGATACGTTGCCCCAGCATTTTTCAAACCAAAGGGCATCACTTTGTAGCAAAATGTTCCCCAAGGCGTTATGAAAGTGGTCTTCTCCATATCCTCTGGCGCCATTTTAATCTGATTATAGCCTGAGAAACCATCCATGAAGGAGAATACGGAGTATTGAGCAGTATTATCAACTAGCACATCGATATGAGGAAGTGGAAAATCGTCTTTTGGGCTTGCTTTATTCAAATCTCTATAATCCACGCACATCCGAACCTTGCCATCTTTCTTTGGCACTGGTACGATGTTAGCAACCCATGAGGGATATTTTGTCACAACCAGGAAACCAGCGTCCCACTGTTTTTGAACTTCCTCTTTGATCTTCACTGCCATGTCTGGTCGAGTTCTGCGGAGCTTTTGTTTGACTGGCGGGCATTCTTCTTTCAGTGGCAGACGGTGCACAACCATATCCGTATCGAGCCCTGGCATATCTTCATACGACCAAGCGAATACATCACTATACTCTCGGAGCATTTCAACCAGTCTTCGCTTGATATCGCTCTGCAGTGCGGCCCCGATACAAATATTTTTCTCAACCCCTTCCGACCCCAAGTTGATAATTTCGATGACCTCATCGTGAGGCAGAATGGCTCTTTCCTCTTGCTTCACCAACCAAGACAGCTCTTCAGGAACGTCACTATCTTCGACAACCTCTTCTTCGGCCTGAAATATCGGATGCTCAAAGTCGGGACGAGTCATAGGTGGTTCAAGGATGTCATCTGAAAATGTTATCCTGCAAAAGGAATGGTTAAGTGCTTCAAAATGCGTATAAAGCGAATAACCACGTTGCCATTTTATTGAAAAATACAAAACAAGAAAGACAGAGATTACAGTATTTGCACATGAAAAACGCCATTTATTTAATGATTAACACGCAATGTTCATAACAACACAGCCCTAAGCAAATCACGATGTCCCGGGCAAGACATCCGATTATTCAACAATTAATAAAACAAAGCATTACTGTTTAAGAGTCACGGGAACAAGCTCTTGAATAGACCAGTTGCACAGTCCCTGTCCTGGCGTGCTTGGCTGAATCCAGGCATCCATATCACAGTCGCTGTCTCCTTCGTCAGACTCCGAAGCAACGTTGATGGTTTCATGACATACTCCCCTGGCAGAGATGGTTATCGGCCCTCTGAAACGGGGTGCCCCCACAGCAGGTGCTGACGACGATGGTTGGTATCCCAACCCGAATCGGTCCATCTTCACAGGGATATCCAGCACTTCGCCCCAGCCCTTTGCTTCTCCTGCCTCCACCAGAGCTTGAGCTTCTTTATACGACGAGACAGCTATCTCCGACACTTTGCTCGGCCCGGGACCTTTGTCCTTGATACGCAACCCTTCAAATGCCTGGCAGGGTGTTTCGTGGATCTCTCCGTCGACCTCCACATATTTAAATGACGACAGATGGCTGACCAGGATGTCTTCTTCTCAGCATACGGTGACTACGCTGTCTCCGACCATATATTTCAACTTATGATGCAGGGTAGACGTGATTGCCCCAGCCCCATGAATCCAGGGTCTTCCGAGCAGGCAGCTATATGCGGGTTGTATATCCATGATATAAAATTCCGTTGCAAACACCTTCGGCCCCACCTGCAGAGGCAATGTTATCGATCCAAAGACTGTTCTTCGCGTGCCATCAAACGCTCTGACTACCAAGTCACTGGGCGTGCACAGGATTCCTCTGACATCTAGCTTCATCATCGCCTTCTTGGGCAGCACATTCAAAGACGATCCGGTGTCGACCAATACATGCGACATTACTGATCCTCTAAACTCAACAGATATGTGCAGCGCCATATTATGATCTCTCCCTTTAGGGGTTAAATCGAAGTCGGTAAAGCCTAAGCTGTGGCCTGCATTCACATGTGCCAACACTCCTTCTAGCTGATTCACGGAGACGTCTTGAGGTACAAAAGAAGTATCCGGGACTTTCAACAAAGCATTTCTGTGAGCTTCAGAACATAGGAGCAACGACAGTATAGATATCTTGGACGGCGTCTGTTGCAGATGCTCCACAATCTTATAATCATTTTTTCGAATCAAGCGCATGAACTCTTCTACGTCTTTCGATGTTGATGCTTTATCACTTGCTTGCACTGGGACATTCTCAACCATCTTCCCCTTTCCTTTTGCTAGTCTTTCGGCCTCCACTTCAGGCGATATGAAGATCCTACCACTCCTTGTCATACCTCCTGAACCAACAACGTTATCTACAGTCTCGGCTGGCTGCTTGTTAACATCAATCTTTATCCCGTCACAATACACCTCCAACCCATATGACCAGGGGACTGCTTTTGTGTTCTCGTATGGGATCGGTCCGGCCTTAGTTATGGTGATCGGTGGTCGCTGGACCGGTGCTGCAATGGTGATTGTCTTTCGAGGAATCGTTACAGTGGCCACATCACTCTGATCATCTGCTACCGCCCCTGCAGGCTCTTCAGTTGCTGCTCGGTCAAACTGCAATGTGCCTCCATCAATTAAAGCCTGAATGCCTTTCTTCAAATCATCACACCCCCCAGCTAGGATCCAGCACTCTAAGCAATACTCGTCACATCCTGGATAAACACCCCCTTGCAACAATCTGCTTTTTATCTCGTTCAGCGGCGTCTTTAAATCGTCGACATTCATAATCAGATTCAACCCTTCCTCAGTCAGAATGGCGTTTGCCCCCATGATTAGGCATGGGTTTCTGCACTATATTCGGACCTGCCGTTCCGAAATTGATAGTCTTATTATCCAAAAGATCCTGCACAACATGCTTAAAGGCATGCCAACCCTCTATATCGTGGCCCGGAGCCCCAGAATGAAACTCACAGTGCCTGCTTGCATCATAACCATACAGAGGAGTTCCCGTTATCGGTGTCAGAGTTCTCTTCTCTACCAAATTTAGACCCAACAGCGTCTGCAATAAATCTGCATATGTTGAGGGAGGCTTCTCAAACACTCTTCTTGGTTTACCACCCTGGAATCTTCGCTGAGCCTGCTGTGCCCCCTGCTGAGGCGGCTGCTGCTGCTGCTGTTGTTGTTGCATTGGCTGCTGCTGAAACGGTTGTTGTTGATATGGAATAGTAACACTCGCCACCTGCTGCGGCTGATGATATTGGTTCCGACCTCTGCCTCGGCCTCCAAACACTGCACTTGCCTCGCCCTGACGGCGCCCACCAAAAGCCTTCCTATTACTGCCAGATGCAGTTGATTCCTCAACTTGGAACTTTCCCTGCTTAATGTTACGTTCAATCTTTTCTCCCATCAGAATCAAATCTGAGAAACTGGCCAGAGATGTATGAAACAACTTGTCATGGAACATGCCTGTGAATGTGCCAACGAACATGTCATTCATTTCTTTGTCTTCTAAAGGAGGACGGACCCTAGCAGCCATGTCGCGCCATCTTTGCGCGTACTCTTTAAAGCTCTCATCCTTTTTCTGAGACAACCCTGCCAATTGGACCCGGTTGGGTGCCAAGTCGCTGTTATATTTGTAGTGAGCTACAAATGCCTCTGCCAATTGCTTCCATGTCTTGATATTAGTTGGCTCCAACCCCATATACCACTCTAGGGAAGGGCCTGACAAACTATCTTGAAAGAAATGCATTAGCATTCTCTCATCAGTGGAGTACGCAGACATCTTTCTGTAATAAGCCCGTACGTGCACTTTCGGACATGTATCTCCTTTATACTTATCAAACGTAGGAGCTTTGAATTTGATTGGCACCCTCAAGCCAGGTACCAGGCCCATTGCTGACATGTCCAAGCCCACAGCACTTTGGTTCAGGACCCCCCTCATCTGCTCTTCTAGCATTCTGATCTTCTGGGAGTTATCCATCGGTCCTTCAAAGCCTCCGCCGGAGAAAGCGTCCTCCTGCTGATCCTCTTGCCACATACCATCCCCAGCTCCATACCCATCATATCCATTATTGCGGCCAGCTCTAATCTGATTCATCACTGGGCCTCGGCCTCTGTTGTCGTACCCTTGAACACCTCCAGCAGGCCCAAAAGCCATTAACCCGGCACCGTTTCCATTCCCGAAACCTCCGTAGCCCTGATTGGCCATACCATAACCATCCTGCCCAAAGCCTTGAGCATTGAAACCATACTTCCCAGCGTTATCGAATCCCTGATCGTTGAACCCGAATCCAGCATTGCCAAAGTCGTTGCCTCCCATATTATCACCCAAGTTGACATCACCAAGCCCAACATTATGGACAACAGTCTCGTTCCCAACTCCGACGTTACCGTTTCCAGCAGCGGTAGCGTTGTTGACATTAGCGGCAGGTATATTGACTACAGGTGGAGCCACTGGCGTGGGAGTGCCATCTCCATGAACAGTATCGACTCGTACAGACTGATGATCCTCGTTACCGTGACCAACATTTCGGGCCAACAGAGGTTGCACCATGGCTTGCAAATTCTCCTGACCTTTTGCAATAGCTTCCATGGTCTGCATAAAGAGAGCTAGCTTCTCGCGCACATCTTGCATCTCGTTCTGCATTTGATCCATGATTCTTCGACAGTTGGTGCGAGTGGAATAGCGGTGCGGGTGCTGATCTGCAATCCTGGAAATACCTGGTACAGAGCAGGAAATAAGACACCATTCAAAGATTACCTGTAATGTAATATGAATATGAATGCAATGCAATGTGTGTCTGTGCGTTAGGGAAATTCATTCCCCGATTCTAGTGTGAAGGTGCCGGTGCAAGCAATACAAAGATCGGAGTTGAATCACAGAAAGCCTCATATATTGCAGAGAAACCAATAAGCCAAAAATACAATGTCACTGAGAGTACAATAAGAAGGCATGACCTCAACCAACAATCCTGGTGATGGTCAGCACTATGCAAATAAAGCATACAAGTTACTACATGAAATGATCAAACACTCCCATAAGTCTGGTATTCTTCTAGCAATTTCTTGGTCTCCGGATGACTTGGTGAGCAAGCAGCCCTTCAACAAGTTGGTTTCTTCTCTTAAGAACACGCCGCACGTCTTCAGCAGTTTCTTCCCATGCCCCTTCTCCGAAGCGATCCTCTAGTTTACGCTTCTGAGACACAGCTTCATCTCTGCCTTTGATGGCCTTGTTTAGTGCATTCTGGAGACTATACCGGGTCATCACTTCTTCTTCGCACTTCTTGATGCTGGACTTCAACTGCTCTTCGAGGTCGGAAATTTGCTGCTTCAACTTGTCTTCCCTCTTCTTATTGTTGGTGAGCGTGGCATTCCAAGTCTTATTGCAAGAAGAGATCTCTCGGTGAGTTGCGTCGAGCGCTTTCTTTTTGGATTCCAGCATGTCATGGGAGCTTCTGAACTCTTGCCCCAGACGTTCGCGCTTCTTCTTCTCCTTAGTCAACTCAGCCCCTAGTCTGTTCACTAGCTCAATCTGCTGTTGGAAAGCATGCACGGCCTTGTTTCTCTCACTGCGTATCTGGGATAACTCTTGCTCTAACCCTTCATTGATCTTCATCAAGGCCTATTTTTCTTTCACCACTTGCTCGTAGGCCTCCCTAGAAACAGTAGTTGGTTCTGCTACCGGAATAGGAATAAGGGCTGGTGCCTCTGGAAACAGCATCCGCAACTGACTGGCTCTCTCCTGGATCCAAACTCTGTAAGGTGCGTAAGCCTGACAGTCATTCTTTCCTAACAACGGCTTCCCTCTTCGGTTAATACGCGTCCAGGCATGCTGCAGCTTGGCCAATAACTCCCCCTTCAAATCTCCGGTGAAGTACAGAGATTCCTGTACTTCCTCCTCTGCGGGTGGGTTCTTCAGCGCATATCCGAACTGACGGACCAACAGCGATGGGTTGTAGTTGATACACCCTTTTCTTCCTATCAGCGGCACACTAGGGTACCCCGAACAACTGAATATAAGCTCAGCCCCTAGCAGGTCTCAATCAAACCACTCAACGTCTTCGGAAGATAGCCTCATCAGGCGCTCTGACCAGCTAGCGGTGGTTGCACTCTCCACAAAAGACCCTTTCAAGGGAAGATGACTCTTGAACCACATATTCAACAAAGGAGCACAGCAGTAAACAACCTTTCCCCTTCTGTTTTCGTTCTTGTAGTGCAAGGAGTGGTAGAAGTTTCCGATCAACGTTGGCACTGGATTGCCGGCAGCAAATAGATGGAAAGCGTCCAAGTCTACGAAATTGGGCAAGTTAGGAAACAGCACAATCCCATAAATGCATAGAGCCAAAATAGCATTGAAAACCACCCAACATCCGCTCTTGGCATACTCCTGAGCTTTGCCAACCAAGAAATCAAGAGAGAAACCTGAAACCCCAAGCCAAGAAGTCACTAATAGTTCTGCAGCGTCCATATGCAAGGCTTTGGCTAAGTCCTCCAACTTGGGCTCAGCAGCAGAGTGAATAAAGGGAACCTTGTTCTGCACTGGTAGCTCAGTAAACTCCACATACTCCTCAATGGTAGGCCCTAGAATGAAGTCAGCAAACGTAAAACATCTCAATGCGGGGTCATAGAACTGCATCAAGGTGTATAGCCCGTTCATCTCATCAGCAGTGGGCTTGCAGACTAATCTCAGTAATCTCCCATGACTCATTCTGAAGCTCCTCCTAACCTCCTCATCAGCAAGCGATATCAGACCAAGCAAAGGAGTAATATCAGGTGTAGGCAGCTTATACGCAACTGTTTTCCTCAAACCAGCCATAATCAATACTCAGAAGTTTGGGCACTAGAATCGGAGGATATGCAAATGCACCTGCAACACAGACACACGTTAATGGGATGCAATGATAATGGATATGCAAACAATGCAATGCAAGTAACATGCAACAGGGACCAAACTGCCGTAGCTGAATAGCCTGAACCATATCAAGAAGTCTCAGGTAGACTCTCTAGAAGTCCTCAAACCCTGGTCTCAGATAGCCCTAAAACAAAGCTCCAACAATGGTCTCCGACAGACCTCAAACTATAACTCCAACTGGTATCTGGTAGACCTCAAATCACATCTCCAACTGGTCTCTGACAGACCCCAGAACTATCCAACTGGTCTCTGACAGACCTCAGAACTCTCCATAAATACCCAGGATCTCTGATCAAGAAATAACCGGTAGTCTGAAGGTCTAGTTACCTGCATATCCCCAAACCCTCTCACAGGTGGATGTCCTAGTAACTGAAAAAGGTATGGCATCCTATGCGGTCGTCGGCGTCACAGACTTTCAGGGTTGATGATACGATTCCCAGAAGGAGTGGCATCATCAAATCCCGAAGAGGCCTCACTTAGCCAACTTCCAAATGATCGGTCCCCGGAGTCGACAATTCAGCTGACCAACAACCCCTTCGACCCAAAGGGTAGAAAAAGAAGCCAACCAGAAGAACCTCGTCCGAGTGTAGATTTCATGAGACACTAATGCAAGCAAAGCCGGCACGCGCCCACTACTTTCTACTCTAATTCTAGGTGCACTCAAGCCCAGGTCCGGCTTATCTCTCAATCATAGAACCACCCATCACATCCCAATACAGCAATAATAGTCAATATACATAATGCTGAAAATAAAGGTCAGAAATATAAATCCATACAAAATCCTCGACGGGAAAACAAGCGTTAGGATTGACTCTCTTAAGGGACGTTGGATCCCAAATGCATAAGAACCAACGCAGTCCTTAGCAGCCAGGGGACGTTGGGTCCCCAGCAGAGTCGCCAGCTGTCGCTACTGCGAAAATCGGCGCCGGCTGAACAGAAGAGTCGCCACCGTGCGTTATTTATCCCAACGGAGGGGAAAGGAAACGCTCGAAGTAAACCTACCGCAAAACGGGGAAAGGAATGGTCGTCGCAACCAAATCCTGGATTCGGGAGTCGGTTACGCAAGGGGAAGGTATTAGCACCCCTCATGTCCGTCGTACTCGACGGGATCCACGCTTGTTTTCGGGTATGGATTGTTATTCTATCTAAACTAAGGGTTAAGGGTTAAAAGAAAATAAAATGACTCGGCAAAGTATCGCACTTTATGCCTACGTATTCCCGTCTGAAACGAGAAATCAGAGTCAACGTAGTTCGCCTACCTACGGGAAAGGAGGGGAAGGTTGCTCGCTAGGATATCGCATCCTATGCCTACGTACTTTCATACAGCATGAAAGATCAGAGCAAACGTAGTTCGGGCCACGCACGACACCAGTCTGTTTTGATTGTTTTTATTCCTTCTGAAAAAGGGTTTTTTGATTAACAGTCCCAGCGGACGAAAATGACGTTTTAATGAGTTCACGTTCTTTTACGAAAGAAGTGTCTTTTATTGTGTTTGAAAGATTTATTGTGTTTTTCTGTTTGTTTTGAGAAAGAAGAGACAGAACTCTAACTTACGGTTGCGAAGGGAATCAGACTAACCTAATGTTATCATGCATGGGTTAAGACCTAGTGTCTATCATGCTCCTCTCTTGCGCAGAGAGAAACAGAGATCCTAAGGGAATAGACGGAAACAGAAACAACATCAGATATATACAGTAAAGCAATAAAATGCATGGATGCAACAATACAAGCGAGGCAAGGGAGTCCCACTCAACCTCGAACCTATAAAACAATAGGCAAAAGTGAACAGGCTTCACTTTCAACCCAACAGAGTAAACAACAAACAATACAGTCAGGAAACCAATCAATACATCAGAATGAATAACAGCAGAAAAAAATAAACAGCCACAGCAGCTCTGCATCAACATCAGTCTTCAAGCTTCAGCAAGCATCAATCTCCATCTCCACAGCTTTCCAGCAAGGTCTTGATCATCAATCTTCCATCTGCAATGGCTTTTCTTCAAGTCTCAATCTCCTAAGAGGGATATCAGTCAACCAGATGAAGTGAATGAATGTTAGACAGTCAATTACCTACCAAGGGTGGTTCATCAACTGTTAACATTATACAGATAATTTTCCCTCAAAAGTTCTATCTTTCAAATACATTCACTGATCCTTCCAAAGGAAGGAGGTGGATATTTGAAAGAGACTTTGAATCATAGAGAAAGGATGGATGTAGACAAGGCACTCCATGTTTGAGAAACAAGCTTTCTAATCTAGAGCTCTGCCTAGTTCCTAAACCCTAATCTCCTCAACAACTGCTAGCAAGAATCTCCTCTTCAACTCTAGAAGTTGGTCTTCAAGCTCTGGATCTCCAATGGCTTCATCATCACAGGTCTTCAGCTCCCCCAATCCCCAAGCAATCCCAATACCCATACAGACAAACAATAATCCCCAGAGGGCACACCATATCAATCAATCAAATACAGACAGTATTATACCAATAGCAGTAGGGGAATCCTAGTGATTTCTAAGGGATATAATAACTACCCATAGTCCCTATAGCCCCATATCTAAAATATTCAATCTCTAAGTCCTAAGGGAAATGAACTAATTCACCTAAGTCATCACTTAAACCCTAATTTTATTCATGTTGTTCACACCTAAACCAATCACCTAAAATTAATTCCTAAAAATGAGAACTAAATTGTATATACAAGCTAATCTTATCTACTAATCAACCTAAAAAGAATGGATTAAAAATAGTAAAGCATCTATTAGAACAAAAAATAACAAATTCATGTATCAAACAAAATATTAACCAAATGCTATTTACCAAAAAAATGCATGAAAAATATTAAAACAAAATAAAATGTCAATTTTATTTTTCTATATTTTTCTCGACAGAATAATGAACCTATAGTAAAAAGAAGGAATTAAAAATCTCAATTTTCCTATTTTTTATGATTTTTTTAAAGATGAGAAAATATTAAAGAAATTAAAATAACAAAATAGGAAATAAAAGGAGAGGGGGGTCTGAATAGCCAACGCACTCAGTTCAAATATCAGCTGGGCCATAAAATGGGAGGTGCGCCTAGCAATTGGCGCTAGGCCCAGCTGCACTCAGAAAACGAATTGAAAAATAGAAAGAAAAGAAGTAAGCTCGCGGTGCAGAAAGTAATAAAACCATGCGTATTCCATTGGGCCTATATGAAGGGGGGTGGGGATATTAATCTGGATCCAAAGCCCATGCGTGCTAATAAGTGAAACGCTGCGTTCCACTTGGTCTTTTCCCTCCGTTTCAACTTCAAATGCCAGCCATTGGATGAGGTGAGAAAGTCAAATAATTGGCCTGATCGGACGGCTATTGGATCGTCTTCCTCAATCAACTCTAGGGTTTGCAGAAAAAACCCTGCACACGAGCTCGACACAGCCATCTTCCAGCCATCATATCTCCCTCGTCTCTCCATGATAGGCCATGATATAAACACCAAAATTAACCCAAAGTCCACGTAGAAGACAACTGCACCCTTGGTTTTTGCTAAAACTTGATCAAAGGCCAGACCCGATGGTATACAACCTCCATGGACATTCAAAATTCACCCTCACCAAACTTCAAATTCTTGATAACAGAACCAACTCTATGCTTCCATGATCACTCTAAACTAATCCACACTAATTATCACAATCTATTCATCAAGTTCCAGCTCAAAACCTTTTTTGTGCATGCATGAAAATCTTCACCAATCAATGCCAAACTTTCCAGGATTCATCCTCTAACCACCTAGGTCTCTAATATACTAACAATCCTATGCCATGATCACTATGCTAGCTAATTCGAAGGAAAACATACCTGGTGCAAATTCTTGAAAACAGATATAGACTTCTTGAATCAGCAGCCACCAATGCTCTGATCTTGATCAACACACTTGATTCTTGCTACTGTATGCAATAACCTTTGATTCAATGCTCTGAATATGATATTTGAACTCCTCTTGCAGTTTTGATGGTGAAGGTCACAGCACACGAAAATGAACACAACTCAGCCAGATCTTGATGAATTTTGGTTCTAGGATGATTGTGGAGTAGATTAGGATCAAGACTTTGTGAATTGATGGGATTTTGTGAGAGATTGAGAACAATTTGCAAAATTGGGAAGATGGAAGAAAGCTATGTATTCTTGCCAAATGAATCACCAACCACATTTTGGAGCCACTCTTGTGTTTATATAGATGATGATTAACTGATTGAGAAGGTTGTAGAATGATCTTAGATGGTTCTAGAAATTGATGGAAAGTTATGGAAGTTCTCCCTTAATGATACTTTGATCCATCTCATATCTCATGCCTTTCCTTTCATGTTTGTATCAAAATCTCCCCTTATGAGTTATTGTCATGGTATGTATGAAAAACCCAAGTTCCTTGCATTGAAAAGTCACTTATGCCAAGTTTCCTCTTCTTGCCTTATTATGCAAGCAACAAAAATACAAAGCAAGTCCAATTTTTTACTCTTAACTCAAAAAGTGGCTGAACCAATGTCTCTAAAATGATGTTGGGAATCCATTTGGTATATTGGATGACCCATATTGGATTTGTAGATCTCTCAAACCAATTTTTTATTTCAACTTTTTCAACTTATATGCCTTTTTTAGGTCATTTTTCACCAACTTTGATCAAGTCTCATTCCATGCATTTCCAAACTTCCATGACTTCTTTTCTTGACTTAAAATGGCATTTTGAGCAACTTTGATGTTGGGAAGTTTTTCATTTGAAGCTTCCTTGTATGAGTTTTAGGCATAAGCTAAGAATGACTTGTAATCCTCAGATGACCAAAATACCCTTTGCTTTCCAAGACCATAAGTAGAGTTCCACAAATTATATGAAGGCATACTATACCATTATAGAAAGCTAATACAATGAGGAACAATTATTATGTTGACAAGAAATTCATTTGAAATCTCCTTGAGGGGTAAAAATTGCTTGGAAGTCAAGTCACTTTCACAGACAAAATTTCAGATACCTCAGATGACCTGTAACTTGCAAGGACCATAACTTGAGTTATATAAATCTCCTTAATGTCTTCCACCACTCAAATTAAAGGTATTGAGATCCTCTACAAGTTTCATATTGACAAAGGATCCATTTGAAGCTTGAATTTTGACTTATCTTGCTTGGAAATTTGACCTAAACTAGGGGATTTTACACAGAAACCCTAATTTAGCAACTCCTCTTCTCCTTGATTTCTCTTGATTTCTTCTTAGCATATCATCATATCCTTCTTTACATGTCAAATGATGAACCCCACATCTCTCCAATAGACCTTAATGCCTTTCAATCAATCAATTGACCTAGAGTTGACCTAGAGTTGACCTAGATGAAACCCTAGTTGACTGTCTTCATCCCCAACTCTTATGACTACACCAATGACTTGTCCCCTTATCCAAATGAATTTGTAAGTCTCCCAGGATGCCCACACACTCTCCATGCTCCATCCACAGCTCACCACTCCCTTGTGGATCCTCAAATGCCCCTCAGATAGGAGATAGACTCAAAGCTTGATCTACTGAACTCTCTGCTTTCAAATTCTTTCTGATGACTTGAATGAGCTTGAATTTGAATAATAACCTCTTGATAGGCCTCTAGAGATGAGAACAATGATTGGTCCCCTGTTGGATGACTTGCTATGCTTATGCTATGCAGATGATTAGATTATGTACATGACTCTATATGCAAATGCTAATGATATTGAAACATAAACCAAGTGAATAAGGTTGAGCAAATTTTAGGATGCAACAGATATAATATGGATATGATCTATTGTGATGATGTGTACTGTGGGTAGCCTCCGGACGTGAATCCTGGTTGATGTGCGATGCGTATTAATTATAATAAATAGAAATACATGTGAATACAATGATGAATGTATGTGTATTGTCTAATGAACTTGCGAAGGCTTAATGGGTATACAATTATGTGATGAGTATGCATGAGAACATTGTGGATATGTGTGCATGACTTATAATTGTATAAATGGTATTGTGATGTGAATACCTTGATTATGTGATATATGTTGTAAATGCATATTTTATGTATGTGATTAAATGTGAATAATGCATGAGAACATATCGTGGATATGTGTGCATTGTTGGATAACTGTGAAGAATGCATGAGAACATATCGTGGATATGTGTGCATTGTGAGTGATAATATGGTGATAGTGTTGAATTATGAATACATCGATGAATGTTATGTGAATATGTTGTGTGTGCAATCATAATGTAATTCTTGAAGAGATGAATTATTTGAATGCATGAGATTAAGATGTCGGTCTTAAGTGCATTTGTTGTGGATGATTGTACATGCATCATTTAGTCAAGAGGCAATGTCTGTTAGTTTCGTGGAAACTAGTGGCTTGTCCCAAACCTAGAAGAGTGGGTTTGAAGGCTTAGAGGACGGGCCTTTGTGGTTATCGGTCTAGAAGAGTGGACCCGGTTTAATGTAAAAACCGAAAAAAGATAACGAGAGTCGGTACCGCATTGCACGAGTTGCATTGAGTTGTTGAGTCACATTGATATATGACATACGCATGAAGAGATGCTTATGTGTGAATGATGAGATTGTGGAAATTGTAAGTGTATGCATAATGTGGGAATGCTTTGTGAATATTCATGTTTGTCTATATATGTGTGGTAAATATATATGACTAAGAGAATGAAGTGTGGTGAGAAATGTGAATATGTGTTATATGACTACCTATATATATATAATCTTATGCTTTGATTATTATGGTTATATTTCTCACCCTTCTGCTGTTTTATAATGCTCTATGAGGCATTGCAGATTAGGATGCTGGAGTCCTTTTGTGAAGTTAGTCTTCATTCTTTTGAGTCGGCTGCTCTGATATGTAACACCGGGTAGTTAGACTAGTATAGTCATTCTTTTGTGATACATTGCGATGTATCAGCTGATGTGGTTTTGTAATCTAACTGATATGATGTATTAATCTGGATGACTTATGTGCATTTGAATTAATATTTTGGAACTGATTAAATGATGTTATCTTCCGCTTAAATTAAATGTTGAAATGTGATTTCTAAAACTACGAAAATGTTACATGTTTTGTGGAGCAAAATGTTAAAGTGTTTTATTGGTGAAATTGTGGCATTCTTCTTTTATACCTTATTATAAAACCTTTTTACTCTGATAAATTGTATGTGCTTAATTGTTTTATATGCATTTATTTGGGGTATAGAAGGGGGTGTTACAAGAGTGGTATCAGAGCAGGTCGGTCCGTCCGGCCAAGTTGTTAAAGTGTTCTTTTCCTGTGTGTTATTGATATGCGTGTGTTGCATTATCAATATTGGTTGATCTTACGTGGTTCTGTTGTTGGAATTAGTAAGATGGTTGCAGGAAGGAACGACGAAGCGATTGTGGAGGCATTGACGAGATAGGCGGGGGCAATTGGGCAGAATCCTCCGGCCAATGTGAATGTGAGGAATCATGCTGATGATGGATTCCGTGCTTTGGGGAAATTCCAAAAGAATAACCCTCCGGTCTTCAAGGGAACTCATGAACCGGACAAGGCACAAATTTGGTTGAAAGCTGTGGAAAAGATTTTTCGAGTTATGAATTGCTCGGATGCACAGAAGGTGCAGTTTGGGACTCATATGCTCGAAGAAGAAGCTGAAGATTGGTGGGGTAATACTCGCCAAAGATTTGAGGAAGATGATATTGTGATTACGTGGGATTTGTTTAGAGAAACCTTTCTAGAGAAGTATTTTCCAGAGGATGTGCGGGGGAAGAAAGAGATCGAATTTCTTGAGTTGAAGCAAGGTAATTCGACGGTTGCTGAGTATGCGGCGAAATTTGAGGAGTTGATCAAATTTTGTCCTCACTATAATACTGGTAATGTTGAGAGGTTTAAGTGCCTCAAGTTTGTGAACGGTTTGAGACCCGAAATTAGACAAGCTATTGGATATCAGGAAATCAGGCGGTTTTCTGAGTTGGTTAACAAGAGCAGAATTTATGACGAAGACAGTAGGGCTAGGTCTAGCCACTACAAGAGCCTAAGTGATAAGAAAGGAAAGGGACAATTCAGAGGAAAACCTTACGTAACTCCTGCTGATAAGGGGAAACAAAAGGTTGGTTTTGGCAAGAGGCTAAGTGGGGGAGTTTCTACCCCGGTTAGGTGTTACAATTGTGGTGAAGCGGGGCATCGTGCTCCGGAGTGCAAAAGTGTTGAACAGAAGTGTTTTAAGTGTGGCAAGCCAGACCACAAGGCTCTAGAGTGTAGAAGCGGTGCGGGTGTTACTTGCTATAACTGTGGTGAGCAAGGGCACATCAGTACCAAGTGCGATAAGCCGAAGAAGAATCAAGGGAGCGGGAAAGTGTTCGCTCTATCTAGATCTGAGACTGCTAGCGACGATCGATTGATCCGAGGTACGTGCTTCATTAATGGTATATCTTTGATCGCTATAATTGATACCGGAGCTACGCATTCTTTTATTTCTTTGGATTGTGTTAGAAGGTTAAATCTTGAGTTGTCTGTGATTGGTGGCGGTATGGTTATTGATACTCCTGCTATGGGTTCGGTAACTACACCGTATGTTTGCTTGAATTGCCCGTTGAGTATTTTCGGTAGAGATTTTGGGATCGATTTAGTGTGTCTTCATTTAGATCAACTGGATGTCATTCTTGGAATGAATTGGTTAAAATTCAATCGTGTGTATATTAACTGTTTTGACAAAACGGTTATTTTTCCCGACTCGGATGTTGAAAGGGAATTGTTTATGATGAGGAAACAAGTGAAGGAATCGGTACAAGATGGGGCTAAGGTATTTATGCTTATGGAAACTTTGAGGACTAGTGAAAGTGAAGAGATTGATGCTTTGCCCATTGTTAGAGACTTTCCGAAAGTATTCCCTGATGAGATAAAGGATTTACCGCCGGAGCGAGAAGTGGAGTTTTCGATAGATTTGATTCCTAGAACTAGTCCGATATCGATGGCTCCTTATCGTATGTCGGCATCAGAATTGAAAGAGTTGAAGAGTCAACTTGAGGATTTGCTTGAAAAGAGGTTTATTCGTCCGAGTGTGTCGCCGTGGGGTGCACCGGTGTTGTTGGTTAAGAAGAAAGAGGGTTCTATGAGGCTATGTGTGGATTACAGACAGTTGAACAAGGTGACTATTAAGAATAAGTATCCACTTCCAAGGATTGATGATCTGATGGATCAGTTGGTTGGTGCAAGCGTGTTCAGCAAGATTGATTTGAGATCTGGGTATCATCAGATCCGTGTGAAAGCTGAGGATATTCAGAAGACGGCCTTTCGGACAAGGTATGGACACTATGAGTATTCCGTGATGCCATTCGGTGTGACTAATGCACCAGGTGTATTTATGGAGTACATGAATAGTATTTTCCATCCTTATTTGGATAAGTTTGTGGTGGTGTTTATCGACGACATCTTGGTTTATTCGAAGAGCGAAGGAGAGCATTCCGAGCATCTGAAGATTGTGTTATCTGTGCTGAGAGAGAAGCAGTTGTTCGCGAAGCTTTCTAAGTGTGAATTTTGGTTGAAGGAAGTTAGTTTCCTTGGTTATGTGATTTCTAGTAGTGGTATTGCGGTCGACCCGTCGAAGGTTGAAGCGGTGTCGCAATGGGAGACTCCGAAGTCAACTTTTGAGATAAGAAGTTTTCTTGGTTTAGCCGGTTATTATCGGAAGTTTATTGAAGGATTTGCTAAGTTATCATTGTCGTTGACACAGTTGACTAGGAAAGGTCAAGCTTTTGTTTAGGACGCCAAGTGTGAAGCGAGTTTTCAAGAACTTAAGCGAAGGTTGACGACAGCTCCTGTTTTGATTCTGCCAAATCCAGAAGAACCATTTGTTGTGTATTGTGATGCTTCTTTGATGGGTTTAGGAGGTGTGTTGATGCAGAATAACCAAGTTGTGGCTTATGCTTCGAGGCAACTCAAAGTGCATGAGAAGAATTATCCGACGCATGACTTAGAGTTGGTCGCCGTTGTGTTCGTATTGAAACTCTGGAGGCATTATTTATTTGGCGCAAGATTTGAAGTGTTTAGTGACCACAAGAGTTTGAGATATCTTTTTGATCAAAAGGAATTGAATGCGAGACAAAGAAGATGGCTTGAACTTTTGAAGGATTTTGATTTTGGCTTGAACTACCATCCGGGTAAAGCGAATGTAGTAGCGGATGCATTGAGTCGGAAATCATTGCATATGTCGGTGTTGATGGTGAAAGAGTTAGAATTGGTCGAGCAATTTCGAGATTTGAGTTTGGTATGTGAGAGAACTTCTTTGGGATTAAGTTGGGTATGTTAAAGCTTACAAGTGGTATTTTGGATGAAATTCGAGAAGGACAGAAATTGGATTTGAGCTTAGTTGATCGGTTGACTTTAATCAACCAAGGCCAAGGTGGTGATTTTCGGATTGATGAGAATGGGATTATGAGATGTCGGGATCGAGTTTGTGTTCCGAACATGGTTGAGCTTAAGAAGAGCATCCTTGAGGAAGGACATCGTAGCGGATTGAGTATTCATCCGGGTGCTACTAAGATGTATCAGGATTTGAGGAAAGTATTTTGGTGGCCTAGTATGAAGAGGGATATCGCGGAATTTGTATATTCTTGTTTGACTTGCCAGAAGTCAAAGATTGAGCATCAGAAGCCATCAGGTTTGATGAAGCCGTTGTTTATTCCTGAGTGGAAATGGGATAGTATCTCCATGGATTTTGTATCGGGTTTGCCGAGGACGCCGAGTAATTTTGAGGCTATTTGGGTTATCGTGGATAGGTTGACTAAATCTTCTCACTTTATGCCTATGCGTATGGATTACCCTTTGGAGAAGTTGGCTAAGTTGTATATTGAGAGGATTGTGTGTCTGCATGGTATTCCGTTAAGTATTGTTTCGGATAGAGATCTGCGGTTTACTTTGAGATTTTGGGAGAGCCTGCAGAGTGTTTTGGGTACTAAGTTGCGTTTGAGTTCAGCGTATCATCCTCAGACTGATGGTCAGACGGAGAGGACGATTCAGTCGCTTGAAGATCTTTTGAGAGCTTGTGTATTGGAAAAAGGAGGAGCTTGGGATAGCTACTTGCCTTTGATTGAGTTTACCTACAACAACAGTTTCCATTCGAGTATTGGTATGGCACCATTTGAGGCGTTGTATGGTAGGCGGTGTAGGACACCATTGTGTTGGTTCGAGTCCGGAGAGAGTTCTGTTGTTGGACCCGAGTTAGTTCAACAGACTACTGATAAGATCAAGATGATTCAAGAGAAGATGAGAATTACTCATAGTCGTCAGAAGAGTTATTATGACAAGAGGAGGAAGGCACTTGAATTTCAAGAGGGAGATCATGTGTTTCTTCGAGTCACTCCGATGACAGGTGTTGGTAGGGCACTGAAGTCATGCAAGTTGTCGCCGCATTTCATTGGTCCTTATCAGATTTTGCAAAGGATAGGAGAAGTGGCCTATCGTGTGGCTTTACCACCGTCGCTTGCTAATCTTCACGACGTATTCCATGTATCTCAGTTGAGGAAATACATTGCGGATCTGTCTCATGTAGTCCAAATAGATGATGTGCAGGTGAGAGATAACCTGACTGTTGAGACATCACCTATGCGGATTGAGGATCGGAAATTGAAACAGCTTCGAGGTAAAGAGATTGCTTTAGTGAAGGTCGCTTGGGGAGGACCGGCTGGTGGAAATGTTACTTGGGAGCTTGAGAATCAGATGAAGGAGTCTTGTCCAGAACTGTTTGAATCAGGTAACATTTTCGAGGACGAAAATTCCTAAAGTGGGGGAGAGTTGTAACAGCCCAAATTTCATTAAATAATTAATTGTAGTAATTAATTGATTTAGTGGGGTTTTATTAATGTTGGAATTAATTTTTATTAATTGGTATGGATAGAAAATTAAGAAGGAATTGGAGAGGAAGGAAAATGAAGGAAATATATAAGAGAGAAAGAAAAGAAAAGAAAGATAAAAAACATTTGGAAAGAAAGAGGAAAGAAGGAGAAAGGAGAGAAAGAGAAGAGAAGAAGAGGAAAAGTGGAAATCATCAAGAACCAACATCAAGGCTCCGATTAAATCGAGGTAAGGGTGAGAAATGTTTCTATTTGATCATTGCATGATGTTATATATGTTGGGTTGGGGTTTTGGTGTAGTTTCCATCCTTTTTCATTTAGGGCAAAAGTTGGAATAATCGGTAGAACTGTGATTTAATCGGTTGGAACTGAGTAATAATGCCGTAGAATAGTCGGGTAACATGTATTGATGCTATTTGTACTAATTTGGATGTTTGAGGAGTTGGTTGATGGTGGATTGAGAAGGAGAAGACAGAAGGAAATTCTGTTCTGCGCAGGTTCGCTGGCTCTCGCCAGGCGAGCGAAGGCGAAGCTTCGCCAGGCGAAGCCTAGCGAATGCTGGCGAGTAATTATGATTAAATCCCAGTGGACTTTGCTGGCGAGTTCGCCAAGCGAAGGTGGATAGCGAAGGTTCGCCCAGCGAAGGTGCTGGCGAATGGTAGCGAATGAAGTCAGTAGCTCCTGACTTGGGCTCGCTGGGAAGTCTCGCCAGGCGAAGCCTAGCGAGTGTTCGCTGAGAGAGTTCGCCAGGCGAAGGCCAGGCGAAGGTTCGCTGCGAGGGTTCACCAGGAGAATGAAGGCGAATGTGACAGCATTTTTCTTTTGCTGTGTTGTTCATGTGGAGATGGTTTGGTTGCTCCTCATAGGGGAATGCCTCTAAGATATGATATGGATATGATCTATTGTGATGATGTGTACTGTGGGTAGCCTCCGGGCGTGAATCCTAGTTGATGTGCGATGCGTATTAATTATAATAAATAGAAATACATGTGAATACAATGATGAATGTATGTGTATTGTCTAATGAACTTGCAAAGGCTTAATGGGTATACAATTATGTGATGAGTATGCATGAGAACATTGTGGATATGTGTGCATGACTTATAATTGTATAAATGGTATTGTGATGTGAATACCTTGATTGTGTGATATATGTTGTAAATGCATATTGTATGTATGTGATTAAATGTGAACAATGCATGAGAACATATTGTGGATATGTGTGCATTGTTGGATAACTGTGAAGAATGCATGAGAACATATCGTGGATATGTGTGCATTGTGAGTGATAATATGGTGATAGTGTTGAATTATGAATACATCGATGAATGTTATGTGAATATGTTGTGTGTGCAATCATAATGTAATTCTTGAAGAGATGAATTATTTGAATGCATGAGATTAAGATGTCGGTCTTAAGTGCATTTGTTGTGGATGATTGTACATGCATCATTTAGTCAAGAGGCAATGTCTGTTAGTTTCGTGGAAACTAGTGGCTTGTCCCAAACCTAGAAGAGTGGGTTTGAAGGCTTAAAGGACGGGCCTTTGTGGTTATCGGTCTAGAAGAGTGGACCCGGTTTAATGTAAAAACCGAAAAAAGATAACGAGAGTCGGTACCGCATTGCACGAGTTGCATTGAGTTGTTGAGTCACATTGATATATGACATACGCATGAAGAGATGCTTATGTGTGAATGATGAGATTGTGGAAATTGTAAGTGTATGCATAATGTGGGAATGCTTTGTGAATATTCATGTTTGTCTATATATGTGTGGTAAATATATATGACTAAGAGAATGAAGTGTGGTGAGAAATGTGAATATGTGTTATATGACTACCTATATATATATAATCTTATGCTTTGATTATTATGGTTATATTTCTCACCCTTCTGCTGTTTTATAATGCTCTATGAGGCATTGCAGATTAGGATGCTGGAGTCCTTTTGTGAAGTTAGTCTTCATTCTTTTGAGTCGGCTGCTCTGATATGTAACACCGGGTAGTTAGACTAGTATAGTCATTCTTTTGTGATACATTGCGATGTATCAGCTGATGTGGTTTTGTAATCTAACTGATATGATGTATTAATCTGGATGACTTATGTGCATTTGAATTAATATTTTGGAACTGATTAAATGATGTTATCTTCCGCTTAAATTAAATGTTGAAATGTGATTTCTAAAACTACGAAAATGTTACATGTTTTGTGGAGCAAAATGTTAAAGTGTTTTATTGGTGAAATTGTGGCATTCTTCTTTTATACCTTATTATAAAACCTTTTTACTCTGATAAATTGTATGTGCTTAATTGTTTTATATGCATTTATTTGGGGTATAGAAGGGGGTGTTACACGTTCCGTAGCATTATGGCGCCGAAGTCTATTGCAATGGTCAAAAGTTAGAGTTGGAGCCGTATGGATCGACTGTGCAGAATCTCGCAGGAGTCAGTGGTATTACTCGAAGCGGAAGAGTGTTTGCACCGACAGAGGTTGTGGCAGAGAAAGTGGTCAGAGCTGATGTTGCTGATAAGGGTAAAAGCAAAGTCGTCGAAGAGGTCCCTTGTAGGGCAGAGAAAGATTTGCTTGTCAAAGATGCCGAGGAGTTCATGCGGTTAATCAAAAAGAGCGACTACAAGATTGTAGACCATCTTCATCAGACTTTGTCAAAGATTTCTATTCTCAACTTGTTGTTGTGTTCTGAAGCGCACCGCAACGCGTTACTGAAGGTATTGAACGCCGCCTACGTACCGCAAGAGATATCCGTGAATCAGCTAGAAGAGGTGGTAGCCCATGTTAATGCTGGCAATGGGCTAGGTTTCACAGATTTAGAGCTGGCTCCTAAAGGGAGAGATCACAACAGCGCCTTGCACGTCTCGATAGAGTGCAGGGGCACAATCATGTCGCATGTCCTGGTGGACACGGGTTCGTCGCTTAACGTGCTTCCGAAGAAGGCACTAATGAAGTTGGACACTCGTGGATTGCTTTGCACGCCCAGTGATCTGGTGGTGAAAGCATTTGACGGAACTAAGCGCCACGTTTTCGGAGAGTTGACCCTGCCGATTCAAGTTGACCCGGAGACGTTCGATACGGTTTTTTATATCATGGATATCATGCCTGCCTACAGTTGCCTCTTAGGTCGGCCATGGATCATGCTGCTGGTGCCGTGACGTCCACGCTGCATCAAAAGCTCAAATATGCTGTCGGGGGAAGCATAGTAACCGTCTGTGGTGAGGAGGACATTATGGTGAGCCACTTGTCATCCTTTAAGTATGTTGAAATGGATGGAGAAATCCATGAAACTCTCTGCCAAGCATTTGAAGCCGTCAAGGTGAAAGAGGTAGCTCCTGTCGTCACAGAGAAGCAAGAGATGAATCTCTCCTCGTTCAGAGAAGCTCGGGCCGTCGTCGAAGCCAGTTCCACCCCAGGCTGGGGGCATGTTTTGGAGATACCGATCAAGCAGGATAAGTTTGGACTAGGGTATTCTTCTGAAGCTGAAGCTTCATCTTCTTCGTCTAGCAGTTCGTCTCGTGGTAAGGGGCCGATCTTATTTACCAGTGGCGGAGTGATCTTCGAAAGCATCAACGCGGCATCAGAGGACAGTGGGGATAGCGATTGTGATCTGGACGCTTGGATTCAGCCAAGCAAGCCGGGCGAGCGCCTCAACAATTGGACCATCAAGGAGATTATCCAGCTGACAAGTGAAGAGTAATGATTTACTTTTTACAATCTTTGTACAACCCTATGTCCTACCCGGGGCATAGTGGTTTTATTGTCAGGGCCTTGTTGGATTATGTACATGCATTTTGTTAATAAATCAAAGGCGTTTTCTTCGTACTCAAATATTGTGTTCTCTGTTATTCCTGTTTTATGTTTATTCTGAAAAACAGTAAAATGACAATGGGGTTTGTGCTAACCTGCATATTCTTGTTTTAAACTTAACCCTTGTTATTGCAGGATCCACATAATAGACGACATCGACTCTGGAACCTCTACGGCTCACTACGACTTCGATTGCCCGATCTATCAAGCCGAGGATGAGATTGATGAAGACGAAGACCTTCTGGAAGAGTTGGCCCGCTTGTTGAGACAAGAGGAAAAGGTTATTCTGCCTCATGAGGAAGATATTGAGATCGTAAATCTGGGTTCTGAAGAGCTCGTCAGAAATGTCAGAGTAGGGGCTGCGCTGCAGAATGATGTCAAGCAGAGATTGGTCGAGATGCTTCGAGAGTATAGTGACGTCTTTGCTTGGTCATACAAAGATATGCCTGGACTCGACACGGACATCGTGGTTCATCGCTTGCCGTTGCGGGAAGATTGCCCTCCAGTCAAGCAGAAGCTTAGGAGGACGAGACCAGATATGGCTGTAAAAATCAAAGAAGAAGTCCAGAAGAAGTTGGACGCAGGATTTCTAGCCGTTACCACTTACCCTCCGTGGGTCGCCAACATAGTGCCTGTACCGAAGAAGAACGGTAAGGTACGCATGTGCGTCGATTATCGGGATTTGAATAGGGCGAGCCCTAAGGATGATTTCTCGTTGCCTCATATCGATGTGTTGGTCGACAACACAACCCAGTTCTCCGTGTTTTCGTTCATGGATGGCTTCTCCGGTTACAATCAGATTAAGATGGCACCGGAGGACATGGAGAAAACGAAGTTTATCACCCCCTGGGGAACATTTTGCTATAAGGTAATGCCCTTCGGTCTGAAGAACGCAGGGGCCACTTACCAACGAGCAATGGTAACTTTGTTTCATGATATGATTCATCATGAGATCGAGGTCTATGTTGATGACATGATTGCAAAGTCCCAAACGGAGGAAGAGCATCTGGTCAACTTATTGAAGCTTTTTGAGAGGCTTAGGAAGTTCAGGCTGAGGCTGAATCCTAACAAGTGCACTTTCGGAGTGCGGTCCGGAAAGTTATTGGGGTTTATCGTTAGTGAACGAGGTATCGAAGTTGATCCTGCGAAAATAAAAGCTATTCAAGAAATGCCAGCGCCGAAAACAGAAAAAGAAGTTCATGGTTTCTTGGGCCGAATAAACTACATTGCAAGGTTTATCTCTCAGCTCACGGCCACTTGTGAACCGATGTTCAAACTTTTAAAGAAAGATCAGGCGATTACTTGGAATGAGGATTGCCAGAAGGAATTTGACAAAATAAAGCAGTATCTTCAAGAACCTCCCATCTTGATACCCCTAGTGGCTGGACGACCATTAATCATGTACCTGACGGTTCTGGAGAATAGCATGGGGTGTGTTCTCGGTCAGCACGACGAGACGGGCAGAAGAGAGCATGCCATTTATTATTTGAGTAAAAAGTTCACTGAGTGTGAATCTCGATACTCGATGCTGGAGAAGACGTGTTGTGCATTAGCTTGGGCTGCCAAACGTCTATGACAGTACATGCTCAATCACACCACTATGCTAATTTCGAAGATGGATCCGATCAAGTACGTCTTCGAAAAGCAGGCTCTTTCGGGCAGGATTGCCAGATGGCAAATGGTGTTAACGGAATATGATATTCAGTACGTCTCCCAGAAGGCCATTAAGGGGAGCGTATTGTCTGATTACCTTGCCGAGCAGCCGATCGAGGATTACCAGCCGATGAAGTTTGAATTCCCTGACGAGGATATTATGTTTCTCAAAGCGAAGGATTGCGATGAGCCTTTGCCCGGTGAGGGGCCAGATAGGAAATCTCATTGGGAGTTGATATTCGACGGAGCGGTTAATTCCTATGGAAGTGGTATCGGGGCTATCATCACGACTCCTCACGGATCCCACATCCCGTTTACTGCGAGACTGACGTTTCCAGTTACCAACAATGAGGCGGAGTATGAAGCATGTATTATGGGTCTAGAAGAGGCAATTGATTTGAGAATCAAGAATCTAGACGTATATGGTGACTCAGCGCTTGTAATCAATCAAATTAAAGGGGAGTGGGAAACTCGTCCAGCGAATTTGGTGCCGTACATGAATTATGCCAGGAGGCTGCTTCCGTTCTTCGATCGAGTGGAACTCCATCATGTACCCAGGGCTGAAAATCAGATGGCTGATGCCTTAGCCACGTTGGCTTCAATGTATAAGGTCAATTTTTAGAATGAGGCTCCAAGAATTGTGCTTTCGCGTCTTGATAGACCGGCATTTGTCTTTGCAATCGAGGATGCCGCCGACAGCAAGCCATGGTTCCACGACATCCAGACCTTCCTTATGACTAAGGAGTATCCTGCGGGTGCGTCAACCCAGGATAAGAAGACTCTGAGGAGGCTGTCTGGAAACTTTTACCTCAATCCTGATGGAGTGTTGTATAAGAGAAACCACGATCTCGTGCTACTCAGATGTGTAGATGAGAAAGAGGCAAGTATGCTCATGGAAGAAGTCCATGAGGGCACATTTGGTACGCACGCTGGCGGGCATGCCATGACGAGAAAGATCTTGAGAGCAGGATATTACTGGCTGACTATGGAGTCGGATTGCTTCAGATTCGCGAAGAAATGTCATAAATGCCAGATTTATGCTGATAAAGTTCATGTGCCGCCGTGCCCATTGAATGTCATGTCCTCCCCTTGGCCGTTCTCCATGTGGGGCATCGACATGATAGGCAAGATCGAGCCCACTGCATCCAATGGTCATCATTTCATTCTGGTAGCTATCGACTACTTCACTAAATGGGTGGAGGCAGCCTCGTACGCTAATGTGACCAAGCAGGTGGTAGCTAAATTCATAAAGAGGGACATCATCTGTCGTTACGGAGTTCCCGAGCGGATCATTACTGATAATGGTTCGAATTTGAATAACAAGATGATGAAGGAGCTGTGCCAGAGCTTTAAGATCGAACACCACAACTCATCTCCTTACCGGCCGAAGATGAATGGCTCCGTCGAAGCCGCCAACAAGAACATAAAGAAAATTGTTCAGAAGATGGTTGTGACGTACAAAGATTGGCACGAGATGCTGCCGTTTGCCTTGCACGGTTATCGTACGATGGTGCGTACGTCGACCGGGGCAACTCCTTTCTCCTTGGTGTACGGTATGGAAGTTGTCCTACCGTTAGAAGTAGAGATCCCTTCTTTGCGAGTGTTGGTTGATGTGAAACTCGACGAGGCAGAATGGATTACGAATCGTTTGAACCAACTCAGCCTGATAGACGAGAAGAGGTTAGCATCGATTGCATTTGGTCGTCTGTACCAAAGCCGAATGAAGAAAGCTTATGATAAGAAGGTGCGTCCTGGAAGCTTTCAGACGGGTGATCTCGTCCTGAAGAAGATTCTTCCGCCACACTCCGATCACCGGGGCAAGTGGACTCCGAATTACGAAGGGCCGTATGTCGTCAGCAAGGTCTTCTCGGGAGGAGCTTTGTTGTTATCCACGATGGATGGTGAAGATTTTGCATCCCCGGTGAACGCGGACGCAGTTAAAAAATACTTTGCTTGAAAGAGACCCGCTGGACAAAAAAGAAAGAGTCCAGACAAAAAAGGGGCATCCCGGCGAACCAAAAACAGAATAAAAGGTTCGGGCAAAAATTAGGGATATATTGAAAAAATGTACACCCGCGAAGTCGAAAACCTACACTGGGCGGCTTCGGCAAAAAAGGGTATCCCGGTGAACTGAAAACCCGTAAAGGGCGGTTCACGCAAAAGTTAGGGATTTGAATAAGCAAATGACTGCGTTCCGCGTGTGGACTTTCACTGTTTAGTGGTTTGGAGGACCTGAGGACCGTTTATCTGAATCAATCTCTTCTGAAGCCGAAGCGTCGAAGAAGTATCGAAGTCGAGTGGGTCTTAGAGGGATCAACTCATGGTGTTCGTCTACGCCTCGTTGCCGACATTTGTATATACTGATGTATATTTATGTTTTATTTTTGCGCGGCTTCCTCATTCCAGGAGCTTGCCTCTGTTGTAAAACATTTTTTGCCCATTCAGGGGTTCACCATCAATAAAATGCATGTTATTCAGCAATTCTGTTTTCCTGTTTAGCATTTATCTGCTTTGTTTGCGAAAGAAAATGCCGATGTTTTTGATAAAATGCGCATACATAAACTTACGGGCCTAGGCCCATTGATTGTTGAAACAATTAATTACCTGAATATTGTCACGAGATAATAACCTTGATAGGCCCCTTTGAGGAGGGTATCTTTTCTGTTTGTTTGTGTTGTTGCAGGTGTAGCACCTTCCAGACGGTGCGCCGTGCGCATCCCCGAAGCAGGGTGAGTCCTCCTTCTCCAGCAGAGTTCAGTAGTCTCTCCTCCGCAGAGTCTGAATGCAAGGCTGTGAGCATTGATATGTCTCCCCAGGCAGAGAGGATTCTCTTCCCCGAGCAGACGCATCCTGAAGGAACGTCACCTCATCAGCTGAGTCGCGCGCCGAAGCTCGTATTCTTCCCCAGCACCGGGTCATAAGTGCAGATCCCGTAGAAGTGTTCAAGCGCCGAAGCAGGTTTTCCCCCAGCACCGGGTCACAAGTGCAGATTTCATAGAAATGTTCGGGTGCCGAAGCTCGTGTTTTCCCCAGTAAAGTCGCCGAAGCAGGTGTCTCCCCCAGCACCGGGTCACAAGTGCAGGTTTCGTAGGAAGTTATTTGTACGCCGAAGTATGCAACGACTGATGGTGCCAGACTGAAGTCTCCAGCGGAATTGAGATTCCCCACCAGAGTCATACTCTCTCCTGAAGCCGGATGATTCCCTCTTCCCCAGTAGAGTGTTGGAACAGCTGAGGCTGTATTCCTCTGCAGAGTTGTGCTCTCCCCCGAAGTCGGATGACTCCTTCTTCCTCAGAGGAATTGAAATTCCTCATCAGAGTCGTACTCTCCAGCGAAGTAGAATAATTTCTCTCTCCCCGGCTGAGTCCGCAGACCCTAGGAGAGCCGAATCCTTGGAAGCAGTTGGGACCATGAGTGGATTTTCCCTAGCAGAGTATTGAACAGCCGATGCGGTATTTCCCCAGAGTCACACTCTCTCCAGCGAAGCAGAATGATTTCTCCTTCCCCAGCCGAGTTTGCAGATTCCCAAGAGAGCCGAGTCCTTGGAAATTGATCGGACCATGTTCAGTTGTTTCCCCAGTGGAGTGTTGAGCAGCTGAAGTTGTTTCCCCACAGAGTTGTTATCCCCAGAAAAGTAGCCATGGCGGCCACGCAGTTTATTCACGCGATTGGTATCGCTTTCCTTCAGCAGGTCCAGGTTCTCGTAGAGCTTCGTTCCTCTGCAGTAATCAACTGAAGTTGTTTTCCCTGCAGCAGTCAACTGAAGATCATTTCCCCAGACAGAGTCCAATTGATATTGGCGTGTCCACGCTCTCCTCAGTAGGATGATTCCTCTATCTGAGTAGTCCTTTCTCCTTGACAGGAGGATTTCCCCCTCGGCATTTATTTTGCTGGTGGGATCGCATCATTGTGCATGATTGCATTGCATTTGCCATAAACGCATAGCATTTCCACCGTGTGGGGCATGGCGCCGAAGCATATGCATCATAAACATGATCTAGGTTGTTACCGTTCTTGTTTTACAGGTGTTCCGCCGAAGGATCAGTTGCTCAGGACGATTCCTGACTTTCTCCCCAGTGCAGTCTCCAGAGTTGGTTACTCAAATTGATACTTGGAGTCTCCAGCTAAGATCGCCCAGGATGGTTCCTGAAGCCCCAAGAGAGCCGAGTCCTTGGAAGCTGCTCAAGCCGCGATCGGTTTGTCCCTAACAAGAGTTGCCCAGGATGATTCCTGGAATCCCCAACGGAGTGGAGGTCTTTTCCCCAGCAGGTGGTTGGCACTTCCCCAGCAGCAGGCAGGTAGATTGATATCCCCAGCCGAGCACAGCCATGAGTGGCAGATGAAATGCTTCCCCAAGAAGATCCTGAAGGATTGTCCAACAAACAGAAGTTTGTTTATCCCCGTGGGTTTGAAGACTTGATGACGTGAGTGTCTTGTAGCCTGAAGGCTATGTTCCCCAGAAGGGTCGTTTCCCAGAGAGCCGTTCAGGGCATTTATCGCTTTCCCCATGCAGAGTACAGCAGAGGATAGTGTGTTGATCAGCCTGATGTGCTGTGTTCTCCGGAGGAGTCCGTCATCCTCAAGTGTAAGTCCAGTTGAGATGGGCAGAAAATACAGTTCCCTTGAAGGGTAGCTCTTCCTCAGCAGAGTGGTTACTCTCCCCGAGAGGATGATTCCTCTTCTCAGCATTTATCTTGTTGGGGGCATCTCCTTGCATGATCGTATAACATTTACTCAAAAGCGTAGCATTCCGTTTCGCACGGAGCATTACACTCATTTTTCCAGCATTTGCATATGAAGCATGAACCAGGTGGTTACCTTGTTCTCGAGCAGAAGTACTTGCTCCCCAGTAAAGTTTGTAGGAATCGTCTGAGTGAGCTCTTTCGTTATCCCCCAGCAGTTGTTGAAGTCGTTTGAGTGAACTCTCTCGCTATTCCTCAGCAAAAGTCTATAAGGTTGTTTGGATGAACCATTCTCCCTTTTCCCCAGTGAGTTCGCAAGATTGTTTGGGTGAACCCTCATTCCTCTCTCCCCAACAAAGGTGTTAATCTGATGGTTATTTCTGGTGACCCGGTGTTTGCTTTTATTTAGCAACGACTTAACAGGATGTCAAGAGAATAGCAGCGTGATATGTTTGCTCCAACAGTGATGTCTAATATGAAGATTGACTTCGTAAACGCCTGAAGGCGATATCAGAAGGTTCCTGTGGATTCAGGTTTCCTTGTTGATGAATCAACGTTTGTCTGAAGACAAGGTTCAAAAGTTTGTAGATACAGCTTTTGTATGCAAGGTGATACGTGTTGGCCTGAAGACCAAGTCAGTTGTCCTGAGGTGATGATTGATTGCGATCAAGTGAATTGTGGTTTTCCCGACTGATGTCGAGGCCTGAAGGCTATGGTACCACATTGACTAGCGGTTTTTCCCGACTGAAGTCGAGGCCTGAGGGCTATGGTATAACCGGACTAGTGTTTCTTCTGACTGAAGTCGAAGATGTTTCTCCAGCTGAAGCGGAGTTTGCCTGAAGGCAAAGTGTTTGAATCCCCGCAGAGTCATGAATGGCTCAGGATACCACTTCTCTGACTGAAGTCACAGATTTCCCAAGCTGAAGCGAAGGTGCCTGAAGGCAAGGTTATCCCCAAAGTCATGAATGACTTAGGATTCATTTTTCGGACTGAAGGCCGAAGTATATCCCTGACTGAAGTCACGGATACTCTATAGCAGAGGCGGAGTTGCCTGAAGGCATATCCATGTATCCTTGAAGGCCAAGGATCATTTTCTTCAGACTGAAGTCGAAGATACCTCCTGCAGAGTTGCCGACGGGCAAAGTTTACATCCTTGAAGGCCAAGGATGCTTATCTTCAGAAGTACTTGAAGATTTTTTCTAGCTGAAGCTAGAATCGCCGACGGGCAAGGTTTATATCCTTGAAGGCCAAGGATGCTTATCTTCAGAAGAACTTGAAGATTCTCCAGCGGATCTGGAGTGGCCAGGGGCCAGGGTTTCATCTATCTTCAGAAGAACTTGAAGATTCTCCAGCGGATCTGGAGTGGCCAGGGGCCAGGGTTTCATCTATCCTTGAAGGCCAAGGATTCCATCTTCAGAAGTACTTGAAGATCTTTTCTAGCTGAAGCTAGAAGTGGCCAGGGGCCAGGGTTTCATATATCGTTGATGTTGAAGTTCTACGGTGAACTCAGTATGCAGTAGTATTTGGATGTTCGTTATGGTTATGAGGGAGAACCCCAGATCAGAGTGTGCTTGGTTAAGTCTCTCATTCCCAGCGGAGTAGTTTCAAATACGCAAGTGTACCATTTGTTTCATTTACCAGGGGTGAGCCCCAGGTCAGAGTTGTTCAGTGTTGTATTTTCCCCAGCGGCGATGCGGGGTATTTTGATTGTCCGATGGCGATGTCCGATTTAGTTCTCCAGCGGCGATGCGGGGTATTTTGATTGTCCGATGGCGATGTCAGATTCAGTTTTCCAGCGGCGATGTTGGGTATGTCAGTTAATTCAGTTCTCCAGCGGTGATGTTGGATGTTTCGTTCTCCAGCGGCGATGTTGGGTATTTTGGTGATTCATGTTCTTTAGTTCTCCAGCGGCGATGTTGGGTGTATTGTTTGTTTCCGAAGGCGATGTCAGATCATTATTTCTCAAGATAGTTGTCGTGCAGCTATTATTCCAGTGTTCGAAGAGTTGAGCAGTTGGCAAATTTTCAGGTTTACCGGTTTTCAACCGTCTCGCACCTTGATTGGCTGAGAGTCGTTCGCTTCTCACCCAGTCAGGTTCAAGCCGTTTGAATAGGGGCAGCTGTTGCACCCCAAAATTTGACCAACAATTATTTACCCATCAAGTGTTTGAAGGTTGATACCTTCATCAGCAAGTTCAAGAGATCCTCAGAGGAATTGGTTGAAACTAAGGTTGTGTGTCTCATAACTTGAGAGTTGTGGGTGCTCCTCAGATGATTCTAGGACTTTGAGAATGAACTTGAAGCTTTGAGAAATCCTATGAGATGTCTTGAAAGCCATCATGAAGCCCAGAGAGGTCATTATGCAAGAATTCAGAAGATTCAACCATGAGTGGTAGAATTAGGGTTTTGATTGGGTCAACCCTAGGTCAACTGTTGGTTTAGAGAAGGTTGAGACTTAATCCAAGGGCCATGTGATCATGGAATGATGTATTGAGATACTATAAGGATGATTCCTAGACCAACTCATCATGATTGAGGAGTTTGAGAAGTTTTAAGCTAGGGTTTCTAAGGATTGATAGTGTAAAATCCCCTAGTTTGATCCCTATCTTCCAGGCAGTTTTAGCTCAAGATGTGATTGTCATATCATCTTCCCTACAACATGAATGTTGTAGATCTTGTTCTTAGCTTTAATTTGAGTGGTAGAAGTCCTTGATAGGATTTGCAGAGCTCAAGTTATGGTTTTGACAAATTACAGGTCATCAGAGATATGTGAATATGGGTCCTTGAAAGTCACCCAACTTGCAGACAACTTTTGCCCTAGTAGGATGATTCCTATGATCTCTTGGTCAACATGAATGTTGAAGAGCATCTTCTTAGCTTTAATTTTAGTGGTAGAAGTCCTTGATAGGATTTGTAGAACTCAAGTTATGGCTTTGACAAGCCAAGGGTATTTTGTTCATTTTGAAGTTATAGGTCATTTTAAGCATATGGCCATATCTCCTACTTCCAAGCTTCAAATGGAAAAACCTTCAACATCAAAGTTTCTTATAATGATGTTTTAAGGCTAGTAGGGTGGTCATGAGATGTTGGAAAGGCTCATAGCAAAAAGTGATAAAAATGGCCTAAAAATGGGACATAAGTTAATTCAAGTGAAATGGAAAATCCTAAAATCCAAGCTATAAACCCTAACCATGGCATATGATAGGTCATTTTGACTCCCAAGGGCATTTTAAGAACAATGGTTCAGCCACAATTTTGATTTGAGGCTTAAATTTTGGAGTTGCTTTGTAAAAGTCATACTTGCATAATGGGGTACCTAGCCAAATCAAAGAAAAGCTTCATAAACAAGGTGTTTAAGCTTTGTATATTGTCCAAAATACCACCTAAGGAGAAAATGAAGATAATTACTCAAGTTATGGGGTTTTTGTCATGATATCTCATGTGGTGGGAAGTGAAATGCAAATACCATATCCTAGAAACTTCAAGTTCTTTCTAGATTGATCTAGATGATTCTAGACCCTTCTAAACATCTCTATATATTGATTACAAAGCCCATTGGTGAAAGGTTGGTGATTGTTGATGTTAATGGTGGTAGAAAAAAGAGTTTGAACCAAAACTTTCCATTTTGCAAATTGTATTGAAACTCCATTTTTCTCTTCATTACCCTTCCATTTTCTTCCACAAATCATCTCCATAAACATCCCTGAACATGTTCATGCTGGAGTGAGCCACCATTGTTGAAGAATTGGAGCTTTCCAAGTGAAGTTGCAAGAGAGCAAAAGGGATTGAATCTGAAGATACAAGCCATCTCCATCAAATCTTGTGCAAGAAGAGTATTGTTCACCACCTAGGGACCATTTGTGAAGATCTACAAGGATTGATTCGAAGCCTTTCAACATCCACCATTGCAAGAGTCAAGGTATGCAAAACTGTTCTCACCTCTCACTTTAGGCATGGCTAGGATTAGTTCTTGTTGGAAAACCATTAGTGACCATTAGGTGATTAATCATGGGAAGTTATAGAGCCATTGGTGAAGATTGAAAATTGGACATGATTCTTTAATGGTCAAGAACTCATTGGATAGAGAGTATTATTTCGTGTGCTATAGCTTAGGATGATGAGCATAACATGGAGGTCATTTATATACAAAGATTGTTGAGTTTTATGATGGTCGAAAATTGAAGAAAGTTTGGATCCATGGAGTTGTGTGGTTCGGTTTGCATGGTGTAGTTAGTTTCAACGAAATCCAAAGGCATGGTTGTATTCTACGTTAAATTCTAGCCAAGTTTGGTTCTTGGATCATGCAATTTGATGGAGAAATGAGAGAGAACAAGTGGTGGAAAGTTCATGCATGAGATTGTATTTTCATGGTGTTACTACAAACCCTAGATGGACCAAGGAAGAAGACAATGCTTGAACCGTTAGATTCGCGTAAGACTCTTTGACTTGGAGGCCTATCCAACGGCCGAGATTGATTCATGAAATTGGGTTTAATGAATCAGCAATGGGCTTTAACGTGTTACTTTCCCCACCCCCATATTCTTGGCCCAATTGATTTTTAGCTTAATATCATTGCTTTTCATACCCCTCATGCCATTTCTCATATTATTTCTTCTCCAAATTTTATTAAACTTCAAAAATTCATAATAAAATGAAAAATGCATATTTTTTAATGAAACCTTTTTTCCCAATTTTCATTTTCTGTCTAGAAAAATATAAAACTATAAAATAGCCATTTTATTTCATTTTTATATTTTTTGCACATTTTTACTTTTAATTACTTTTTTAATTCTTTTAGTTGGTATGCTAACTTGTAGAATTTAATTAGGGTAGTTCCCTTAGTATTTTTAATTCAATCTTTTTAGGATGATTAGATGAATGGTTTAGGTCCCCCCTGAATTAATTTCATAATTTTGTGTTAATGTTTAGGATAGTTTTAAGTAGGTAGTTCTAAGTAGTATAGAATTTGATTAAAACTTTAGTATAGGTCAATAACAATTTTAGATTTAGGTTTTATAGGGCAATTTAGTCTATGGGGAATATATGGGACTTAAGGGTAGTTATGTAGGGTCCCCTAGCATTTATATTAGGATTTAATAGAATAATATACTATTTTTGGTTGATTTTTGAAGTGAATGATTGTTTGTGTGGCCTTTAGGGCAAGTTTTGTTTAGTTTGCTTTGGTTTGGAGTTTCCCTTTGGTTTGAGGAGCTTGGCATCTCTTTGTGGAGCTTAATGGAGCATACTATAAGATTGGAGGAGGCATTGAGGGAGCTTGAAGAGCTTGTTCTTCTTCTTTTTGTTGTTTTAGGGTTAGGATTAGGGAAGAGCTTAGATGTAGATAATTTCTTTCTTAAACATGGATAGTATTCTTCACATCCATTCCTCCCTGTGATTCAAAGTCCTTCCAGGGTATACACCTCTCTCCTTTGGAGGGATTAGTGCTATACTCAGGAGGTAGAACTTTTGAGGGAACCCTTCATTTGATATTGAACCCTTATAGCTCACCTTTGGTGATCAAATAAGCAGTTCAATATCCCTCAGCTTATCCAGTAAGTGATTCTCTCTGATTTGATTTGTCTTGAGAGCTGTCAGAGCCTGAGCATGAAGATGAAGATTTCATTGAAGATTGTTGAAGAGGATGAATCCTTGAAGACTGCCATTCCAGCTGAAGCTTGAAGAGCATGAAGATCAAGTTGATACTTGAAGATCCCTGAAGATGGTGAAGCCTGAAGGTGGAGCTGACCAAAGAAGCTGAAGCTTAAGGAAGAAGATGAGTTGATACTCATATTGTAGGGTTGATACCTGGAAAGCAGTTGATTATCTGAAGTCTGAAGACTGAGTTGCTGCTGGAGGAGCTGAGGCTTTCTTCTATTTTTCTCTTCTGTATTGTGTGTTTTGTCTGACTTGTCTGTTGCATTAGATTAAGTCCATCTAGAATAAGTAGAATCTAGGAGCATGATTGCATTAGAGGTTGAGTTGCTCCCTCTGCTTGTATTGTTATTGCGTGGCTTTGCTTGCGGGTATTCGGTAGAGCCAAGCTCCCTTGCCCATGTGGTTTGTTTGCCTGATGGCATTTTCATTTCTTTTATCTGTATGATTGCAGTTTACTATTTATTGCTTGATAGCATGTTGTTTATTTTCAGTATGATTACTGTTATTTCATGACTGGCTTGAGGTTGAGACGAGCTTGTGGAGGCTGAAGCCCCACACACATTTCCTCCCTCACTTGCATTGCATGCATTTTACTGTTAAGCTGATGCTTTGTCTGTTTTGGTGTATCATTGACATGATCCCTTAGGACTCTCATTTCCTTTGATAAGGATTTGATGATAGACTTTTAGGTTGAAACCTATGCATGACAACATCTAGGAGTTCCCTGTTCAAACTTCAACCATAGGATGAATCCATGGCATGATAACAGTAGGACTTGATAGTCTCCCTCCTAGTTAGGCCTGTTCTCTTCTCATCTCAAAACAGTTTAAGATACAGTAATCATGAATGGTTTCTTTCGTACGTTACGAGCCTTAAGCTATCTGAGAAAGGATTGTGGGAGAGTTCCTTTTCCACAATCTGGATGTTTAGTATGGTACCCTTTGGGTGACACGCAACGCATTCACTCTCAGGTCATAGTCTCTAGTGCGGTTGAAATCGCAAACACAATAAAAAACACTTCTTTCGTAAAAACAGGAAATAAACCGTAGTTTCCCGAACTACGTGAGCTCTGATCTCTCATGCCTGTTGAGAGTACGTAGGCACAAGATGGCGAAGTCTTGGCGAGCTACCTTTCCCCATAACCCTTCGTAGGCCGAACTACGTTGACTCTGATTTCTCATTCTCTGATGAGGATACGTAGGCATAAAGTACGACGCTTTGCCGAGTCATTTTTCTTTTCTTTTTCATCCAGCCTTGATAGGTAGATAGAATAAAACCAACCCGTCCAAGTAAACAAACAAGCGAGGATCCCGTCGAGTACGACGGACGTGAGGGGTGCTAATACCTTCCCCTTGCGTAACCGACTCCCGAACCCAGACAATGGTTGCGATGACCTTGTCTTACCCTTTTTCGTCAGGTTTTTCCGATTGTTTCCTTTCCCGCTCTGAGGGATAAATAACGAAAGGTGGCGACTCTTCTGTCATGCCGGCACCTTATTTTCGCGCAAGCGACAATGGTGATCATGGAATGTTGTGTTGAGGCATTTGAGATGTTGTTCCAAGATCAAATCAAGAGGAATCAAGAGTGTGAGAAGTTACTAAAGTAGGGTTTCAGTGTAAAATCCCCTATTTAGTGCCTAACTTCAAGACCACATAAGTCAAGATACAAGTCTCATATGACCTTGGCCCAAACATGACACTTGTAGAGCATGTTCATACATTTAATTTGAGTACTAGAAGTCCTTGATATGATTTGTAGAACTCAAGTTATGAATCAGACAAGTTACAGGTCATCAGATGAATGTGAATTTTATCTGTGAAAGTTAACTGACTTCCATGCAACTTTTGACCTATAAGGAAGTTTCACATAACCTTTTGATAAACATGAAAGTTGTTCCTCATGATCTTATCTTTCTAAAAAGTCCTAGAAGTCCTCTTTATGATTTGTATAATTCAAGTTATGAGCTTGGCAAGGCAAGGGTATTTTGGGAAAGTGAGATTATAGGTCATTTTTGTTATAGGTCCATTTCACCATCTTGCATACTTCAAATGAAAATATTTCCAACATGAAACTTGCTCTAAATGGTGTTATTTGGTCAAACATACCTTAAGAAATCATGGAAATATCTTGGAATGGAAAATTGACATGGGAAATTTCATAAAAGGAAGCTTAAAAAGACAAATTTGGAATTAATTCATGATTAATCATTTTGGTGCAAGTAGGTGCATTTTTTGAGTGCAAATCATGTTTTAAGAACATTGACATATTATAATTTGAATTTGAGGTGTTTAAATGAGACATTTCCAAGCTTTATTCATCATGAAGCAACACATTTGAAATCAACCATTGAGATTAAAACAAGGATCAAATCTCAGCCATTCACACTCCACATACTGCTAGTAATTGAATTGAGCCATTTTGGAGCCAAAAAGAGTGCAAATTCATGTACATGGAAAAGCTCCAAAACCAACTTTCATGAAAATTCATTTGGGCTTTAGAGGCTGTGATTGGGCTTTCTCTTGATTCAAATCCATTGTATATAACATTTCCATCATTCACAAATCAAGAGAGCATGAATTTGGAGCCAAATTGATCAAGAACAAGTTTGAAAAAGTGGAGAAAACTCAAAATTCGAATTTGGAGAATTAAGCCATTTCAATTGGAATTAAAGGTTGCAAAAGCTTCCTAGAGGTGTGTGGAACGTTTCTGGATAGTTTTTGCGAAGCTTCATCAAAGAATCCCGCTCAGTGGAAGCTCTCCACTAGGTATTCTTTTTTTTTCAACATATCTCACTCGTTATGCCATGGTTTTGCTTCATTTTTGTGTGTTTATGATCCATGAGCATAGTAGATCGTTTCTGGATGTTAATTGTTGATGTTTATGATGTTTGAAAAATGGAGCTCCAAACTTTGTTGATTCGGTTTGAACAATTCTTGCACGTTTTTGCTTCATTTTTGCTTGATCTATAACCTCCATGACATAAGGATGATGCTAGAATTAAATTGGAGAAGTTTTGGTGAACTTTTATTTTTGTGCACAAACCTTGTTGTTTTCGTTTTTCTTTAATGGTGCAAGATAAGTGGATTTTAATGGAAGATATGAGATCCTCACGGTTTGTAGATGAATTTCGGTATAAAAAATGGATGAAAATCGTGGACGGTGTGCTGTTGTTGGTGATCTGCGGTGGCCGGACGTTTGGTAGTGGTGATCGGAGCAATTCCGGCGAGGTGAGAGGGAGTGATGAAGAAGACGGTGACGTGTCACCGTGTGAGCCATCTGATTGGCATATTTCTCCATTTGTGGTCTTGATTAAAACCTTTGGTGGTCCATTGTTTGACTACACACACATAATCCAACTTGAATTCATTAATGTGTTGTCACTTCCCTAGCCACTTGATCAACATACTACTATTTGATCACACGCGCACGATTGCATTCCATGATGCACTCTAGTCAACCTTACTACACTTGATTCTCAGATTTATTTTGTTTAATTTTTCTCATTGGGCTCATACCGCGCGCTACCTGCACCCCCCAGGGAGGCCCAATCCACGTTTTTGCCTTGATTGTGTTGCTATTGATACCACCTAATTTTCATTTACTTGTTATTTTCTTTTGTTATTCTGTTTTGTTGTTGTTTGCATTTTAAATCAAATAAAATAGTTTCAATATCCATAAAAATACAAAAAAATATTTTTCGTGAACTTTGAGATGTCTAGTATTTTCTGGATATTTTTATTTTATTTTTTTATTTTATTTTCAATTTAATAATGAATTAAATATTGGAGTTGTTTTAATTGAATTAAATTGTGACTTTGCTTGTTCTTTAATTTGTATCTCTCGTTTCTTTTTGGTTCAATGATTGAAAATCAATCCTCATACTATTGAAGAGTTAAGTGATTTTTGAGGACCATTTTGTCCCTGGTTTGTTGAATTTTGAGTTGACTTTTATTGCATTTCATTTGACCCTCGATTCTCCCATTTCAAAGTGGTACATCTTAAAGAACTTTTTCTTTCGATGATGCTTCGAGGGAATATGGCCTTGTGCCATTGGCCTCTGGTTTCCAACATGTTTAGCTTTCTTGTGCATTTTATTTGTTAATTTTTTATCCTTTTTACTATTTTTGGGATACCTTGAAAGTTAGGTCATTTCATATGGCAGCTCACACAAGTACATGACCTAGTTTGAATTGGAAATGACTTCTATGGATCCAATGAGCTCTCAACTCTTCTTGTTTCACATTTTAGACATGTTGAGCTTGCTGTATATTCATTTATAGGTCAAAATCATGTTCATTGCTTGTTGGTTTGTGCATTTACTTTTGTGCTTTCTAGTTGAACTTCAAAGTGATGCATGCTTACTTCCTTGTGCTCTTACTTGCATTTCTTTTTGATATGGCTTGTTATTGCTTTTGAGCACCTTTTCCTCTCATATCCCCTCTGTCCCATGACCTTGGTGTGCCATTTAAGGTGGTTTTGGTCCCTCCTTTGGAGGTATCTAAAGCTTGCCTAAAGTGGTGAATCCTTGAGGACTTTTCTTGATGTTTTTCTTTATGCATCTTTTGCATTTGTTTGGTGATGCTTGTGGTTGAGTTCATAATGTGAGGGCCTTTCTGTCCTCATGTAACCTCCCATCCTCATTTTGTTTTAGGCCTTGTTTTCCTTTCATTTGTGCTTGCATTGTGTGTTTGTGGTTGATGTTTGAATGGTTTAGGCCATTACATCCCACTCTTTTTGTTGCATCTTTGTAATTGTGTTTGGTGCATCTTCTTCTTCTTTCTTCTTTGTATTTCTCATATGCATGCTTGGTTGAGATAAGCTTGTGGCGGCTACTTCCCCACACTATTTTCCTCCCAGTATCATTCTAATTGTGCATTTTATGTATGCATTCATTCATTTGCATGTTTCTTATGCACTTTCTTCTTCTTCTTCTTCTTTTGTCTTCCTTCCCTTAGGATCTATAATCTCTTTTGTTCAAGAGAGATTATGATAGACATTAAGGTTATAAACATGCATGATAACATTAGGTAGCTCCTTTTTGTATCCCAACTTTAGATGCACTTTGCATGACAACTATTAGGTTTGAGTTAGTATCCCTTTAGTTTGCTCCCTTCTCTTCTCATCTTCAACTACTCTCAAAATAATTAATAAAGAATGACTAATGTTGTACGCCACGAGCCTTTAGCTACTTGAAGAATGGTGGTTGAGTGGTTTCCTCTCATTTGCCTAGAGTGTTTAGTGAACACCCTTTGGGTGATATGCGACGCATTCGCCCCTAAGTCACAAGTCTTTAGTGCAACATGAGTTACAAACACAAAAACTCAAAACACTTCTTCTTTAAAAGACTTCAAACAAACAATTCAAACCTTTTTTGTCCCTTGGGACCCTTAATCTTGGAAAATAATTTTCATAACAAGAGTTTTGTTAACTTTGAGTTCTACCGCAAACGGTAACGCCTAAGTCTCCAAAGGTCGAGCTACATACACCAACTGCTAGAACTAATTGTTAACCCTACTCGGATAATTCCTTTTGAACCAACCGGGGTTCTTAGCAGCCGAACTATGGCAGCTCTGATCTTTCATACCAGATGAAAGTACGTAGACATAAGACGCGATGTCTTGGCGAGCAACCTTCCCCCTTTCTTTAGTCGTAGTTTTCCGAACTACGTTGACTCTGACTTTCCCATTGCATGAGGGAATACGTAGGCATAGAGTTGTGTTGCTCTATCGAGTCTCTTTTCTTTTCTTTTGTCCCTATGACCTTTAGCGTAGATAGTTTAACATACCCTTAGATAGATAACAAGCATGGATCTTGTCGAGTACGACGGACGTAAGGGGTGCTAATACCTTCCCCTTGCATAACCGACTCCCGAACCTAGGACTTGGTTGCGATGACCTCGTCTTTTCCCTTTTTCATTAGGTTTTCTCTGAGTGTTTCCTTTCCCTCCTTTGGGATAAATAACGCACGGTGGCGACTCTTCTGTCTTTGCCGACACTCTTTTTCGCAGTAGCAACACTCATGAACTTGGTAAATCTAGATGGTGAGGTTTATTATATAGTTTCACAAATAGTACACATTGCCCATGGTGGATCAATTTAGTTTATATATATGCGTGTTCATTGTTTGTTGTTTCTTTGACATTATTTTTATGTTGTTTCAAATATTTATGTTGCATTTTATGATGTAATGAATCATTTTATTTTGTTGAGACTTTAACTTAATATTTTATTACATGAAAACTAACATTACATTATTGCAACATGAACATAACTTAACTTAGCATAATGACATGACATATCATAGTGTTGCGGTGGAAATAGGATATCAAACTATTAATGAGTTTGAATCGCAATTCAATTCACAACCGCTCTTTGATTTATCCGAAGGAAAAGGTCAAAAGAGGGAAAACCTATTTTGCATTGTAAACACAATGCGGGGAAAGATCTAGGGTTCGGGGGTTGGTTAAATTTAGGGAAGGTATTAGCATCCTAAACTTCTGTAGTACTCTACAGGAACCTTTTGTTCAGATGTTTACTATTTGCTTTATTCATTTGCTTAAGGTATATATACAAAGGATTAAAAGTGAGAAAAGAGACCTAAGGGGTTAATTCTAAGTTTACTCGGCAAGACATCGCATCTTGTGCCTACGTATCCTTACGGGAGTGGAATCAGAGTAATCGTAGTTCCCCTCAAAAGGGAGGTTAGAGACTTCTTGACTGTGGTCAAGGTCTCAAGGGGAATAAACGCACCTTAAGGACACGCTTACGTGGAGTGTAGAAACTCCAAATTTCTACGTTGAAATGTTAAGTTGTAATTAGGGTTAAATTAGGTTAGGGATTCCGCGGCGGGAAACCCTAAACTGAGCGCGGCGGCTCTTTGACCTAATGCTAGGGGTAAAATTGTAATTTTGTCCACAGCGAGACATGTATGAAAATTTAGGGTTGAAAAGGTGTAAGGGTTTGAAGGTGAGGACTATTGACACGGCGGTCAAAGGCTAGACCTAATTCCTTCGGCAGTGCGTAGTGTGACAGAAATATTGATGAAGGTGTGAGATAATTGAATTGTAAACAGGGAATAAAAACAGAAGCTAAAAGCCACGCAAACAGAAATTTAAGGCAGAAACTTAAAGCGCGATTATTAGATTCGCGGGGTTACATATGAGAAGCAGTTACAATATAGTAATGGAATAAAATGAGATAAGTAACGGTAAATGTAATGAGCTGCAAAATGAACAAATGGCGTTAGTGGGCAGAGTTAGGCGGTGATCAAATGAGTTAAGAAAAAGATGCAAATTTGAGATTTTATTATTGTTTTATTTAAAAAAATCTTAATAATTTAATGTTAGCTTGCAATAGAAATTTAATTTAAAAATAATTTACTCTTTTAAAAAAAGTTTTATTTTTATATTTTTAAAAAAACTTTTTCTTATTTTATTTAAAAAAGGTTTTTTCTTGTCCTTAATATTTATATTTTAAAAAAATATTTTTTTAAAATTATAAAATTAAAATGTTATATTTTAAAAATGATTTTATAAAATTAAAATGTTAAAAAACGGTTTTTAAAAAGAAAATATAAAACAAATTTTTAAAAGACAAAACAACATAAAATAAGTAAAAAGGGGGGGGGGGGGGTTGCAGCTTCGGTTGTGCCACTCCCGGCACTCGATGATGACACTGTTCTGAGAGTGTCAAAACAACTTCTAACATTTTTCTATACTGTTTGTTCTGTTTTGATGTGCAGGTGAATTGGAGATTCTGCGGAGAAGCTCAAAGACATCATGAAGACACTTAGATGTTTAGAATTTCCTTAGGATAGATACTTATTGTAAATGAAACCTCTTGTAAACCAAGTTCAAATTCTCTTTTCCATTTGTAAACTATAAATATTTAAAAACTATAAATATTTAGTGGTTAGCAAATGTACCTATGAGATGATATGCGAAATGACTGACTAAATATAAGGGTAAAATTTGGGGTATTACAGTTGCCCCTATTTAAATAGCTACATCGGACGATTTGAGTGACAGAGACTCGAGGAATCGTGGTGGAGAGATTTAAATATAGATAACCGAAAATTTTGCCCTTATATGCGACGATATGCAATGCTATTGGACAGAGCGAGGACAGCTTAATGCTGTTGCACCCCAAAATTTGCCCTCACAATACAAGACTTTGTGTTCCAAGAAGGTTCACAAGGTTCACAAAATTCACAATTGGTCAGAAGAGTTGACAATTCCCTCAGACAATGCACCTCCTAAGCAGTGCATCCAAAACTAGGGTTTTGACTTTAATCAGGCTAAATGGACTTCCAAGACTTCAAGTGAGCTTCATAACATCTTATATGTGTATAAGAACCCCCATGTCAAGTTTCAAGACTTTTCTCAAAAGTTTGCTCAGTCAGATGATCAGATAAGTCAAAAGCAGTCAATGCAGTTAAAAGGTCAAACTGAGGTCAACTGTGGTCAAACCAAAGTCAAACTTCATGATTTTTTTTTTGCCAACATCAAAGAGAGGTTGGGTGAGAAATATTATCATAATAACTGTAATACCCCAAATTTTGCCCTAAGATTTGTCGTCGCATTTCATTGCATTTAATCAATTACTAACAAATTTGTGTAGTCGTTTGACTTTTTGCAGGTAAATATCATATGGCATGCATTTTTTTTCTAAAAAGTAAAAATGGCACAATTGGCAGGAGGACATGTGTAAGGAGTTATGAGTGTGAGAGGTTGAGAGTTTGAATCTCACCTTTGTCACTTTTTTTTGTTTTTTATTATTTTTACTCTAAATTTTTCTATCTTTCATTAAAAAAATAACAAAAATAGTTTTTTATTATTATTTAATTATTATTTTCGTATTTTAATTAAATCATTTTTTAAAATATTATTTTTTTCACTTTTTTCTAAATTATTCATAAAAATATCCAAAAAATCATAAAATAAAAAATATTGAAAAAAATTTTGTTCTTTTTATAATATTTTTTATTTTAGGAATCAATAGGATTATTAGTTTTTATTTTAAGTTTATTTTAATTATTTTAAATTATTTAAATTTTATTTTTTCTTAACTAATTATTTAGTTTGGGCTTTAAAATGGGCTTTAGGGACATTATTGACAATTTGGTGTTAACCCTAATTTGTTCCCTATATATACATATGTTGCCTTGTTGGAAAAGAGAGGAGAATGAAAAAA